>JAKSZT010054267.1:366617-424816 GCA_026826555.1 Tolypeutes matacus | reverse complement strand
GAAGGAAGGAAGGAAGGAAGGAAGGAAGGAAGGAAGGAAGGAAGGAAAGAAAGAAGGAAAGAAAGAAAAGCCAACAATAAACCAAGTTTAAATTCTACATTGTGAGTCACAGCCGCAGTTCCAATTAAAATGTTAACAGCAAGAACAATGCGTGTATTAAGATTACAAGTTAATGTGCTGCCTCACAGCACAATTAAAAATAATAATAATTTGCTGTTACCTATATCTCAAGCTATACAAAATAGAGAAAATAAAGTCATTTTAATCATGCTACTATCCTATATAACCTCACTGGTTAGGAATCTTAACCTATAAGAAATAAGGGTTTATTTTTTGGAATTCTACTAGTTAAAAATATTATTATTATTTGTTACTATAATTATGAATTATGTAAAAAATGCTTAAATACTAACCAAAACTTTAAGAATACAATATATTGCATACTTAATTTTTTGATAACTTTTAATTTACACATAAATATATGTTATTGAATGCATATATAAATCTCTTCTTTTGAGTTTAAACAATCCTGAAACCAAATGTAGTAGGGAAAAAAATTTAGTGGGTATTATTCAAACCTAAAAATAAAACATCATGCAAAAAACCTTGTTAATGAGCAAGCCAATGCCTTGCTAGTCAGCACTTTTCATATTTTAGAAAGAATAATAAAACTAAAACATTAAGCATATCAGGGATGTTTTGTAAAGAATAAAAACAGGTAATGTGTATTCCAAAGGTGTTGAGTTCCCCCCTAAAAAAGATGGTCACTTTCTCAGGGACTAATGCTTAAACCATAGAAGATACTGCCCAGAGAGTGTTGTGTTCCTTCCTGAGGAGGCTGGCCACTTCCTCAGGAATTAACACAGTGCTCACAAGTTGGCATCTATAATATCAAGTTCATTAATCCTGAACACAGTAAAAAAAAAATGGCCCCTAGTCACACCAATTTAGGTCCCATCCTAAGAAAAAGTGCTCTACACAAGTGTTTTCAATCAAAACTCTAATATCAGTTAATAACTCAAAACTTCTCAACCAAAAGCTAGATCTTTGTGAGTTTTCATGTAAAACTGCTCTATTTATCTATCATTATATAACTGTTCAACATTAATTTAATCTTCTAATTGGTTATGTTATTCTTGTTTCTCACTCTAATTTTCAGTATAAACTTATTAAACTAAATAAACATATTAACATTTATCTTGTATCTATCCAGGACTTTAGCCAAAAATGAGCCAGGTATATAAGTGTGTCCCCCAGTTTGGTAAGCATGTGAATGTATGTATAAATATCATAAAAGATTGAAATCTGACAGTTAAACCCCTGTTTATAAGCAATCCTTCACTTATTTTATATTATTTCAATTATTAACAAAAGTTCCTAACTAAATATCAATAAAAGTTCCTGCCACAAGATATGCTCAATGGCCCCACCATGTGTCAATATTATGTCTTTCAGGTTTTATGCCCTACTCATTCTGTCTTCCTACAAGCATGTATTTATCATTTCATGAATTATACCCTAATTGCAGCACCCTCAAAAAACAATTTTAACAGAACTCTATAAACATATCCAAAATTCTCTTACCCAAGCTGGTTTCCAAATAACCCCTAACAAAATCCAATTAACTCATCCTTGAAAATATTTTGGATATATCATGTCATCTAAAAAAAAAAACCCAACCAAGGGGGGGGGGGGAGTATGGATACCTCCCTTAGAAATATAATAGCCCTAACACTATATACTTTAAATTTTTAAACTTGTGATAAAGATGGCTTTTCAGCAGCTGAAAAACATTTCTCCCCTCATCAGGACAGTCATTAAATACAAGCTAAAATTCTGTACAAAGAAATGTTAAGAGATGGATCTGAAAAAGGGCCCTGCACCCTCAAAATGTGGGGGAGAGGATATGCTTGTGTGCTTACTCCAACAGGCCCCCAGTGGCTGCCAGCAAAGAATGTGAAGCTACACCATGACCTGGAAGGATTACCCATTCAACCCAATACTACAGATGGAGAAGATATGATGGAGGAACAAAGGAAATCCTAGAAACCACCCTGCCATAATATTATCCAAACTCAGGGAGTAACTTGGGGAGGTCTTAAACAATTAAACCTAAAAGATTCATTGGTACACTTATTACTTTCATTGTTTCAGCCATTATCATAGCTTCCACTGCCACCTCTGTGGCAGTCACCTTAACAAAATTTGTTCAAAGTGCTCATGCTGTTAATCAATCGTGATGAATGCCACCGATGAAATTTTAACTCAAACTCATATTGATAATAATATTCTTACCAAACTTGATGCTTTAGAAGCATCTATTCTTTGGATAGGTGAAAAACAACAAGCTCTGCTTACTAAACAAGATTTGCAGCATGACTTGGAACATGTTAAAATTTGTGTCACCCTTTTGACTTAGAATAGCCCCCAACTTTCTTGGGAACAAGTTGAAATCCACCTTCAAGGAGCCTTCTCCTCCCATTTACAGGGAGAAGTATTGGCTCTCCAGCAATTCCTGTAACATCAACTATCTCAAATACAAATTCTTGCTCAGCAAAAGTGTTTAAAACACTTAGTGATAATTTATTTTGCTTAAATCCCTCAAATTGGATTCATGGTATAAACATACGAATCTGGATAATATCTCTCAATGGAATAATCATGCTTCTTGTTTTATTATCAATTCTTGAGTTAATCTGCCAAGTCCTTTCTCGAGCTCATCACACTGAACAGAAAATCATTGCCCTGGCCACTGCTTCATGTCTCTCACCTATCACATCCAGAAATAAAGAACAAAGAAATGAAAAGGGGAAGGGGGATACTTGGGGGCCCTTTGGTTAAACACCTTTGAATTAATTTTTCACCCCAAGGTCTCCTTTCCCTGCTTCTCATCTGCCTACCTATTTGCCTGACCCTGTGACTTTTTTATTCCTACACAGTTTTTTCTAGTCCCCCCCTTTCCCATTGTTCCTGTCATAACCTGGAGTTGTTCTGTACATGTCCCACTGGTAAGGTTGCCTTCTGCCATGAGCCTGGCATCATTAAGTAGGCCTCTAAAAGCTGGTTTCAAACTGTCTTTCTCCGCCCAATGCTGGGCACTCTCTGCATTAGAAACCTGGATACCCTGAAACCAGTGACTGACCAGAGCTGGGGCCCCACTTATGGGTGAGGATGTCCCAAGCCTGATTCTGAGTGTGGAGGCCATGGAGGCATAAACTGTCAAAAAATACTTCACCCTGTTTGGCCCTGGATGGCTGGCAGCCAGAGAGGTAAGTTTCCTCAGGGAAAGAACAACCTAAGACAGGCACAATGACTGAGGGGCCATCAGAAGAGAATTTGAGGGCCTACAGAAGTAGGACCCTGATCTTCACCCCTCCCAAGGGAGGTCTCCTGCCACCATGGCTATCTTGTTTCCCACACACAGCCCAGTTCAGAACCCAGATAGCAGACAGTGACCTGGCCTTGCTATCAAAATTTGTTTCCCATTTATTTACTTTCAACTATCAGGAAGGGGACAGTTTTTATAAAAGGCTGTGTCAGGATATTTTTTTCACTCTTCTTTTTCTTATTAAACAGAAAAGGGGGAGAGGTGGGGACCCTCTAATCTTTACATCGAAGAAATAGCTTAGAAGCTTGTTTTCTCTGCCCACACAGAGAATTCACCAGTCATGCTTATCCTATCTCCCTTATTTACCACCTTATCTCCCACCTTATCTCCTAAGTATATCACTAAATGTTTCTGTAATCCTGCTGCCCCATAATCAGTCTGGAACTCTTATGAGATTATTTACACCCCTCACATGCTGCCATACCCGCCTGATCGCTCTGCACCTGCACCCTGATTTTGATTGTGAAAAAAATCCCAAATAAAAAGCATGCTGGGGATCAGCTCAGGAGTACAGTTTCTTCAGGTGTTCTCCCCCTGACCCCTTTCAACCTCCATGTTAAGAGTAATCTCATTGAAGGCTCTGCTGGACAGAACCCCGCAAGACTTTGCAGGATGGATTCCTTCATGGAATGAACCTGTTACTTCTTCTTCAAATGCATTCAAAGAGGAAGGTATAATCAGTGAGTCCCTCCTTATATTTTTCTCTTAAAATAACATTAGGCTCTTCAATTTATAGATAAGTTATATTTAAACATATGTTTCTATCTTCACAGGTAACTACCCAGTCTCCTTTGAAATGTAGTTTATGAAGTATTATAGAACCAGACCCTAGATAATAAAGTAAAACTTTTATTACTTTATTTTAATGATAATAATGGCAATATAGTCAATTTATAATATATTCAGATCAGAAAATGTATGAAAAACATCCACAAAAAATGCTGTTAATCTCAACATTTTAAAAGGGATTTAAATCTTTTAAAAAGATACCTGTTTAAAATAAATTTCATTGACATATATCATTCATACATGAACATACATAAGCAATAAATGTATAGTAAAATTTGTGAATTTATAAAACAAACATGCATGCCATCATACAAGGCTCCCATACATCTCCCCACCACCAATATCTTGCATTGTTGAGAAACATTTGTTAGAAACTATAAAAGAGCATTGTCTAAAAATTGTTAATAACTATAGCCCATAACTTACGTTTGGTGTATTTCTCCCCCAACCCATTCAGTTATTAACACCCTGTATATGTATTGTATAGTCATTTCCATTTAGGAGAAAATGTTCTTTTATTTATCCTGTTAAAAACAAGACTGTTGTTAACAATATAAAATTGTTAAAAGATTCTATATATGTGTGTGCGCGCGCATATATATAAATATATATATATAGTAGACAACTGAGATCCTAATATATACGGAATTTCATATCTTGCATTTTCTGCATAGTATTATATTGAAAGTGCCATTACACATGAAATCTTATAAATCACATTAATATCCACCTGAAATTTCTTAATTATACATCATAATTCATTTAACTGTTCCCCTGCATGTAGACATTTGGGTAGTTTTACTTTTTCACTATTTTAAAAATAATATTGTAAAATATAACTTTGTAAATATAAACTTTGCCCATATATATATTCTTCTGAGCCTTTTACCACTCTAGCCTAGCTCCAACACCAGAACTAGGAGGAAGCTGACCATATATATATATAATATAATATTATATTATATTATCTATAGTAGATTCCTAAGAGTAAGTACTGGACAAAGGGACATGACCAATTATAAAGTACTTATCATAAACATTCAAATTTATTTCTAGTGTATTTTATAATGATACACACCAAGAATGGATCAATAACTCTAATCAGTCTTTCCCAATTTGTCAGTTAAAATATTTCACTTTTTAAATTGCATTTTTTTGTGATTTTTGAAATGGAATGTTTTTTTTTTCCCTGAGAATTAACTTTACATTATTCTGATACCTTTTACATAAGCATGTGAATAGGCTTTTTCTTTTTTTGTAAATGTTATTACTATAGTAGTGCATGTCTCTCAAACCTGTTACAAATATTTATGGAATGTGTGATATTCTCATACAATTCTGTTTGGATGTAGTATAAGCTGACAAATCTGTGTCAGATATATCTTAATGCAGCTTCAAATATTCACTCAATTTAGTTGATTCTGATGTGTGACTACATCATCCCTAGTTTCAGACAGAACTCACATGATGTTTTTTATTCACTCTCAAAGAGTTACAAAAAAAGAAGAAAACAACAAGTTTAAGAAATTCTGCTGTTTAGCTCCATCACCATTAGTGACTGAAGAAGACACAGAGGAGTAAATGGTCATGAATAAAGCCTCTGTTACTCCCTGCTTGTCCTTTTTTGTTCTGTTTTTCAACAGAAGAAAATCCTTGGCAGTGATTGGGAAAGGCTATACCCCTGAATGATTGTAGGAATGTTATCAGGAATGTGAACCATCATAAAAACATCCTTGTCTATGAGTGTACATATGAGTATGTAGAAGATGGCTACATGTTTAATATGTGACCAATAATGAAGCTTAGCATTAACCCTGGGATTTATCTGCTCAAGATTTCCATCCATTTAACAGGAAACAAATAATCCTGATATATATTATTTTGGTCAAAATTTCTCTATCACTATTGCATTCTTTCTGCTATTTGCGATAAATTAATTTTCCCAATGATGACCTGGATCCATGGAGAGCATGAACAGTGTAACAGAATTCTTCCTTCTTGGTTTGACAAAGAATAAAGATATGCAAAAACTCTTGTTTGTCATGTTTATAGTCATTTACTTTCTCACCCTGGCAGGCAACCTACTCATTGTATTGACCATTGTAACCAACTCAACCCTGCTATTACCCATTTATTTTTTCTGTCCTTTTTGTCTTTCATTGTGGCTCCTTCTCCTCCATCTCAGCTCCCAAAATGATGTGTGAATTACTTGTTGAGAGGAAAATTATCTCCTTCAGTGGGTGCATGATACAGCTGTTTTGGGGGCATTTCCTTGGGGAAGCTGAGATCATCCTTCTCTTGGTGAAGGCCTATGACCGTGTATAAGTCAGTGTTCTCTAGGGAAACAGAATCAATAGGAGATACTTGTAGATAGTATGAGATTTTATCAGAGGCTGTCATGTAACCATGGGATGCACAAGTCCAAGTTACACAGGCAGGCTGCAAACCATGGGCCCCAATGAAAGTCCAATGAAGGTCCTTGTGTTTCCAGGAGATTTTAGCTGTTCAAAGAAAAGCTGGGAAATTCTGTTTGAATGCTGAAATCACTTCCCCTTTTAAGGCATTCAACTGATTGGCTAAAACATAACTCATTTTTTATGGCAATCTCCCTGATTGATGTAGATATAATCAGCTATCTATGCAGTAAACTCAGTGGTGACTAAAGTCTATAAAGGTCCTTGTATTACAATTAGCCCAGTGCTTGCTTAAGCAAACAACTGGGCACAATTATCTGACCAAGCTGACACATTAACCTAACCATCACAATCCATCCCTTGTCAACACTGCAACCATACACATTATCTTAAAACATACTTAGTCTCTAAGTATAAACAATAACAGACATGCATGTAATATATTTCTACTTAAAGTGTTCACCTCTCCAGTATACAACTAGAAGACATTAATTCCCTACAGAAAAAGGTGCAAGTCCTTGGGTATTTTCACTCTTACACTTGAAACCCTTAAATAATATGACATGAAATGAATACAACTTGTCAAATAGTAAGGGAAAAGGTTGGGGAAGAAAGCAAAGATATTTAGTTTATGTACATATACAAACATACTCATAGTGAAACAAGGAAGAAAGATTCATGACTATTACAGACCACTACATGGCTATCTGCAGGCCCTTGCAGTACATGATCACAATGAACTGAAAGATATATATCCTTCTGGTAGCCATGTTCTGAGCTGCAGAATTTTGTTATGCCTTGTATCAAATCCTGTTTAGGCTTTGCTTGCTTTTTTGTGACCCCAATATCCTTGAACATTTTGCCTGTGATCTTTACCTTCTGCTGAAACTCTGTTTTACTGACCCACACATCCTTGGCCTCTTTGTTGGTATCAACAGTGGGTTCATGTGTATGCTCACTTTTTCTATTCTAATTACCTACTATATTCTCATTCTTTGCTCCCTCAGAATTCACACATTACAGTTGTCATCTTATTCTTTGTGCCCTATTTACTTGTCTAACTTAATCCCATGACCACCTTCCCCATTGACAAAGCAGTGGCTGTGTTTTGTGCCATGATAACACCCATGTTAAACCCTTTAATCCAAACCCTCAAAATCCAGAAGTGAAAAGTGCAGTGAGGAAACCTGAAGCCAAACAATAATCTGTGTAATAATCCATTTAAATAGAAGAGATTAAAAAAACATCTGTCTGCGGGAAGCGGCTGTGGCTCAATCAGTAGGGCTCCCGTTTACCATATGGGAGGCCCTGGGTTCGGTTCACAGGGCCTCCTGGTGAAGGCAAGCCTGCCCGCATGGCGTGGTTAGCTGACCCAGTGAGCACAAGCAGCAAGGGGGGGAAAAATGAATAAATAAACAAAAAATCTTAAAAAAAAAAAAAAACACCTGTCTATATACTAGCAAAAAAGAATGGCAAATGCAAGGATTTGATCTTTAGTTAGAATAAGTTGGTTTAAATATATTTTGATCTCTTCACTATCTAAATCTTCAATGTTTCCTACTTCATAAAATAGTATTATTTGACTAATTGATGACTAAAATTTCTTCCAACTAGAAACTGTATTCACATATTTGATAAAAGGGAAATGGCTAATTACAATAAGAATGTCACAGTGTTTAGAAAACCCATGCTTTACATATTCTGTAGAACAATTATCTGCAAAACCTCAGGAATAAATTATGTAAGCAACAGGAGTACTTAAAACATATATTTAAAAAAATGTCTGAGGACTAAGCATTTTGTTGAAAATGCACCCTTTTAATCCCAACTGCTGAAAGGAGGGGTAGATATATAGTATTTTAAGAGAAAGAATAAATAAAAAATCAATGGGTTTGGAGGAATGAGAAGTAAAAAAAATAAAAAATAAAACTCATCCCAAACTGAATGCTGCTGTGCTGCATGACTCTAGAAGGTACCATTTACATTGCAATCTGGCCTTTAACCAGAATAAATTATTTTCCCAATAAAACCTTTTTATGCTTTAGTATAACACACTACACTGACTGAAATATTTAAACCTTATAAAATTACACATCATATTTTTCACCTTGAAATAAGATGTAAGGCAGTGCTAAAGAAACTTATAAAATAAAGTACTAGAAGGTGTCAAAAACAATTATGAATTCCAATATGAGCTAGGTCTGCAAAGCTTCATGAGAAATTTTTTGGTTATTCTAGAGACTCCCTCTTCTCTGCATTCTTCTAGATGTCATCTAGGGTTTTTATAGCTAAAGAGAAGTCAATGCTTGGCTTTACATCTTCAAATGACAGGCTGATTCCCTTGTTAGGGACTTATGTAGCCAGTGACTTCAACTTGAAGCCAGTAATCATTTCCCATTCTAAAAATCCTAGGGTCCTTAAAAATTATGCTAAATCAACTCTGTCTGTGTTCTGTAAATGGAACCACAAACTCTGTATGACAGCACATCTGAGTAACAATCCTTTACTGAATATGTTAAGACCACCTTTGAGACCTATTACTCAGAAAAACAGACTCCTTTCAAAATATTACTGCTCATTAACAATGTACCTTCTCACCCATGAGATGTAAAGCTAGAGTGATGTTTCCATGTCTGTGAACATAACATCCATTTTGCAACCCATGGATTGAGAAGCAATTTTGACTTTCAAGTCTTATCATTTTAGACATAGATTTCATAAGGCTAAAGCTGCCATTGATAGTGATTCTTCTGATAGATCTGGGCAAAGTAAATTGAAAAAAATTGGAAGGAATTCATTCTAATCCTCATGGGTAATTTTGAAGAATTCAAAGAATTGAAATATTACCTTGTTCAATTTATGCAAATAAACTCAAAAGCCTGTACAAAGTAGTCAATTGTTCTGGCTGTTTAAGATTTACAGAAACTAACAATATCAGAGAAAAAAAGGTTAATTCTCTGATTTTCCTGAACAGAAAAAGTGGCAACCAGTTAGCTCTCAAAAAATAGGAGGTCAATGGTTTCATAGGAGTATTTCACCAAAAAGACAGCTATAGGGTTGTTATTAAACCCAAAAGCGATAATTCTGTGATATGGCTTCTGAGTCCGATATTCTCTCATGGTGGTGGTTTTAGGAAAGTTATATTGCCTTCATGAGCTAACATTTGTTCAACTGAAAACTTCATGATGTCATTATGAAGAATGAAAATGTTTAACACACATAAACTCTTTATAACAAATCCTTAAAATTTATAAGCTTTCAATAAATACTAAATATTACTATTATTCACAAGTTTTAAAGAAATATCATTCAAATGCTAAACTGTTTCAGAGAATACATTTTTTAAAGGAAAACTAAACTTATTACCCATTCATTCAACAATTATTTACTGTATCCAGCACTACCTTAGAGGCTGAGAATCCAGCCATGAACAAAACAATTACCTCTGCTCTCATGGAACTTACAATGTAGAGGAAGAACAGATAAAAAATTTGAAAGGAAAATATTTATTATGTTAGCTAGTCAAAAGTGCTAACATTTAGTTTTAAAAAGGCATTAATTGTTAATGAGGGAAAAGGGATTTTTAGGGAAGAGATTTCTAAAGGGTGGTCAGGACTTAGTTTTAAAGCATTGATACCAAAATTCAGTAAATTTCTAGTTGCAGAGGGACAAATAATGAATGATATCTGTTTTAGTTTCCTAGGCTTTTGAAAGCAGATTTCATAAAATGGTTTGGCTTTTAACAATAGGAATTTATTAGCTTACTATTTTGAGACTGCAAACTGTTCAAATCAAGGCATCATCAAAGTGATTCTTTCTTCCTGAAGACTGGCTGCCAAAGAACCTTCTTCCTCTGTCACATGACAAGGCACATGACAGCATCTGCTATTCACTAACTTCACTTCTGTGTTTCATTGATTTCAGCTTCTTGCTTCCATGGCTTTCTCTTTTTATACATTCTGTTTGTAAAGGACTTCAGTTAGAGTATTAAGACCTATCTGGAATGAAGTGGGTCACACCTTAATGGAACTATCCTCATGAAAAGTCCTACATACATATCCTATTAAAAGGAATGAACAAAATATAAAAACATGTTTTCTAGATTATATACAGTTTAAAGCCACCACACTCCACCCCCAAAAGACATGTTATTTTAATATGCAAAATACATTCATTCCATCACAATATCTCAAAAAACTTAAAAGTTTTCAGAAACAACGTTTAGTACACAGATTCATAAAAATTGGTTATAGGTGTTGTCTGTCCTGGGGCACAATTTCCTTCTGGCTATGGATCCGTGAAACCCAGTGTACAAGTTATCTGCTTCCAATATACAAAAGAGGGACAGTCATACGATAGCATTTCCATTCCAGAAAAGGTAAAATAAGGGCCACAGTTCCAAAACAGTTGAAAAACTTTGCAGAGAAAATGTATTTAGACTACAAGGTGTGAGAGTCATCTATAGAATGATGTTTTGTTCTCCAGGCCTGATGGAGTGGCATCCTACCCTCTCCAAGTGTTTGCTTAGTGGCCATGCTCTCCTTGAATAATGGATCGAAGGTTTACCTTCTTCATGCACCACGAAGGTGGCAAGAACCTAGATTCCATTTTCCGCAAACATTGGGGTAGCAAAGTCTCTGCTATCACCCAGGTATTGGAGAAAACTGGGGTGATAACACTCTTTCTGAACAAGAAGAATAACAGATATATATAATAAAAATATAATAAAAGACCCCATTTACAATAGCAACAGAAATAACAAAATCCAAAGAACATGCCAGATCTATGTGAAAAAAATGTAAAGCACTACTGAAGACTATAAAAAATACCTGACTCAAGGAAATGACCTACTATGTGCATGGGTAGGAATTCTCATGGTTCTTAACATATAAACTCTTCCTAAATTAATCTTCCTAAAACAAATCTCATTGAAAACATTAACTGAATTTTGTTTTGTGATTAGACTAAACTGTTTTAAGTTTAATTTGGAACATAAATACGCAAGGGTTGGCATTAATAAAAAATAATAATGAGGGAAAACTAGGTTAATCAGATATCAAAATATAAAGCAAATACAATTATATCATGTTAAGAGGCACACGAATAAAGTGATCAGTGTAACAGAATGTAGTACTGACATGGATCCAAACACATGTAACATGTTAGAATGTAATAAAGTTGTGATTTCAGAAATGGTGAAAATATAGTAAGCAACTATGAAAAACAGCCATCTTTATAAACATTTAAAATTCAATCTCTATTGAACTCCTTATACCAAAATAAATTCCAATTTTATGAAAAAAAATTAAAATGTAAAATATCAAAACAAAAGAAAAATGTTTAAAAAATTAAAGGTTAAAAATTGGTAATACTATTTTAGTTAAAGTGAAACCAAAAATTCTTTGTAAGCAAGATATAAAAGCCAAAGAAAGTGTTGATTGATCTGACTATGCAAATATCAAAAGTTTTTATTAGAAAAAATGTTAAAACCAAATCAGAAGATGTAGAAATAACAATTACATATATAATCATAAAAGGGATAAAGACTTACAATATGATTAACTCATAAATATTAGTATGGAAAAGATCAAGAAAGAAAATAGATAAAATCAACTTTAGATAATTCACAAGGAAATACAAAAATGTGAAACAAATGTCAAACACAATTAAATTTAAAGAATTCAATTAAAGCAGGCAAATGAAATAGTAAGTTTTTAATCATACTGTCAAATATCAAATGTTTATCGAACAGTTTGTTAAGAATGTAGACACACAAGTATTCTCAGAGGTATTCTTATTCCTATGGACAGGAGTAAAGTTTGTACAATATCTTCCATTAAATACATGAACTGATTGACTCAACCATTTCATTTCTGGAAATTCACACTTGCATATATTTGAAAAGACCTATTTTTATTGCAGAATTTTCAAAGAAAAATACTGGACAATATATTAAATTAATACTGGATATGTTATTTTTAAAATATTATGAAGGAGGATTATGCTGTATGAAGAAAACTGAGAATTAGTTAGATCTATATGGACTGATATGAAAAGACCAACAATTTTTTTCTCTTCCTAAAATTTTTAGAAACCCTTCTATTAGTTGAGTGGATTTGTTACAATTGATGAATGAACATTTTTATAATGTACTATGGATTGATGTCCATGAGTTTACAATAAGGATCATTGTTTGTTTTACAGTACTATTTTCTTATTTTTTATTCAAGTAACATATATACAAACTAAAATTTACCCTTTTAACCACATTCAAATATACAATTCAGTGATGTTAATTATTTTCACAATTTTGTGCTATCTTCACCACCATCCATTACAAAGTTTTTCCATCACCCCAAATAGAAACTATGAAGAATATAAGCATGAACTGTCCATTCTCTACACCACCTTGGCCCCTGGTGACCTTATTCTGGATTCTGAACCTATGAATTTGCTTATTCTCATTATTTAATTACAGTGAGATCATACAATATTTGTCCTTTTGTGCTTGGCTTATTTCACTAAATATGATGTCTTCAAGTTCCATCCTTTTTGTTCCATGTAACAAAGCTTCTTTCCTTTTTACAGGTGAAAAATATTCCATTGTATGTATGCACCACATTGTGTTTATCCTAACCAAAAAGTGTAAATGTGTGTGTCAAGGGTCTTACTGACAATGAAAACAATGACAAATAGCAAGTTTCCTACAATGGTCAAAATGTAGAAAAGCAAGAACATAACAAAAAGTACTTTCTCTTCCTTTTTATTTTGTGAGAGACCCAGGAGGACAAAGGAAGTCATGTTGTTTTTTGATTCAATATTTTGTTGTATAGGAGTTGATTTCAGATTTTAGAAATAGTTTATCTATAAAAAAGTGAAAGCTCAGCTCTGAGGATTTTTAAGTCTGTGGTTAAAACTACAATGGTGGGGATGTTCTTTTAGCACAGGGATTGTTTAGGGATATGTGAGTTTGAATTGAAATTCATAAAAACATTATTCTTGTGGGGACATGTTGGTACAGGTGTGATATATTTATTAAATAATTCACAATATAATGTAGACTTAGTCATGAGTCCATGGTTTTCACCTGAATAGCAAAGGGGTCAGTGAAATAAAAAAGGTTAAGAGCCCCTGTTTTAGCAAATATGGCAGGGGATTATAGGTGCAGGACATCAGTGGTGGGGGTATATGTGGGAGAGGGCACAACGGGGGAATGTTTCTATGGAATATGCAAATATGCATCTTGTCATGTGGTGTTACCTCAATGAGTGGAAACCCACTCAATAAACAAGAAATAAACATCGTGAGAAAACAAATTTTTTACTCCATTTATTCTATTAAAATAGAGAAAAAAATTTAATGAAGGGAAATAATAACATTGCAAGAGTACTTATGATTTCTTATGCAAACTTGTGTATCAGATACTTTATACATGCAGATATTTGTGTGTGTGTGTATATAATACTTAATAATAATATATATACAAAAGTACATATAATATATCATATATAACCTTTACATTAACAAGTCTTGTTATCCTTATTTTGTACCCGAAGAAACTGAGGTTTGAATATTTATATAATTTGGCCAAATCACACATTTTAAGAGACACAATGCGATATGGAATCTAATATTAATTGACTTCCAAAATTTGTACATTGCATTTTGAGAGTGCATTTATGGCACAAACTAGTTGTGCTTGATTTTTTTTTATTATTATTGTGTGCTTTTAATATCATGCTTTAAATCTTTTGAACCATCTCCTGAGACGTTATCACAATTTTTAAAGAAAGTGGTTTTATTCTTGCCAACAGTGGCAAATAAGACTGAATATTTTTCCCTTCTATATAAAACATTTAATATTGAGTACTGGAATTCTTTTGTGCCCAAACTGCTTCTTGCTTAATTAAATTCACTGGGCTTTCCAGACAATTTAGGAAAGACATAGCCCCAGAACCTTTTGAGATGTTTCTATGCCTTCAGCTAAGAACAGATAATAGACCAAAATGGCCTATATTTCTCCATTTCAATTCAAGATTGGAATGCCTTCAATTTCAGAACATTCCAGCTAATGAAGGACCTTTACCTAAATGTAATTATTCTTCAAAGGGTTAAGCTGACATAAGAGTCATTTATTCAGAAAATGTTTATTAAATATCTATCTGTGATAAGCTTTATTTTAGGTGCTGGAGATCCAGTATTTATAAAACAGATGTTCCATCTCTTTTCATTGATTTTACATTCTAGTTTGGAGAGAGAGACAATAAAGAAATAAGTTAGAAAAAACAGATTGTAATCTGCTACAGTGAAAATTTAACGGTAATGGATACATAATAATCCAAGCACATAGAGGATGACACTACAATGGGTGGTTAAGGAAATCCTCCCTAAGGAGAATGCATTTGAGCTGTAGACTCAGTATGAAAAGTCAACAATGTGAATGTCTAGAGTAGGAGGATTCCAGAAAACAAGAAGGGTTCTTGCAAACTCCAAAATGCTAGAATGTGGTCTTTGTGTCATGAGCACAGATAACAGAGAGAGAGGGACCACAGGAAATGAATATTTGATTGGAGAGCAATTGGCCAGGGGTTACTAGAATTTATTTTTAATAAAGAATTAAACAGCTTTCCTTCTACCAATTAGCTTTGCTCAGCTGCTGTAAGTAAGTGCAATGGCTTTTACATGAGAAATATTATCATGAAAAGGACATAAAGAGAGATAAAATGCAGTTTAATGTTGTAAGCTACACCAGATTGTCCACCAAAATGAGAAAATGTCACAAGAGAAACAACAGTTTTGGGCAGAAGTTTGCTTGAGGTCATCAGTTTAATTTGTTTCACCCTCATTTTATGTGTACTGAATTAATGTAATTTGGAAAAGGTTGTTGCTATTTGTCAAGTCAGATTAGAGAAGAGTTTATAATGATACTCATCCAGGGGAAATGAAACTCTCTTATATTCCACAATAAGTGCCCCTCTAATGGTTTTACTCATGTTCTTTAGCTCATTTTCTTTTATCCCTTGATATGGCTAGATCAAATCTGTGAAATCTTGCTCTGACATCTTTCATGATGTCTGATGTAAAGTGGCACTCTGCTACCTGAGTTATTATCTATCACATCACTTGCTTTACTTCCTTTTATACTTTTGCATGGAATTTATGTTTTCTTTAATACTTTTACTTATTTAATGTCTATCTCTGAGCACTACAAGGTGTTTAAACATGTAACCTGTGAATCCAAATTACTTGTGTTCATCTAACTTCAAGCATTGACTTCCTTATGTCTCTGAATAAATTTGTGAAATTATTTAAGATACAGGGAATTATTTAGGGAAACAGGAATACCAGATATTTGCTTTATAGGATTCTTATGAGCATTAAACAAGACAATGTTTTCAAGTCAGCTGCCACACTTCAGGGAATAAATAATAATAGTAAATAATAATTTTGTTATGTGTTATATAAATCACACATTTGTTAATTATTATGCTATAGCTATCTTTTTGTCCTTAAAAAATCATTAAAGTCTCCTGCCATAATTGTAGAGGCATTTATTTCTCCACTTAGTTTTTCCAGAGTTTGCCTCATGTATTTTGAGGCACCCCAATTAAGTGAATAAATGTTTTTGATTGTTCTCTCTTCTTGAGAGCTTATCCCTTTTACTAATATATAACGCCCATCTTTGTCTCTTATAATAGTTTTGCATTTAAAGTCTATTTTGTATGATATTAGAATAGCTACTCTTGTCCTTTTTTGGTAATTGTTAGCTTGTAAAATCGTTTTCCAGCCATTCACTTTCGTCCTCCTTGAATCCCTGGGTCAAAGATGGATTTCTTGTAGACAGCATATAGATGGATCATATTTTCTTATCCATTCTGCCAATCTGTGCTTCTTGAGTGGTGAATTTAATCCATTAACATTCAGTGTAATTACTAGCAATGAATTTCTTACTTCAGCCATATTTTCTTTGGGTTAATGTATGTCATATGTTGTTCTGTTTCAGTTTTTGTCATTTTGGTTGTTTTGAAACTCTCCTCCAACTCTCTTTCTCTTGTTTCTTCCTATCAACTTGTAGAACTTCCTTTTGTATTTCTTGAAGTGCTGGTTTCTTATTACATACTCTCTTAATTTTTGTTTACCTGTGAATATTTTGAACTCACCATCATTTTTGAATAGCAGTTTTGCTGGATAGAGAATTCATGGCTGGAAGTTTTTTTTCTTTTAGTACTTTGACTATGTCATACCACTGCCTTCTTGCCTCCATGGTTTCAGATGAGAAATCAGCACTTAATCTTATTGTGTTTCCCTTGTATGTGATGGTTCTTTTTTCTCTTGCTGAGTTGAGTATTTTCTCTTGGTCTTGAGCATTGGACATTTTGACAAGTACATGTTTTGGAGTTGGCCTGTTGGGAATTATACTGTTTGGGGTATGATGTGCGTCCTGCATCTGCACATCCATCTCTCTCAATAGGGTTGGGAAGTTTTCAGTCATTATTTCCTTCAACACTCTTTCTGTTACCTTTCCCTTCTCTTCTCCGGGGATGCCCATAATGCGTATGTTTTTGCATTTTGTCAGTTAAATCTCAGGGTCCATGCTGGATTTTTTTTTTTATCTTTTTATCTATCTGTACTACTATCTGTTTGATTTCAGATGTATTGTCTTCCACATCACTAATTCTTTCTTCTGCCTGTTCAAATCTGCTTTTATGTGAATCCACCATTATCAGCATTAGACAGAACATCTAGACAGAGAATCAATAAAGAAACAAAGGCTCTGAACAATACATTAGAGGGGCTGGACTTAATAGATATATACAGAACACTACATCCAAATACAGCAGGATTTACATTCTTCTCGAGTGCACATGGATCATACTCCAAGATAGACCACATGCTAGGTTTCAGAACAACTCTCAACGAATTCAGAAAGACTGAGATTATACAAAGCAATTTCTCTGTCCACAGTGGAATGAAATTGGAAATTATTAAAGGCCAGAGAAACAGGTTAGGCACAAAGGTATGGAAGTTAAACAACACACTTCTAGACAAACAGTGGGTCAAGGAGGAAATCTCAAAAGAAGTCAGTAACTACCTTGAAACTAATGAAAATGACAACACAACATATTAAAACCTATGGGATGCAGCAAAAATTGTCCTGAGAGGGAAGTTCATAGCCATAAATACATATATTAAAAAATAAGAAAGAGCTAAAATTGAAGACCTAACTGCATACTTGGAGGAATTGGAAAAACAAGAACAAACTAAACCTAAAGGAAGTAGAAAGAAGGAAATAAGAAAGATTAGAGCAGAACTAAATGAAATAGAGAATAAGAAAGCACTAGAAAAAATAAAGAAAACCAAAAGTTGGTTCTTTGAGATCAATAAAATTGGCAAACCCATAGCAAGACTAACAAAGAAAAAGAGAGAACAGATGCAAATACACAAAATAAGGAATGAGCAAGGGGATATCACTACTGACCCCACAGAAACAAAGATTTCATGAGAAGATACTTTGAAAAATTACATGCCAACAAGAATGATAATTTAGAGGAAATGGAAAAGTTTCTAGAAACTCACAAACAGCCTACATTGATGAAAGAAGAAGTTGATGAACTCAACATTCCAATTACAAGTAAAGAGATAGACTCAGTCATCAAAAACCTCCCAACTAAGAAGAGCCCAGGACCAGATGGCTTCCCAGCTGAATTCAATCAAACATTCCAGAAAGAGGTAACACCACTCTTGCTTAAGCTCTTCCAAAATACAGAAGTAGAAGGAACATTGTCTAACTCATTCTATGATGTCAATATTACCCTAATACCAAAACCAAATAAAGATACCACAAGAAAGAAAAATTACAGACAAATTTCTCTAATGAACCTAGATGCTAAAATCCTCAACAAAATACTTGCTAATCACATTCAACAACATATCAAAAGGATTATACACCATAAACAAGTGGGTTTCATCCTGGGTATGCAAGGATGGTTCATAAGAAAATCAATCAATGTAATATACCACATAAACAGATTGAAAGAAAAAAATAACATGATCATCTCTGTAGATGCAGAAAAAAATGTTCAACAAAATACAGCATCCTTTCCTGATAAAACACTACAAAAGATAGGAATAGAAGGAAACACTCTGAATATGATAAAGGATATATGTGAAAAAGCTAAAGCTAACATCATCTTCAAAGATGAAATCCTAAAACCATTCCCTCTGAGATCGGGAATAAGACAAGGATGCCCACTATCACCACTCCTATGCAACATTATCTTAGAAGTACTTGCTTAATTATTGAGGCAAGAAAAAGATATAAAAGGCATCCAGATTGGAAATGAAGAAGTTAAAATTTCATTATTTGCAGACAACATGATCCTATACGTAAAAAGCCCTGAGAAATCTACAACAAAGTTTCTAGAACTTATAAAGGAGTTCAGTAATGTCACAGGCTATAAGATCAATACTCAAAAATCAGTAGCATTTCTGTACACCAATAACGAGCAATCTGAGGAGGAAATTTTAAAAAATACCATTTACAATAGTAACTAAAAGAATCAAATACCTAGCAATAAATTTAACTAAAGATGTAAAGGATTTATATACAGAAAACTACACAACACTGTTAAGGGAAATCAAAGAAGACTTAAATAAATGGAAAAATATTCCCTGTTCATGGATAGGAAGACTAAACATCATCAAGATGTCTATCCTACCCAAACTAATCTACAGATTTAATGCGATCCCAATAAAAATCAACACTGTATTTTTTAAGGAGCTGGAAAAACTAACTACAAAATATATTTGGAAAGGTAAGAGACCCTGAATTGCCAAAGACATATTGAAAAAGAAAAATGAAGTTGGAGGTATCAGATTACCTTACTTTAAAACATAATGCAAAGCTACAATGCTCAAACCTGCATGTACTGGCACAAGGATAGACATACTGACCAATGGAACTGAATTGCGAGTTCTGATATAGGTTCTCAAATATACAGCCATCTGATATTTGAAAAGGTCACCAAGCTTACTTAGTTGGGAGAGAATGGCCTCTTTAACAAGTAATGCCTGGAGAACTGGATATCCATATCCAAAAGAATGAGAGAAGAATACCATCTCACACCTTATACAAAAACCAAATCAAGATGCATCAAAGATCTAAATATAAGAGCCAAAACCATAAAGACCTTGGAAGATAATGTAGGGAAGCATCTACAGGATTATTGTAATAGGAAATGTTTCATGAACTTCACACCCAATGCAAGAGCAGCAAGAGAAAAAATAGATAAATGAGGTCTCCTCAAAATTAAAAGCTTCTGCACCTCAAAGGATGTTATTAAGAAAATAAGAAAGGCAGCTTACCCAATGGGAGAAAATATTTGGCAGCCATATATCTGATAGGAGCCTAATATCCAGCTTATATATAGAAATCCTACACCTCAAAAATAAAAAGCCAAACAACCCATTTATAAAATGGACAAGTGACCTGAAAAGACATTTCTTCAAGGTATAAATATAAATGGCAAAAAAGCACATGAAAAAATGCACGACATCACTAGCTATTAGGGAAATGCAAAGCAAAACCACAGTGAGATACCATCTTACACCCATCAGAATGGCAGCTATTAAAAAAAATAGCAGAATATAAGTGTTGGAGAGGATGTGGAGGAATAGAAACCCTCACCTCCTGCTGGTGGAATTGTGGAATGATCCAGCCACTGTGGAGGACAGTTTGGCAGTTCCTCAGAAAACTACCAATAGATCTTCTGTATGATCCAGCAATTTCACTGCTGGATATATACCCAGAATAATTGAAAGCAAAGACATGAACAGATTTATGTACACCAATTTTCATAGTGGCATTGTTCACAATTGCAAAAAGTTGGAATCAGCTCCAGTGCCCATCAACAGATGAATGGATAAACAAAATGTGGTACATACATTCAATGGAATATTACTCAGCTGTGAAAAGGAATGAAATGTTAACACATGAAATAACATGGATGAATCTTGAAGACCTTATGTTGAGTGAAGCAAGCCAGGCATTGAAGGATGAACAGTATATGATCTCACTGATTTGATTTGAGGAAAATGAGCATTCCCTGAGAACCATTGTCTGAAAGATAGTTTAAAAAGTGAAAGAGAAGTGTAGGTTGTAAGCCATCACCCATATGGACATAATCTATGGTAAAGTAATAGAGTTTAGTTGCATATTAAAGGATAGGACAGGTGGGTAGTTGTATTACTGGGTTTGGTGGTGCAGGCTTGGCAGGTGGGTAGATTAGGAAGGGTAGAATACCAGGGCATGTAACTATAAATCTTGTCATCCAATGAGTCAAGACAGAGGAATGTCATGTGCCCCAAGGGTATGGGAAAAAAGGAACAGAAAAGATCAAACAGGGGGTATTTAGTGGTCATGGGAAATGTTTTTCATTACTTTACAGTAATGGACACAGGACATGGTAAAAATAATCAAAAATTATCAAACTGTACCATCTAAATTGTAAACTATACTGTAAACCATTGACAATGTTTAGTAGATATGTTTCACTAACTGTATACCAGTTATAAAAATGCTACTATCCACACACACACACACACAAAAAATCCCAAAACATTTTAATATGGGGTGAGGAAAGGGGAAGGAGGTTGGGTATATGAGAGTCTCTAGTATTCTGTGTGTGACATTGCTATGACCTAAAACTTCTTTGAAAATTAAATGAAAATTTGGGAGACACTGGAAATGAGAGGGGGAAGGTGCCACGGTACATACCTGACACCCAATAATGCATTGATAAAAGGAAATAAAATTTTTTAAATTTTTGTTTTTTCCCATTTTTTGAATATCCCAATCTGTAAATTATATTTTATTTTTAAATTTTTTTTCTGAATTTCCATGTATTTTATCTCTTGCATTTAATCTTATCATTATTATTTCATTTTCCTATTAATTGTATTTGGTTATTATATGGGCTTCATCTTCAAGGAAGGTTTAGATCACAGAACGGTTACGATGGGGGTTGCAGATGATCATTGGTGGTGGGTGTCTGGGATGGGGGATTCATGGGAGGAAGTTCATCTGAATATACATGAAAGATATATAAAATTGTTCAAATGATCAAGGGATGGTGCATGGTCATGGTGGGTAGAAAATCACTCAATAAATGAGGTAATACTGTATTCCCAGCCAGGAGAGCTCTGCCACATTCTCCAAGGGAGCAGCATCAATCCCCTGAGTGCAGGGGCAGTGTCTGGCAAAAGAGGATGGTCCACTGATGGGTTTTTGTTATTGATAACTAGCCTTATTTGTCTTTGTTCTTGTAACTGAAACTTAGCCTACTGTTATGGAGTGCCTAAGGGTTGCCACCTGAAAGCCTCCTTGTTGCTCAAATGTGGCCTCTCTCTAAGCCAAACTCAGCATATGAATGCATTACCTTCCCCCAGCATGGGACGTGACCCCCGGGGGTGAGCCACACTGGCAATGAGGTATTAATACCAAGTGCCAACTGGCAATATGACTGGAAAAAGACCTTGAATAAAAGGGGGAAAATGTAAAGACAAATGAGTTCAAGTGGTTAAGCGATTTCAAAGAGAGTCGGGAGGTCATCCCAGAGGTAATGCTTATGCACAACTCAGTAGGCTCTCATAGAATACCAAAGCAGATACCACCCCACACAGAGGGCCTCCTGAGGTCTCTGGAGACACCCAGGTCCTATATCAGGGGCGAAGGGGGAATAGCTCCAGAGATTGATGCCTTATCAGTGGGCAATACTTTGGAATCTGTACTCCCAAGAGTGACAGAATTGGACTCAAATAAGTCCTCCCTGCACATGGTCCATCAGTCCCTTCTATTCAAACTTATATGTGATGCTGGAATTTGTAGTGTACTTCCAGAGATTTGTCTGGAATCTTGGTGGAGCTACAGCTCCTATTCTACAGCTCATTGGACTCACCCAAGTCACCTGGTGAGGAGAAGATGATGTACAATGGCCATCTTAGGGAATGGAGAGGGCCTGCAGCTGCAGGCAGGATAATCCCATTCATTGTATCCATGGGATATAAGCCACCTCTCACTTGGAGGTGGAGTGGACATCACCATCCCAAACTCCTCAGGATTGAGTGAAGAGCTATGGACTAGAGTGGACTTAATGGTATTCTGTTGTAGACATAATGTGATTCAAGCAATGGAAGAAATTACAACAGTGAGGTGGAACCAGTGGCCACTGGATGCTTTCGGGGCAAAGAAGGGAAAAGCTGTTATAATTAAGGGCCTTTTTCAGTTCTTGGGAATTATCTGGAGTAACATTACAATGACAGATATAGGGCATTTTACATCAGCATATAACATGCAGAACTGTGTGGGAGAGAGTGTGGTCTACAATGTGAACTATGGTCCATGCTTAGTGGCAAAGCCCCAGGATGTGTACATCCATTGCAGGTGATGTGCCACACTAATGAAAGATGTTTATGTGGGATGTTATGGGAGGTGTGGGAGGTGGGGAACATGGAAATCCCTGTAATTTTTTGTAACATCTATGTAATCTAAGCATCTTTTAAAATATATATACATATTTAAAAAATAAAAAGATTGGGGGAACATATAGAATAAATTATCTCTGTTCATAAAAGATAAAAAAAAATAAAAGAAGTAAAATGTAAAAAAATAATAATAATAATTAAATTTTTGGGATTTCCTTAACAACATTTTGACTTGGACGACATTCATATGTTTGCATTGAATTTTTCAGGGTGTTAATCATCTTACATTAATTTTATTGGGCTTATTCTGAGAATTATGTAAGATTCTCAGGGTCACCTATTTTAATATCTACAAATATTAGAATGATAAATATAAATCACATATCTTATAAAATGTCAAGTAGAAATGGGACATTGGTGAAAAAGTGAGAGTGGCAATAAAGACATTGAAATGTATACTTGCTTAGTGTCTGATACTCCCCTGGCTTCTTTGCACTCATTACCTCTTCAAATGCTTAAAATACTTTCAGAAAAAATAACTACCATTCTTAGTACATAAGACATACAACTAAAATTAGACTCTCACACATGGTCAAAAGCTATATAAATTAGTGAGATGGAATTCAGTCCTAGTTCTATTAACATCAGAATTTCATCTTCCATATCATCTGAAATTCTTCTGCCTATTAGACTTTCAAAGGCTAAATAGTAGCCTTAGATGTCAATAATATCATTGTGCGAATTCAGAGAAAAAGTGATATTCAATAGAGTTCATCATAAATAAAAGTACCTTTTACACCTAAAGAGATGGTCAACAGAGTTCCTGACCCAAGGAAAAAGAGACCCCTGCTGGTTCTAGAAGTGATATAAACCCAAACCTGTCTAGTCCCTGTTTACTTCTTTTCTAAAAGCACATAAGATGTTAACTATGGGTCAGGTAATGTGGCAAGCACTTAACATATATTAACCTGTAAAATATTTCCCCAACAATTTCATAAGTTTGCAACCAAAAATACCATTTCATAGATGAAGAAAAGATGGGGCAGGAAGGTTTGAAAAGTTGCCCAGTTCATATTCAAATCCAGGAATTGGATTCCAGAATCTGCTCTTAAACAATGCACACTACATCCCTTTTTATTTTAACTCTGTTCATAATCTGGTTACCTGCTATATTGGCTTCAGGTTCATGGAAGATGAACATTTGAACCTTCAAACAGGGCTTTTCTGAAGAAAATAATAACCATAAATGGATCAACTCCAAGGACTTGGAAGAACATGACCAAAGGAGATTTAAAAAATCAGAAGAGAGAGTTTCAGGAAAAAATGATGAATTTGGGGCATGTTCAAGCCCCCAAAACATGGAGAAGACCATTCAACACAGCAGGAGCAGAGAAGTTACTTGTCTTCTTTTCTAAAAGCATTATGTTAGCACTCAGGGATGCTTGGGTAGTTCTTTTTATTTTAATTGGACTCCAGTAATAAAGGATATTTAATATAACTAACATGTATTTAGCTATTAGAGGTTGTAAGCACTTTAAAGAGATTATTTGATCCTGATAATATATCTATCATTTCCCTTTAACTTAAACTCTTTCCTTTTTATTTTTTTTTTTTTTGCTAAAATTTACACTATAATTAAGATTTTAACTTGGGGCTCTCTTCTTCAGACACTATGCTATATCCTATAACTCATTCCTCAAAAATTTGCACACAAGATATGATATATAAAATCTTCATACAGAAAAACTGTGAAGACAATTTTGTCAATGGGAATGACCATTTAGGAAAATAATAAAAAAAGAGTTTTAGTTCAAATGATACAGCAAGACAAATGATAGGCTTTTCATTTAGAGTAAAGAAAAAGTGAAAATGAGACTCTTAGCAGATGTGATTGATCCTCAGGAAGTATAGAAAGAGAAGAAGCACAAAAGTCCAAAACATTAATATTTACACTGAATATTTTATTTTTGTTTTGCCAATATAAAGATAGTAAGCTTTCACTGAATGGTTTATGGAGATTTGAGAGTTTCATATCATCCTGCTAGGAAAGGTATTACCTAGAAAATGAATTAATAATGTGACTCTATTAACAGGCAAAGGATGAAAACACAATGAGTAACACTATTACTCAAAATGTGTTTAAATTTCTATTACGCCAGATACACATGGATAATTTGTTTAAAATGTACATATAGCATTCCAACAACAGTCTGACCAATTAGTCTCTCTGAAACTGTGTTCTTAAGAATCTGTATTTTAAGAAGAACTCTGATTCTGAAAGCACATCAAAGATTGACAACCAAATAGAAAATGTAAAATCTAAGTGACATATTTCAATAATGAAAAATAATTTCTTACCTGAGCTTTTCTTCAGAGACCTGTAGACATCATCAAGCTACTTTTTAAAAAAATAAAGGGTATTTATTTGGGGTAAAAGCAAAAATATGGAATGCTTCATGACTTTGTGTGTCATCCTTGCATAGGGGCCATACTAATTTTCTCTTTATCATTGTAATTTTAGTACATGTGCTGCTGAAGTGAGCACTGAAGCTACATTTGATATTTAGTGTCCACTTGCCTTGAAGCCTAGAAATGATATTATTTTCTCTTCACCATTTAAAGGATAAAGTTATTTTTATATTTTCATGATTATTTCACAGCTGAAGTCACCATTTGACCCCAGAGCTTCCTCATAGTGTTTTTCACCTCCATGTTCCTGAGAGTGTAGATCAAGGAATTCAACATGACAGTTATTGCAAGTTTAACAGACAGATGAAACCACTGTTGGCAGCAATGCAGAGACCAAGGATATGGGCATCCATGCAGACAAGTTTCAACAAAGGGTTAAACTCACTCATGAAGTGGTCTATGATATTTGGGCCACAGAAGGGCAGCCAGACTGTGAAAAGTATCAGAATAATGGCATGGACAAAGCCTCTGGCCCACACCTCTCCCTCAATGAAACCAAATACCTTTTGGCTCGTTGTGGTTTTGTGTAGTCTAAGGGTTTACAAATGCCCACATAGCAGTCAAAGGCCATCACTTTGAGCAGGATGATCTCAGCTGCACCAAATCTTTGTTGTGGCAAAGATCTGAGTCGTGCATCCCCTGAAAGAGATGTTTTTCCTCTCAGCCAGAGAGTTAGCTAGCATCTTAGGGATCATGGAGGAAGAATAGCAGACCTCTAGAGGAGATAAATAATACAAGAAGTACATGGGGGATCTGAGGCTTTGCTGGTACTCATGGTGATCATGATGAACAGGTTGCCTGCCACAGTGACCCATTAGACAATTAAAAACACAGAAAATGATAATTTCTGTGTTCCACATTCTGGGTCAAGCCCAGTAGGATAAATTCTGTCACATTATTCATCTTCTCTATGATTCAGTTCAGGTGTCATACAATTTAACTGAAAAATAAAAAGTCAACTCATCCTCAGCAGAGACACTTTTACTTACTAATTAATGATACCCATGGAGTATGTTATTTCCCCCAACTTTACATAATGCATAACAAACACAAAATTATTTCAATTCTTTCATTTTTATTCTATAGATATCACCAGAGGCGACATTTATTTTCTTCTTTAATATTCCTGATTTTACTTTAATTTTCTAAAACAAAGACAAGAGTAAGTTAATAAAATTGCAACAAATGTAGCTAAATAATAAGCTCTAAAGTCAGGAAGTTTGAGTCCTCCAACTTTGTTCTCTTTTATGACATTTTTGGCTACTCGGTGACCGTTCCAAAAATAGTTTGATTTTTGGCTTTTTGATTTCTGAAAAAAGGCTGTTGGAATTTTGATTGGGATTGCATTGAATCTGTAAGTCAGTTTGGGTAAAATTGACATCTTAATGATATTTAGTCTTCCAATCCATGAACATAGATTGTCCTTTCATTTATTTAAGTCTTCTTCAGTTTCTTTAAGCCATGCTTTGTACTTTTCTGAATACAGGCCCTTTATGTCCTTGGTTAAATTTATTCCTAAATATTCTATTGTTTCAACCACTATCATAAATGGAGATTCCTTTCTGATTTCCTCCTCAGATTGCACATCAGTAGTGTATAGAAATGCTATTGATTTTTGTGTTTTAACCTTGACTTCTGCTACTTTGCTGAACTTGTCTATTAAATCTAGTAGCTTTTCTGTGGGTAATTCAGGATTTCCTAGATATAGGGTCATGTCATCAGTGAATAATGAGCATTTTACTTCTTCCTTTCCTATTTGGGGGCCTTTCATTTCTTTGTCTAGCCTAATTGCTCTAGCTAGAACTTTGAGGATAATATTGAGTAGTAATGGTGACAGTGGGTATCCTTTTCTTGTTCTTGATCTCAGCAGGAAATCTTTCAATCTTTCACCATTGAGTAAAATGTTAGCTTAGGTTTTTCATATATGCACATTACCATGTTGAGAAAGCTTCCTTCTATTCCTATTTTGGTGTCTTTTTATCAAGAAACGGGCTGTATTTTGTCCAATGCATTTTCTGCATGAATCAAATGGATCATGTTTTTTTTTTTTTTTTTTCTTAATTTTTTCAATGTGGTTTATTACACTAATTGATTTTCTGGTGTTGAACCACTTTTGTAAAGCTGGTTTAAAACATGTATCTAAAACTTCTTTAAAAATAAAGTTTAAAAAATTAATAGAAGAAAAAAAAACAAAAAACAAACAAACAAAAAAAAAAACACATATCCAAAAGCATGAGAAAGGAACACCATCTCACACCTTATAAAAAAATCAACTCAAGATGGATCATAGATCTAAATATAAGAACCAAGACCATAAAAACTTTTGAAGATAATGTAGGGAAGCATCTAGAGGACCTTGTAATAGGAAATGGTTTCATGAATTTCACACCCAAAGCAAAAGCAGCAAAAGAAAAAATAGATAAATGGGATCTCCTCAAAATGAAAAACTTCTGCACCTCAAAGGACATTATCAAGAAAGTAAAAAGGCTGCCTAACAAATGGGAAAAAATATTTGGCAACCATATATCTGATAGGAGCCTAATATAATGTATATATAAAGAAATCCTACACCTGAAAAAAAAAAAAAGACAAACAACCCATTTAAAAAATGGGCAAGCGACCTGAAAAGACACTTCTTCAAGGAAGAAATACAAATGGCTAAAAAACACTTGAAAAATGCTTGACATAACTGGTTATTAGGGAAATTCAAATCAAAACTACAATGAGATACCATCTTACACCCATTAGAGTGACAGCTATTAAAAAAACATCAGACTATAAGTTTTGGAGAGGATATGGAGGAATGGGAAACCTCATCCACTGCTGGCGGGATTATAAAATGGTCCAGCCACTATGGAGGACAGCTAGGCGGTTCCTCAAAAACTAACTTTTGAACTCCCATATGATCCAGGGATTCCACTGCTGGGTATATACCCTGAAGAATTGAAAGCAAAGACATGAACAGATATCTGCACACCAATGTTCGGAGCAGCATTGTTCACTATTGCCAAAAGTTGGAATCAACCCAGGTTGCCCATTAACAGATGAATGGATTAAAAAAATGTGCTGCCTACATAAAATGGAATATTACTCAGCTGTAAGAAGGAATAAAGTCCTAACACATGGGATAAAATGGATGAATCTTGAAGACCTTATGTTTAGTAAAGCAAGCCAGGCATTGAAGGATGAACAGTACATGACTTCATTGTTATGAATTAAGGAAATTGAACAATCTCAGAGAGTTATTATCTATAACATAGGTTTACAAGAAATGGAATAAGAAGAGAAGTTTGTGAGCCATCACCCATATGGACGTAATCTAATGTAAAGTGATAGAGTGTAGTTGCATACTGAAGGGATAGGAGAGGAGGGTAGTGATATTATTGGGTTGGATGGTACAGGGTTGACTGGTGGGTAGATTGGAAAAGGTGGGTTAGAAGGTCCAGGGTACTTGAGGGAGGGTTGGGTGAAGGTCCAGGATAACACTGGGGATTTGTGGGTATGAAATTGAAAGTACAGAGGTGGGAATGTTCTTATGGCAAAATGACAAGGAAGGGTCGCTGGTACAGTGTAATGGTTGTGGGGTGCATTCGGGACATGGTGCACCTACAGCAAGCTTCTAGAGAGTGTGTGAGTGTTCATTCTGTCATAATGTTTTGCATGAGTGGGTGGAGACCCACATAATGAGCAAGAAGGAGTTGGACTTCCACCTTTGGGAGAAACGATTTGTTCAGAAATAGACAAGCAAGAGTCTCTCAAGAACAAGGGTGATTCCTAATAGGGGAGGACAAACCAGTGTGTTAACATATCTTGTTACATGTAGATATGAGTCTTGTCATCCAATGAGTCCAGCCAGGGAGTCATTGTGGGACCCAGGGGTATGGGGTGGGAGGAATAGAATAGAGGAAACAGGGTATTTAGTGGTCAGTGGAAATGTTCTTCATTACCATACAGTGATGGTCACAGGACATGGTAAATATCCTCAAAATTCATAAAAGTGTACAGTCTAAAATGTAAACCATAGTGTAAATCATTGACAATGTTTAATAGCTATGTTTAACTATCTGTATATCAGTTATAACACTATCATCCACATAAAAAAAGGTGTTAATATGTTGCCCACCTCCCACACCTCCCACCACATCCCACACAAACATCTCCCACAAGTGTGTCCCACAACCCTCAATGAACTTACACATCCTGGAGCCTTGCCACCAACCATAGACCACAGTTCACACTGTAGACCACACTCTCTCCCACTCAGTTCTGAGTGGTTCTGAGTGGCCTACATCCGTTGCCACAACAGTATTCAGGACAACCTCCAACTCCCAAAAAAGCCCATGTATTTCAACTGCTCATCCCCTCCCTACCCCAAAAGTGTCAAGTGGCCACTGGCTCCACCTCATTGTTATAATTTCTTGCATTGCTAGAATCACCATATGTGAACAAGAGAATACCATCAAGTCCACTTGGTTCCATGTAATATTTTGGGTAATCTAAGCACCTCTTAAAATATATGTATGTATGTATATATATAAATAACATTTTTGTAAGCAAATACACATGTATGCATATATATTTATATATAATTTTGCAAATGTTTGTATGTATTGTGAGAATTTTGATTTTTACCCACAATAAAAATAAATTAAAAAAAAAAGGTGTTAATATGGGGTGGAGAAAAGGGGAAGATGTTGAGTATATGAAAACAAAATGAAAAATAGTGAGACACTGGGGAAAGTAAGGGGGAAAGTGCCTCAGTACAGACTGCACACCAGATATTGCAGTGATGAAAGAACAAAATGTCAATTTTTTTTTTATATTTTTCAGTTTTTTGAATATCTTAATTTTTAAATATTATTTTTGGTTATTATAAAAATTATGTATTTTATCTCTTACATTTAAACTTATCATTATTATTTCATTTTCCTATTAATTGTGTTCAGCTATTGCAATGGCTTCATCTTTGAAGAAGCTTTGGATCACAGAAGGATTACAACTGGGGTGGGGGAGGATCATTGGTGTGGGGTGTCAAGATGGTGGATGCATAGGAGGAAGATTACCTGAGCATAAATATAAGATATGTAAAATGTTCAAATGTTCACAAAGCATTGTCACAGTGGGTGGACAATCATTCAATTAATAAGAGAATATTGAATTCCCATCCTGGAGAGCTCTGCCATGTTCTCTAAGGGAACAGCAACAGTCCCCCAAGTGCAGGGCAAGTGACTGGTGAAGGAGGATGATCCACTGATAGACCCTTAATATTGATGACTAGCCTTATGAGTCTTTGCTCTTGAAATTGAAACATTGCCCATTGTTATGGTGTGACTAAGTGTTGCCTCCTGAGAACCTCCTTGTTGCTCAAATGTGTCCTCTCTCTAAGCCAAACTCAGCATATGAATGCATTATTTGTTCCCACCGTGGGGCATGACTCCTGGTGATGAGCCTCCCTGGCACCGAGGGATTCCTTCCAAGTGTCAACTGGCAATGCAACTGGAAAAAGACCTTGAATAAAAGGGGGAAAAGGTAAAGATAAATGAGTTTATATGGCTAAGAGACTTCAAAATGCATTGGGATGTCATCCCAGTGGTAACGCTTACATACAACTCAGTAGGATCTCATAAAATTCCAAAGTGGATATCACCCCAAACCATGGAGCTCCTGAGGGCTCTGGTGACACCCAGAGCCTATGTCAGTGTGGATAGCTCTGGAGTTTGGTGCCTTGCCAGGGACCCTATTTTGGAGTTTGTGCTCATGAGAGTGACAGAGTTGTACTCAACTATGTCTTCCCTGCACATGGATCATCTGTCTTTTCTATTCAAACCTATACTTTGTGCTGGAGTTTGTAGGTACACGTCCAGAGACTTGAATCTTTGGGCTGTCCATGTGCCAGCCGGTCTTGGAACCTCAGTAGAGCAGTAACTCCTACTCTATAGCTCATTGGACTCACTCAGGACAACTGGCGGGGAGATGATGATGGACAACAGCTGTCCCAGGGAATGGAGAGAGTCTGCAGCTGCAGGCAGGATAAACCCATCCATCTTCCCTATAAGATATAAGCCCCCTCTCAATTTGAGGTGTAATGTACATCACCATCCCAGACTCCTCAGGATTGGGGGAAAGAGCTATGGACTAGAGCGGACTCACATGTATTCTACTATAGACATATTCTGATTCAAGCAATGGAAAAAAATTCCAACATTGATGTGGAGCCAGTGGCCACTCGTGGATCTGGGTTCACAGAGAAGGAAAAGCAATTGTTATAAATGGGCTTTTTCGGGACTTGAGAATTGTGCTGAGTGACATTGCAACGACAGATATAGGCCATTTTATACCATCATATAACATGCAGGACTCTGTCGGGGACAGTGTGGACTACAATGTTAACTATTGTCCAGGCTTAATGGCAAAGCCCCAGGATGTGATTATCAATTGCAATTAATGTGCTACACTATTGAAGGATGTTTAGGTGGGAGGTTGTGGGAGGTGGGGTAGGTAGGGACAGTGGGAATCCCTATATTTTTTGTGTAACATTATTGTAATCTAATGATCTTAAAAAAAATTTTTTTTTTAATTTGCTATCTGCTAGAATTCTGGAAGTTTTTACTTCAAATATGTATTATTTATCTTGAACACACAGGATTATAAGAATGACACTATCCAAACATACTTGTCATAGTTCATCCTTATAGCTAATATCTTTTTTGGCATTTTTCATGCAGAAGTCCTTGGAGAACCTCTCTGAAACATCTTCATGCTATACGAGGTTGATGGTTTGGATAAAGTAAGGAAGGTGGGTGATCATTACTCTTTCTTCAGTTTCAGAGTTGTAGAAACATTTATACAGGTTTCCATTTATACAGATACAGAAAAGGCTAAAGGATATTTGCTGGATATAAAATGAGAACATTTTATCTTCCTTCTTACACACATAAAAACTTGTGCTACCTGTGGAAAACATTACATAGTCCTTTATATAGTAATATCTTCTGGGTCCTGCAAATGCATTCATAGGATGAAAGGGTGATAAACCTTTATTGACATGAGTCAATTAGGGTCAAATAATCAATTGTCTGTCTCTGATTTCATATTTGACAATTCCAATTCTAATAACAATTTTACTACCTGTTGAAACTTGATAATAGGGAAAGAATGATAATCTACTTTGTCCATCTCATCTAAATTTTCTAGTTTTTTGGCATATACTTGTTCAACATATCCTCTTTTTTTAATACTATTTTTTTTTTTATTTTAAAAAGATGCTTAGATTGCATAAATGTTATACAAAAATTATGGGGGTTGACTGGGCAGGATGGCATCACTTTAAGAAGGCACTCACTAACTCACTCTCAGAAGATGGCTGATTGGAGACAAGATCCTGCCTGAGGGCTCTGTGCTGGGGGCGCATGGAGAGAGAACCTTCATGACATCGATCAGGAAGGAGCTGGACAGGGAAGTGGATTGCTCAGGAAAGATTCGTGTGTTTTTCCCCTGCCTGTGGTAGTGGACAGAGATGGTTGAGTCACACCCTCAGGGAAAAAAGCTGGTTTGAGCCATGACTCCTGCAGGAAACCTGGTGAGAAGGAGTGTTCTCTGAGAGGGGGAGGGCTCTGGTGGAGGGTCAAGATGTGTTTCCTTTCTGTGGATTTGGCTGCCCAGAACCCCTTGCAGCTTTGGGGAACAAAATACCTGGCTTGAAGCAGCACCAGACTGAGAGGAGTGGTGAATCTGCTGAAGAAGGTTGATTTACTTAGCTGCCCAGTGATAAGCGCTGACTGCTGCTGGCAACCTGGTGAGAGGAAGCATTCTCAGAGAGTGGGAGGGTTCTGACAGAAGCTGGAGAGGGCTTTCTTTCTGTGGGTTTGGTTGCCTAGACCCACTCATAACATTGGGGAGCAAATAAGCTGACTGGAAGCAAGACCAGACTGAGGGGAAAGGTGAATCTGCTGAAGAAGCCTGATTTACATTACAGCACAGTGATATGGAGGCTTGACTCCACAGTGGGCAGAGTCAGCCAATTTTAGCATTCTGCTCTGACAAGCATCTGAGCTTCAGCTCCGCTGCGGAGGCCAGGAAGTGGGAAGTGCTCTATTAGTTTCCACGAGCCTATTTAGGGTCCCTTTGGTGAAGGGGATGGTCTAGAAAAGGCCTCCTTTTGGGTCCCTTATTTCACCAAAAAAAATACAGTCACTTTAAAAAATAAAAAGAACATTTTTTCCACTTAGTTTAATCGCTAAAATCTGCCTCAAAACCTGCAGAAAGAACCTTGCAGGGCAATTGATTGATGAACACAAGCAGGCTGAGAGGTTCCACAAGGGCCCAAGATGGAACACTATTCGTCCTTAGCTTTGTTTGACTGCTTTCTTATGTGATTGTTTGGTTTTTCTTTGTTAATTTGTTGTTGCTTGATTTTCTTTCCTCTTTCCTTCCCCACCTTCTTTTTTCTTTTTTTAAAATCAGGTGCTGCTAGCTTCTCTATTCTTTGCAGTGCTTCTTCTTCCATGATTTTCCATTCTCCGTCTGTATAGACTTTGTCTCCCAATGTCTGTATAGATTTTGTCTTCCTTCGTCTTTCTGCCTTCTGCTTTCTGTTGTGGTTCTTACATACCACCTTTTTTCTTTGACCCACAAATTAAAGGTGTCAAATTTTATTCTATGTATTCTGTTTCTTTTTTTTTTTTTAATTAATATTAACTTTTTCTTTCAGGCCTTTCTTTACTCTTTCTCTCCTCACCATTATGGTCTTTTAAATCATTATATATATTTTCCCCTATTTGGTTTCCCAATCCATTGTAGGTACCCCACTTTTCCCCCTATTACTCTACACTGCCTTCCTCAGTTAAATATTCATTTTACTAAGTCTTATATGGCTTCTCTTCTAATTTTTATCAATATTACTATTATTCTTCTTCCTTTCTCACATCTTTCAATTCTTCTGCCCTTAATTTTTTGCCTTTAAGGGAACATAGAAAGAAGCAAGGAAATAAAATAAGAAGAACAAAGTGTTAAATAGAAAATTTAACATGCAAACAGAACCACTAGCTAAATAAAACTCTAGAGCAGAGAGAGAAGCTAATCAACTGAATAAACCCATCAAGATAAAATGATGAATGGAGGGAAACAAAAACTTAAAAACCACACTAAGAAACAAGAAGACATGGACCAGTCCAATGAACAAACTAAAAACCAGGAGGAGATGCAGAACATCAAATAACTAATCAAAATTTTCCAAACAAATATCATTGGTCAACTTAATGAAATGAAGGAAGAGATTAAGAATATTAAGAAGACAATGGGAGAACACACTGAAGAAATTGTAAACATACATAAAAAGATAACGGATATGATGATTATCAATGTCACAATCCAAGAAATCAAAAAGTTGCTGGATATACATAACAGCAGATTTGAACAGGCAGAAGAAAGAATTAAGGAAGTGGAAAACAATACATCTGAAATCAAACATATAGTAGAACAGATAGATAAAAAGATAGAAAAAAATCCAGCAAGGACTCAGGGATTTAATTGAAACATACACATTATATGCATCCCAGAAGGGGAAGAGAAGGGAAAGGGAGCAGAAAGAGTATTGAAGGAAATAATGGCTGAAAACTTCCCAGCCCTATTGAGAGAGATGGAAGTACATGTCCAGGAAGCAAAGCACATCCCAAACAGTAGAAATCCCAACTCCAAGACATATACTTGTCAAGATTTCCAATGCTCAAGACAAAGAGAAATACTCAAGGCAGCAAGAGAAAAGAGAACCATCACATACAAGGGTAACACAATAAGATTAAGTGCTGATTTCTCAACTGAAACCATGGAGGCAAGAAGACAGTGGTATGATGTAGGCAAAGTACTAAAAGAAAACAACATCCAGCCACAAATTCTCTATCCAGCAAACCTGGCACCCAAAAATGATGGAGAATTCAAAATATTCACAGATAAAAAGAAATTAAGAGAGTATGCCAATAAGAAACCTTCCCTTAAAGAAATTCTAAAGGAAGTTCTACAAGTTGAAATTCAACTGTTTTTTCAAGGAAAAAACAGGGGAGAGAGAGTTGGAAGAACATGTAAGAACAACTAAAAAGACAAAAAGAGAAATAAAAACAGCATATGGCATACATTAACCCAAAGAAAATATGGCTTATGTAAGAAATTTGTTGTGAGTAATAAACTGAATGTTAATGGAATATACTCATCAGTCAAGAGACACAGATTGGCAGAATGGATAAGGAAGTATGATTCATCTATATGATGTCTACAAGAAACCAGCTTTGAACCAGGGATTCTAGGAGGCTGAAAGTGAATGGCTGGAAAACAATTTTACAAGCATAAATAGACAAAAAAGGGCAGGAGTAGCTATCCTAATATCTGACATAATAGACTTTAAATGCAAAACTATTGTAAGAGACAAAGATGGACACTATATATTAGTAAAAGGGGTAATCTCTCAAGAAGAGAGAACAATCATAAATATCTATGCACCTAATCATGGTGCCTCAAAATACATGATGCAAACTCTCAAAAAAATAAGCAGAGAATTAAATGCCTCTACACTTATAGTGGGGAACTTTAATACACCATTATCACCATTAGACATAACATCTAGACAGAGAATCAATAAAGAAACAAAGACTCTGAATAATACATTATAGAACGTGGACCTAATAGACATATACATAACAATACACCCAAATACAGCAAGATTTACATCATTCTTGAGTGCACATGGATCATACTCCAAGATGGACCACATGCTATGCCACAGAACAACTCTCAATGAATTCAGAAAGATTGAGATTGTACAAAATAATTTCTCTGACCACAATGGAATGAAATTGGAAATCACTAAGGGCCAGAGAAACAGATTAGGCACAAAGATATGGAAGTTAAACAACACACTCTTAGACAAACAGTGTGTCAAGGAGGAAATCTCAAAATAAATCAATAACTACCTTGAAACTAATGAAAATGACAACACAACATATCAAAACTTATGGGATACAGCCAAAGGTATCCTGAGAGGGAAGTTCATAGCCATAAATGCATATATTAAAAAGGAAGGAAGAGCTAAAATTGAAGACCTTACCACACACTTGGAAGAATTGGAAAAACAATAATAAACTAACCTAAAGGAAGTAGAAAAAAGGAAATAATGAAGATCAGAACAGAAATAAATTAGAGAATAAGAAAGCACTAGAAAAAATAAAACCAAAAGCTGGTTCTTTGAGAAGATCAATAAAATTGACAAACCCTTAGCCAAACTAACAAAGAAAAAGAGAAAACATTTACAACTACACAAAATAAGGAATGAGCAAGGAGATATCACTACTGCCCCCACAGAAACAAAGAGTATCATTAGAGGATACTTTAAAAAAAATTATATGCCAACAAGAATGATAATTTAGAGGAAATCAACAAATTTCTAGAAACTAACAAACAATCTACATTGATGAAAAAGGAAATTGATGAACTCAACAGTCCAATTACCAATAAGGAAATGGACCCAGTCATCAAAATCCTCCCAATTAAGAAGAGCCCAGGATCAGATGGCTTCACAGCAGAATTCTACCAAACATTCCAGAAAGAGATAACACCAATCCTGCTTACACTCTTCCAAAGAAAAGAAGTAGAAGGAATATTGCCTAGCTCATTCTATGATGCCAACATTACCCTAATATCAAAGCCAAACAAACATACCTCAAGAAAGGAAACTTACAGGCCAATTTCACTCATGAACCTACATGCTAAAATCCTCTAAAAATACTTGCAAATCACATTCAATGACATATCAAAAGCATTATACACCATGACCAAATGGGTGTGTATTAGTCAGCCAAAGGGGTGCTAATGGAAAATACCAGAAATGGGTTGGTCTTATAAAGGGTATTTATTTGGGGTAGAAGTCCACAGTTACCAGGCCATAAAGCATAAGTTTCTACTCTCACCAAAGTCCATTGCCACGTGTTGAAGCAAGACAGCTGCAGATGTTTGCCAGGGTCCAGGCTTCTTGGGTTTCTCTGTTTCCAGGGTTGTGTTTCTCTCCAGGCTTAGCTCCTCTGTTTCCTCCATAAGGCCTGCTGAATACTATTATGGGAAGGGCTCATTTCTCTTCTCCTGGGACCTTCTCTCCAACATCAAAACTCCAACATCAAAACTGCTACTCAAAACTGATGCAATTCTGTTCTTTGTGATACCTTTTATATTTTCTTCCCCCACCCACCAAGGGGTGGGGCTCAATACCCTACTGATGTGGCCTAGCCAATGCCCTAATCATAACTTGATCATGCTCAGATTAACAGATCAGTTTAAAAGTATGCTCTAATTATATTTTCAATTCATAATTACATCAAATTGCACAATGGCTATACTCCACACTCTGAATTCCAAAAATACATTACAATATTCAAAAAAACCTTAAATCAGTAATAATTCAAATACAAAATCATATCATAGGCACTTTAAAGAGATACAGTTTGTCTTCAGGCAAAATCCCAACTGCTGTAGACCTCTGAAACTTACAAAATCATTTAACTGCTTCCAATACACAAATGGAAAGACAAACGATAAACACATTCATTATCATATGGAGAAATTAGTATATTAAACATGAGTCATGGATCCTCCACAGTTCAGTAAATCTGCAGGGCATCCTTCATTCGGTTTCAAAGTCTGAGAGTCATTCTTAAGATGATGATTTATTCTCCTTGGGGCCACATGGGGACCCACCTTTTCTACAGGCTTGCCCAATGGCCATTTTCTTCGTTCCACCCTCATCAAGCTTCTGGGTGTTGAACAAGCTCCAGACTTCACCCTCCAAGTGTGTTGGGGTGATTTCCACACTTTACCCAATCTTTGGGTTAGAGTCTTAGTCCCCCTAGCACAGTGAGGTGAAGACAACATTACCCCTATCCTTTGGCATACAGGTTCAACCCTCTCAGAGCAGTGAGTTGACCACCTGGCCTTCTCTAACCTTTGACATACAGATTCAACCTTCTCAGAGCAATGGTTTGAAATCTGGCCTTCTCTATTCCATGGGGGACAGGAGCACTCCTCTCAGAACTATGGAATGCTGAACTTAACAGCCCTAATCTTCGACGAATGTGCTCCACCCTTCCTGTACCCTGGGGCAGCAAAATTCTTCCTGAACATTGGGCAGGGATATCCACCCTCTTCAACTCCTGGGGCATACTTACCCTCTCTGTACACATGGGTGGGGTTCCTCTCTTGGCCCAAGGTGATGTCTTAATTCCAGATTTCAGCTCCAATGATTTTCCTCTTAAAGCTTTTTCCTCTTCCATCTCTTCTTTCCATGTCCTTTTCAGTCCAAGTGAACAGTGCTTTTGTTCATACAGTGTTCTCAAAAACCTTTTTGGTTTAGCATGCAGGAAGTAGGGGTCTAAGCCATCAGACAGTAAGACTTTCCACAAGCCTTTCTAGGATAACTGCATCTTCAATTCTGATTTAAAAGTTCCAGATTCAGTAAAGTCTTCAAATGGGCATTTTCATCTGGGAATTTGATTTCCAGTAACTTGAAATTTCTGGAATCAGTTTCTGTTTTCTTTGTGCCCAAAAGTTCAGTCCTTAATGTATTTCACTCATCTAGTATTTTGCTATAAGCTGCAAGGTGAAGCCAAGCCACATTCTCCAAGTTTACCTTGGAAAGTTCTTTAGCTAAATGCTCTGGTTTGCCATTTTCAAATTCTGTCTTCCATATAACACCAGGAGTTAATCTTGCTAAGTTCTCTGCAATTTTAAAACATGGATCACCTATCCTCCAGTTTCCAATAAGAGATTCATCGTTTACTTCTAAGGCATTATAGAAAGTCTCTTTAGTGTCCATATTGCTATCAACAGTTTCTTCAAAGCTATCTAGGCCTTTTCCACTAAGTATTTCACAATTCCTCCAAAAAATACCCCTTATACATTTGTAAAAACATTCCAACATTTTGGCATATGCAAAAGCACTACCCATCTCTCAGTACCAAATTCTGTGTTAGTCAACCAAAGGGGTGCTAGTGGAAAATACCAGAAATGGGTTGGTCTTATAAAGGATATTTATTTGGGGTAGAAGTCCATAGTTACCATGCCATAAAGTGTGAGTTTTTTCACTCACCAAAGTCTATTGCCATGTCTTGGAGCAAGACAGCTGGGGATGTTTGCCAGGGCTCAGGCTTCTTGGGTTCCTCTCCTCCTGAGGCTGCATTTCTCTCTGGGATTAGCTCCTCTGTTACCTCCACAAGGCCAGCTGTATACTATCAGGCGAATGGCTTGCTTCTCTTCTCCTGGGGCCTTCTCTCCAACATCAAAACTCCAACATCAAAACTGCTACTCAAAACTGCTGCAACTTTCTTCTTTTTTATGCCTTTTATATTTTCTTCCCCCACCCACAAAGGGTTGGGGCTCAACAACCTACTGATGTGGCCTAGTCAATGCCCTAATCATAATTTAATCATGCTCAGATTAACATATCAGTTTACAAGCATGCTTGAATTATATTTTTGGAATTCATAATTACATCAAATTGCTCAATGGCTACAGGGTGTCATCCCAGGTATGCAAGGATTGTTCAGTATAAGAAAATCAATCAATATAGTACATCACACAAACAGATTAAAAGAAAAAAACATATGATCATCTCTATAGATGCATAAAGAGCATTCAACAAAATACAGCATCCTTTCCTGATAAAACACTGCAAAAGATAGGAACAGAAGGAAACTTTCTGAATATGATAAAAGGTATATATGAAAAACCCAAAGCTAACATCATATTCAATCGTGAAATCCTAAAAGCCTTCCCTCTGAGATCAGGAACAAGACAAGGATGCCCACTATCAACACTCTTATTTAACATTGTCTTAGAATTACTTCCTCAAGCACTGAGGCAAGAAAAAGAAATAAAAGCCATCCAAATTGGAAAAGAAGTAGTAAAAATTTCATTATTTGCAGATGACATGATCCTATATGTAGAAAGCCCTGAGAAATTGACAACAAACCTTCTGGAACTTATAAAGGAATTCAGTAATGTCACAGGCTATAAGATCAATGCTCAAAAATCAATAGCATTTCTGAACATCAATAAAGAACAATCAGGAGGAAATCAAGAAATAAAATACCATTTACAACAGTAACTAAAAGAATCAAATACATAGGAATAAATTTAACTAAAGATGCAAAAGATTTATATACGGAAAATTTCACAACACTGTTACAGGAAATCAAGACTTAAATAAATGGAAGAATATTCACTGTTTATGGATAGGAAGACTAAACATCATCAAGATGTCTATCCTACCCAAATTAATCTACATATTTAATGCAATCCCAATAAAAATCAACACTGTATTTTTTAAGGAACTGGAAAAACTAACTACAAAATATATTTGCAAAGGTAAGAGGCCCCGAATCACCCAAGACATATTGAAAAAGAAAAATGAAGTTGGAGGTATCACACTACCTGACTTTAAAACATATTACAAAGCTACATTGGTCAAAACTGCATGGTATTGGCACAAGGATAGACATACTGACCAATGGAACCGAGATGAGAGTTCTGCTATAGATCTTTACATATACAGTTATCTGATATTTGACAAGGCCACCCAGCCCACTCAGTTGGGAGAGAATGGCTTCTTTAACAAGTGACACTTGGAGAACTGGATATCCATGAATTGATTTTTGCATAAAGTGTGAGATTGTGATCCTTTATTTTAAGAATGAGAAAGGATCACCATCTCACACTTTATGCAAAAATCAATTCAAGATGGATCAATGATCTAAATATAAGAGGCAAAACTGTAAAGACCTTGGAAGATAATGTAGAGAAATATCCACAGGACCTTTTAAAAGGAAATGGCTTCATAAACCTCACACCCAAAGAACAAGCAGCAGAAGAAAAAATAGATAAATCAGCTCTCCTCAAAATTAAAAAAACTTCTGCATTCAAAGGACATTATCAAAAAATAAAAAGGCAGCATACCCAATGGGAGAAAATATTTGGCAACCATATATCTGATAGGAGGTTAATATATATATTATATATATATATAATATATATATTAAAGAAATCCTACACCTCGAAAAGAAAAAGACAAACAACCTTTTTAAAAATAAAATGGGCAAGTGACCTGAAAAGACACTGCTCCAAGGAAGAAATACAAATGGCTAAAAGCCTATGAAAAAATGCTTGACTTCTCTAGCTTTTAGGAAATACAATGAGATACCATCTTACACCCGTTAGAATTGTGGGCGTTGAAAAAACAGGAGACTATAAGTGTTGGGGAGGATGTGGAGGAATAGGAACCCTGATCCACTGCTGGTGGGATTGTGGAATGGTCCAGTCACTGTGGATGACAGTTTGGTGGTTCCTCAAAACTAACTAAGATCTTCGGTATGATCCAGTGATTCCACTGCTGGGTATATACCTGGAAGAATTGAAAGCAAAGACATGAACAGATACATGCACACCAATATTCATAGTGGCATTGTTCACTATTGCTAAAAGTTGGAATCAACCCCAATGCCCATCAACAGATGAATGTATAAACAAAATGTGGTACATATGTACAATGGAATATTACTCAGCTGTAAGAAATAATACAATGCTAACACACGAATAACATGGAAGAATCTTAAAGACCTTATATTGAGTGAAGCAAGCCAGCATTAAAGGATGAACAGTACATGATCTCACTGATTTGAATTGAGGAAATTGAGCAGTCTTTGAGAACCATTGTCTGAAATATAGGTTAAAAAGAGAGAGAAAGAGAAGAGAAGTTTGTAAGCCATCCTCCATATGGACATAATCTATGGTAAAGTGATAGAGTATAGTTGCATATTGAAGGATAGGATAGGTGGATAGTGATATTACTAGGTTTGGTGGTGCAGGGTTGACAGGTGGGTAGATTAGGAAGGGTGGGTTATATTACCAAAGATACTTGGGGGAGAGATGGGAGAGGGACCAGGTGAACACGGGATTTGTGGGTATGAGGTTTGAAAGTGCAGGTGTGGGAATGTTCTTATGGCAATATGACAAGGTAGTGTCACTGGTTTAGGGTGCTGGTTGTGTGGGCATTCAGGATGGGGCACATCTGGAGTAGGCTTCTAGGGAGTGTGTAAGTGTTTGTCCTGTCATAATGTATTGTGTTGGGGAGTGGAGACCTACATGGTGAGTGGGAAGGAGATGGAACCCCATCTTTGGGAAGACTGATTCACCCAGAAACGGACAGGTGGGCATCTCTTATGAGCAAGGGTGGATCCTAATAGGGGAGGACAATCAGTGTGTCAAGACATCTTGTTACATGTAACTATGCATCTTGTCATCTAATGAGCCCAGACAGGGGGGTGTCATGTGTCCCAGGGTGATGGGAGGGAGGAACAGAATAGATAAAACAGGGAGTATTTAGTGGTCATGGGAAATATTTTTCATTACCTTACAATGATGGACATGGGACATGGTAAATATCATTAAAAATTATTAAACTGTACCATCTAAATTGTAAATTATATTATAAACCATTGACAAATGCTTAGTAGCTATGTTTCACTATCTGTGTAACACTTATAATGATACTAATATCCACATAAAAAAGTTTTTAATATGTGGTGAGGAATGCTAGAGGAGGTTGGGTATATGAGAGTTTCTAGTATTCTGTGTGTGACTTTGCTGTGACCTAAAACTTCTTTGAAAATTAAATGAAAATTTGGGAGACAATGGGGAGAGTGAGGGGGAAGGTTCCACGGTAATGAATGGACACCTGATAATGCAGTGATAAAAGGAAAAATGTTAAAAAAAATTTTTTTTGTATTTTCCCATTTTTTGAATATCCCAAATCTTTTAATTTTATTTTATTTTTAGTGTTTTTTTTAAGTTTCCATGTATTTTATCTCTTATATTTAAACTTATCATTATTATTTCATTTTCCTATTAATAGCATTTGGCTACTATATTGCCTTCATATTTAAGGAAAAGTTTGGATTACAGAAGGCTTTCAACAATGGCAGGAAAGAATCATTGGTGGAGGGTGTCTGGGATGGGGTTTCATGGGGGGAAGTTCACCTGAATATACATAAAACTTATATAAAATTGTTCAGATGATCAAGAGGTGGGGCATGATCACAATGGGTGGAGCGTCACTCAATAAATAAGAGAATACTGAATTCCCAGCCTGGAGACTTCTGCCACATTGTCCATGGGAGCAACAACAATCCCCCAAGTGCAGGAGCAGTGTCTGGCAAAGGAGGGTGGTCCAATAAATGGTTCTTGTTATTGATGACTAGCCATAGGAGTCTTTTCTCTTGTAAATGAAACTTAGCCTACTTTTATGGGGTGTTTAAATGTAACCACCTGAGAGCCTCCTTGTTGCTCAAATGTGGCCTCTCTCTAAGCCAAACTCAGCATATGAATGCATTACCTTCCCCCGAGAGTGGGTCATGATTCCTTGGGATGAGTCTCCCTGGCAATGAGGGATTAATACCAAATGCTGACTGGCAATATGATTGGAAAAAACATTGAATAAAAGGGGGAAAAAGTAAAGACAAATGAGTTCATATGGCTAAGGGTCTTCAAAGGGTGTCGGGAGGTCATCCCAGAGGTAACACTTATGCACACCTCAGTAGGATCTCATAAACACCAAAGTGGATATCGCCCCAAACAGAGGGGCTCCTGAGGGCTATGAAGACACCCAGTTCCTATATAAGGGAGGGTAGCTCCAGAGATTGATGCCTTATCAGTGGGCTCTATTTTGGAATCTGTGCTCCTGAGAGTGACAGAGTTTAGCTCAAATAAATCCTCCATGCACATGGTCCATCAGTCCCTTCTATTCAAACCTATATGTGGTGCCAGAGTTTGTAGGTGTACTTCCAGAGACTGAAGGCTTTGCCCTGCCCATGTGCCAGGTGTGCGTGGAATCTCAGTGGATCTGCAACTCCTATTCTACAACTCAATGGACTCACCCAAGTCACCTGTTGAAGAGATGATGATGGACAATGGCCATCCCAGGGAATGGAGAGAGTCTGCAGCAGCAGGCAGGATAATACCATCCATCTTATCCATAGGATATAAGCCCCTCTCACTTGGAGGTGGAGTGGACATCACCATCCCAGACTTCTCAGGATTGGGGCAAGAGATATGGATGAGAGTGGACTTACAGGTATTCTGTTGTAGACACATTGTGACTCAAGCAATGGAAGAAATTACAGCATTGATGCGTAGCCAGTGGTCACTGGAGGCTCTGGGGGCAGGGAGAGGGAAAAGCAGTTGTAATATAGGGACATTTTTGGGGCTTGTGAGTTGGCCTGTGTAACATTACAATGACAGATATAGGCCATTTTATATCATCATATAACATGCAGAACTGTATGGAAGAGAGAGTGTGGTCTACAATGTGACGTACGGTCCATGCTTAATGGCAAAACCCTAGGATGTGTTTATCAGTTGCAATTAATGTGCCACACTAATGAAGGATGTTTAGGTGGGAGGTTTTGGAGGTGTGGGAGGTGGGGTGTATGGGAATCCCTGTATTTTTGTGTAGCATTTATGTAATTTAAGTATCTTTTTTAAAAAAAAATTAAAAAAAATAATTTAAAAAAGTGAAGCCATTAAAGTAACCAAATATAATTATGGAAAATAAAATAATAATGATAAGTTTAAGCATGAGAAATATAATACACAAAAATTTTTAAAAACTAAAAACTTTTTAATTAAAAAATCGGGATATTAAAATAATGAAAAATATTAAAAAAATTTTTTTTTGACATTTTGACTTTATCGCTGTAATATGTAGTGTCCTGGCTGAACAGTGGCATTTTCTTTCCTTTATTCCCCAGTTTCTTACTATTTCAATTTTGTTTTCAAAGAAGCTTTAGGTCATAGTAAAATAACATATAGAATACAAGGTACTCTCATATACCCAAAATCTTCCCCTTTTTCTCCTTACCATATTAATACCTTTTAAAATGTTGATAGTAACTTTGTTATAACTGATATACACATAGTGAAACATAGCTATTAAACATGGTCAATGGTTTACATTTTAGAGAGTATATTTATATAAATTTTAATGATATTTAACACAGCCTATGTCCATCATTGTAAATTCATGTAAAACACTTCCATTGCCCACTAAATACCCCATGTTTGATCCATTCTATTCTTCCCTCTCCTCCACTCAGGGACAACATCGACCCCGTGGCTTCACTCCATGGATGACAAGATTCATAGTTACATGAAACAACACTGAGGTCTTGACACACTGGTTCATCCACTCCTATTAGAAACCACTCATGTTCTTGAGAGACTCCTGAGACACTAATCGATCCTCCAAATTATGGGAGTCCAAACTCTTCCCGCTCATAATGTGGATCTTGACCCACTGATACAACACATTATGACAAAATGATCACTCACACTCTCCCTAGAAGCCTGCTCCAGTGCACCCTGTCCCAAATTCTCCAAAATCCAACACCATAAACCAATAACCCTTCCTTTTCATATTGCCATAAGAGCATTCTCAAATTTATATTATTATCAACCACATACCCACACATGAGGTAATGTTTACCCAAGTCAAACCTTGCCACGGGTGTCTGTGGGGCGCTACGCCCCACCCGCTTCCCGTAGCCAACTTCTCTCTTCCCCGAACCCAACTTCCCTATTCACCGCAGCCTATCACAGCACCCCCTCACAGCCATAACCTTATTTGGACATGCTGGCCTTCTCCTCTAGCCTCCCCCCTCCCTCCCAAATCTTCCCCCCACGCCCAGCGACAGCTTAGCCCTATCAGAAGACAACACGCTCACCCCCGCCCAACACTGCCTATAAAACTGCACAGCTCTCCCTGAATAAAGGTCTTACCTTCCAGCAAGCAAGTGAGTGATGTCTCTTCATTTAGTACTGTCAGGGAGACCACAGGGCACCAAAAGGCGACCCTGTGACAACTTCTCCTTAACCCCCGTGAAGACCAGGGAGCCGGGTCTGCGCTCTCCTGACAACTTCTTCACCCCCCCGCCGTTCCGGAGTGCACGCCGGACGGCCCACAACTAGCTCGTGTTGCTCCCCGGGCTGCAGCAGGGCTGATCACCCTCAGGCCCGGAAACAAAGCGGCACACACATCCCCAATGTTCACCTGATCTCTCTCACAACCCTCCCCCCCAAGTTCACTGGACCTTCCAGTCCAACCTCCCCAATCTACCCACCTGTCAAACCTGCACCACCCAACCCAATATTATCACTACCCTCCTGTTATATCCCTTCAGCATGCAACTACATACTATCATATTATCAAAGATTAAGTCCATATGGTTGTTGGCTTACAACCTTCTTCTCCCTTTCTATTTCCTATAAACATATCTTCTAGACAATAGCTCCATGAGTCTGCTCAATTTGCTTAACTCATATCAGTGAGGTCATGTACTGTTCATCTTTCAATGCCTTGTTTGCTTCACTCAACATAAGGTGCTCAAGAGTCATCCCTGTTATTACATGTTATCACTGTATACCTTCTTACAGTTCAGTAATATTCCATTGTATGTATGTACCATATTTTGTGTATCCATTCATCTGTTGATGGGCACCTGGGTTGAATCCAACTTTTGGTAATAGTGAATAATGCTGCTATGACCATTGGGATGCATATATCTGTTCATGTCTTTGCTTTCAATTCTTCAGGGTATATATACAACAGTGGAATCGCTGGATCATATGGAACTTCTATAGTTAGGTTATTGAAGAACCACCAAGCTGTCCTCCACAGTGGCTGGACTATTCTACAATTCCCCCAGCATTGGATGAGGGTTCCCATTCCTCCAAATCCTCTCCAACACTTACAGTCTGCTGTTTTTTTTTTTAATAGCCACCATTCTAAAGGGTGTAAGATGGTATCTCATTGTAGTTTTATTTATTTGAATTTCCATAATAGCTAGGGATGTCAAGAATTTTTTCTTTTGCTGCTCATGTTTTGGGTGTGAAGTTCATGAGACCAATTTCTATTACAAGGTCCTGTAGAAGCTTCCCTACATTATCTTCCAAGGTCTTTATGGTCTTGGCTGTTATATTTAGATCTTTGATCCATTTTGAGTTGATTTTTTATAAGGTGTGAGATGGTGTTCATCTCTCACTCTTTTGGATATGGATTTCCAGTTCTCTAAGAACCATTCGTTGAAGATGCCATTCACTCTCAACTGAGTGTGCATGGTGGCCTTGGTGAATATCAGGTGACTGAATTTGTGAGGATCTATATTTGAACTCTCAGTTTGGTTGCATTGGTCAGTATGTCTATCCTTGTGCCAATACCATTCAGTTTTGAGCACTGTAGCTTTGTAGTATGTTTTGAAGTCAGGTAGTGTGATACCTCCAATTTCATTTTTCTTTTTCAATATGTCTTTGGCAATTCAGGGCCTCTTACCTTTCCAAATATATTTTGTAGTTAATTTTTCCAATTCATTAAAAAATACAGTGTTGATTTTTATAGGGATTGCATTAAATCTGTAGATTAGTTTGGGTAGGATAGACATCTTGTTGATATTAGTATTCCTATCCATAAACAGAGAATGTTCTTCCATTTATATGTCTTCTTTGATTTCCTTTAACAGTGTTGTGTAGTTTTCTGTATGTAAGTCATTTACATTTTCAGTTAAATATACTTCAGGTTATTTGAATTTTTTAGTTACTGTTGTAAATGTTTTGGTTTTTTTTTTCTTGATTTCTTCCTCTGCTTGCTCATAATTGTTCAGAAATGCTGATTTTTGGGCACTGATCTCATAGCCTGCCATTTTTTTGAACTTATTCATAAGTTCTAGAAGTTTTGTTGTAGATTTCTTAGGGCTTTCAATGTATAGGATCATGTGGTCTGTAAAGAGTGAAACTTTTACTACTTCCTTTCCAATTTGGATGACCTTTTTATTTTTCTTTTTAATTTTAATTTTATTTTTTAAAAGATATATTTCAATAATGTTACACAAAAAATATAAGGATTCCCATATATCCCACCTCCCACACTTCCCACAACCTCTCACATAAACATCCCTCATTAGTGTGGCACATTAAATGTAATTGATAAACACATCCTCGGGCTTTGCCATTAAGCATGGAACATAGTTCGCTTTGTAGGCCACAATCTCTACCACACAGTTCTGCATGTTATGTGATGGTATAAAATGGCCTATATCTGTCATTGCAATGTCACTCAGGACAATTCCCAAGTCCCAAAAAAAGCCCCAGTATTAAAACTGCTTTTCCCTCTCCCTGCCCCCAGAGATTCCAAGGACCATTAGCTCCACATCAATATTGTAGTTTCTTCCATTGCATGAATCACAATATGTCTATAGTAGAATACAATTGAGTCCACTCTAGTCCATAGCTCTTCCACCCAACCTGAGGAGTCTGGGATGGTGGTGTTCACTCCACCTCCAATTGAGAGTTGGCTTATATTCCATGGGGAAGATGGATGCGATTATCATGCCTGCAGCTGCAGACTCTCTCCATTTCATGGGATGGCCACTGTCCATCATCATTTCCCCACCAGTTGTCCTGGTTGAGCCCAATTAGCAATAGAATAGGATTTGTTGCTTCACCAAGGTTCTGGGACCAGCTGCCACATGAACAGCCCAAAGAATCAAGTATGTGGATATACACCTACAAACTCCAGCACGAAGTATAGGTTTGAATAGAATGGACAGATGATCTATGTGCAGGGAAGACATAGTTGAGTTCAACTCTGTCACTCTCAGGAGCACAAACTCCAAACTAGGGCCCAATGGCAAGGCACCAAACTCTGGAGCTATCCACCCTGACATAGGACCTGGGGTCTCCTGAGGAGGAGCCCCATGGTTTTGGATGATATTCACTTTGGATTTCTATGAGATCCTACTGAGTTGTATGTAAGCGTTACTTCTGGGATGACCTCCTGACACATTTTGAAGGCTTGTAGCAATATAAACTCATTTTTCTTTACCTGTACCCCTTTTCTTCAAGGCCTTTTTCCAGTTGCATTGCCAGCTGGCACTCGGAAGCAATCCCTCAGTCTGAGGGATGCTCATCACCAGGAGTTATGTCCCACGGCGGGAAGAAATAATGCATTCATATGCTGAGTTTGGCTTAGAGAGAGGTCACATTTGAGTAACAAGGAAGCTCTCAGGAGGCAACACTTAGTCACACCATAACGATAGGCAAAGTTTCAATTACAAGAGCAAAGACTCATAAGGCTAGTCATCAATATTAAGGGCCTATCAGTGGATCATCCTCCTTCACCAGTCACTTGCCCTGCACTTGGGGGACTGTTGCTGCTACCTTAGAGAATGTGGCAGAGCTTTCCAGGATGGGAATTCAATATTCTCTCGTTTATTGAGTGATTGTCCACCCACTGTGACAATGCCCCATGAGCATTTGAACATTTTTATATACCTTATATTTATGATCAGGTGAATTTTCTCCCACACATCCCACATCCCTGACACCCCACCACAATGATCCTCCGCAATCCCAGTTGTAACCCTTCTGTGATCCAAAGCTTCTTCAAAGATGAAGCCATTACAATACCTGGATAAAATTAATAGGAAAATGAAATAATAATGATATTTAAATGTAAGAGATGAACTACATTTAAATTTAAAAAAAAACTAAAAATAAACTAAAATTAAAATATTGGGTTATTTAAGAATGAAAAACATAAAGACATTTTTCTTGACCTTTTTCTTTTCATCTCAGCAATATCTGTGTCCAGTCTATACCATGCCACCTTCCCCCTCTCATTCACCAGTGTCTCCCTATTTTTTATTTTGTTTTCAAAGAAGTTTTAGGTCACAGCAGAGTCACTAACAGAATACAAGAGATCCTCATATAACCAACATTCTCCCTGTTTGCTCCCCCACACATTAATACCTTTTTATATGTGAATGGTAGCACGGTTATAACTGATATACAAATAACAAAATATAGCTACTAAACATTGTCAACGATTTGCACTATGGTTTATATTTTAGCCTGTACACTTTTATAAATTTTGATTATATTTACCATATCCTGTGTCCATCACTGTATGGAATATTGAAGAACATTTCCACTAACTACTAAATACCCCCTGTTTGATCTATTCTATTCCTCCCACCCCATCCCACTTGGCCCATAATGACTCCCTGGCTTGACTCAATGGATGGCAAGATTCATAGTTACATGCAACAAGATGTTTTAAGACATCTGGTTTGTCCTACCCTATTAGGAATCACCTTTGCTCTTGAGAGACTCCTGTCTGTCTATTTCTGAATAAATCAGTTCCCAAAAAAATGGGAGTCCAAATCCTTCCTGCTCATTATGAGGGTCTCCACCCACTGATACAATACATTATGACAGAATGAACACTCACACACTCTCTAGAAGCCTGCTTTAGGTGCACCCTCTCCAAAATGCACCCCACAACCGTAACCCTAAACCAGGGATCCTTCCTTGTCACTTTGTCATAAGAGCATTACCATCCCTATACTTTCAACCTCATACCCACAAATCCCTAGTTTTCACCTGGTCCTTCTCCCAAACCTTCCTCCAGTATACTGGACCTTCTAACCCACCTTTCCCAATCTACCCACCAGTCAATCCTGCACCACCCAATCCAATAATATCACTACCCTCCTGTCCTAGCCCTGAAGTACACAGCTACACTCTATCACTTTACCATAGATTACGTCTGTGTGGGTGATTGCGCACAACATTCTCTTCTCATTCTATTTCTTATAAACCTATATTACAGACAATAGCTCTCTGAGATTCCTCAATTTCCTTAATTTGTATCAGTGAAGTCATGTACTGTTCAACCTTCAATGCCTGGCTTGCTTCACTCAACATAAAATCTTCAAGATTCATCCTTGTTGGCCTTTTATTTCTTCTTACGAGCTGAGTAATATTACATTGTAGATATGCGGTACATTTTGTTTATTCATTCATCTGTTGATGGTCACGTGGGTTGATTCCAACTTTTGGCAATAGTGAACAATGCCAGTATGATCATTGATGTGCATATATCTGCTTGTGTCTTTGCTTTCAATTCTTCAGTGTATATACCCAGCAGTGGAATTTCTGGATCATATGGAAGTTCCATAGTTAGTTTTTTGAGGAACTGCCAAGCTATCCTCCATAGTGGCTGGACCATTCAACAATCCCACCAGCAGTGGATGTGGGTTCCCTTTCCTCCAAACCTTCTCCAACACTTACAGTCTGCTGTTGTTGTTTTTTTTTTTTTAATAGCCACCATTCTAATGGTTATAAGATGATATCTCATTGTAGCTTTGATTTGCATTTCCCTAATAGCTAGTGATGTTGAGCATCTTTTCATGTGCTTTTTATCCATTTGTATTTCTTCCTTGGAGAGGTGTCTTTTCAAGTCACTTGCCCATTTTTTAAATGGGTTGTTTGTCTTTTGATTTTTGAGGTGTAAGATTTTTTATATATGCAAGATATTTGACTCCTATTAGATATATGGTTCCAAATATTTTCTTCCATTGGGTAGGCTGACTTTTTACTTTCTTGATAACATTTTTTGAGGTGCAGAAGTTTTTCATTTTGAGGAGATCCCATTTATCTATTTCTTCTTTTGCTGCTCATGCTTTGAGTGTGAAGTTAATGATACCATTTCCTAATACAAGGCCCTCTAGATGCTTCCCTACGTTATCTTCAAAAGTTTTTATGGTCTTAGCTCTTATATTTAGATCTGTGATCCATCTTGATTTGATTTTTGTATAAGGTGTGAGATGGTTTTCCTCTCATTCTTTTGGATATGGTTATCCAGTTCTTCAAGCACCATTTGTTTAAAAGGACATTCTCTCCCAATTGAATGAGCTTTGTGGCCTTGTCCAATATCAGGTGACTGTATGCATGAGGATCTATATCAGAACTCTCAGTTTGGTTCCATTGGTCAGTATGTCTATCTTTTAGCCAAAACCATTCATTTTTGGCCACTGAACCTTTCTACTATGTTTTAAAGTCAGGTAGTGTGATACTTCCAACTTCATTTTTCTTTTACTATAAATCTTTGATGGTTTGGGGCCTCTTACCTTACCAAATAAATTTTGTAGTTAATTTTTCCCATTCATTAAAAAATACAGTATTGATTTTTATTGGAATTGCATTAAATCTGTAAATTAGTTTGGTCAATATAGTTTTAGCTCTTTCCAGATTGTTTGGGTGAATTCACCTGTCTGTGAAGCCATCTGATCCTGGGCAATTATTAGTTGGGAGAGTTTTGATGAGCAAGTCTGTCTCTTTACTTTTAATTGGACTGTTGAGCTCATCAATTTCTTCTTTCATCAATGTAAGCTGCTTGTGAGTTTCTGGGAATTTGTCCATTTCCTCTTAATTATCATTCTTGTTGGCATATAATTTTTAAAGTAGCCTCTTATGACACTCTATTTCTCAAGGTAAGTGGTGATATCTCCTTCCTCATTTCTTATTTTTTGTATTTACATCTGCTCTCTCTTTTTCTTTGTTAGTTTGGCTAAGGGTTTGTCAATTTCATTGGTCTTCTCAAAGAACCAGATTTTGGTTTTGTTTCTTTTTTCTAGTGCTTTCTTATTTTCTATTTCATTTAGTTCTGCTCTAATCTTTGTTATTTCCTTCTTTCTACTTCCTTTGGGGGTAGTTTGTTGTTTTTTTAATTCCTTCAGGTGTGCAGTTAGGTATTCAATTTAAGCTCTTTCTTCTTTTTTCATATATGCATTTATTGGTATGCATATATCCAGTGAGGGTATGAATTTCCCTAGCAGTACAACTTTGCCAGCATCCCATAGGTTTAATATGTTATATTGTCATTTTCATTCATTTCAGGGTAGTTACTAATTTCTTTTGAGATTTCCTCCTTGACCCACTGTTTATCTGAAAGTGTGTTGTTTAACTACCATATCTTTTTTCCTAATCTGGTTCTCTGGCCTGTAGTGTTTTCCAATTTCATTCCATTTTAGTCAGAGAAATTACTTTGTATAATTTCAGTCTTTCTGAATTCATTGAGATATTTCCATGGCCTAGCATGTGATCTATCTTTGAGTATGATCCATGTGCACTTGAGAAGAATGTATATCCTGCTTTGTTTGGGTGTCGTGTTCTGTATATATCTATTAGGTCCAGATCCTCTAATGTAGTATCCAAAGCCTTTGTTTCTTTATTGGTTCTCTGTCGAGATGTTCTGTCTAATGGTCATAACTGTGTATTAAAGCCCCCCATTATAATTGTAGATGCAATTATGTCTTCACTTAGCCATTCCAGTGTTTGCCTAATGTATTTTGAGGTGCCCTGATTAGGTGCATAAACATTTATGATGGTTCTTTCTTCTTGAAAGTTTAACACTTTTACTAATATATAGTGACGATCTTTGTCTCTTACAATAGTTTTTTATTTAAAATCTATTTTGTCTGATATTAGTATAGCTATTCCTGCCATTTTCTGGTTTTTGTTTACTTGTAAAATTGTTTTCCAGCCATTCATTTTCAGTCTCCTTGAATCCCTGATTCTAAAGTGGGTTTCTTGTAGACAACATATAGATGGGTCATATATCCTTATCTATTTGGCCAATCTGTTCCTCTTGACTGGTGAGTTTAATCCATTAACATTCAGTGTTATTACTCACAATGAATTTCTTACATCAGCCATGTTTTCTTCTGGTTTATGTATATCATATGTTGTCTTTATTTCTCTTTTTGTCATTTTAATTGTTCTTACATTCTCTTCCAATTATCTGTCTCCCATTTTATCCTTTCAACCTGTAGAACTCCCTTTATTATTTCTTGAAGTGTAAGCTTCTTATTGGCATACTCTATTAATTTATGTTTTAATGTGAATGTTTTGAACTTTTCATTATTTTTGAATGCCAGCTTTGCTGGATAAAGAATTCTTGGCTGAAAGTATTTTTCTTTGAATACCTTGAGTATGGCACTGTCTTTTTGCCTCCATGATTTCAGATGATAAATCAGCAGTTAATATTATCGAGCATTGGACATTTTGACAAGTATATATCCAAGAGTAGGCCTGTTAGGTTTTATACTGTTTGGGGTGTGCTCTGCTTCCTGGACATGTACTTCCATCTCCCTCAATATGGTTGGGAACTTTTCAGCCATTATTTCCTTCAACAAGTCTTTTGTTCCCTTTCTGTACTCCTCTTTCTCTGGGATGCCTAAAATGCATATGTATATGCATTTTGTGTTGTTGTTTAAATACCTAAGCCACTGCTGGATTTTTTCTGTCTTTCAATTGATCTGTTCTACTATCTGTTTGGTTTCAAATGTACTATTTTCTGCATCACTAATTCTTTCTTCTGCCTGTTTGAATCTGCTGTTATGTGATTCCAGCATCTTTTTGTTTTCTTGGACTTTGCCATTCATCACCATCATATACATTATCTTTTTATGTATGTTTACAATTTCTTCAGTATATTCTCCCAGTGTCTTCTTAATACCCTTAATCTCTTCCTTCACTTCATTAAGTTGTCCATGATATTTGTTTGGACACCTTTGATTAGTTCTTTAATGTTCTGCATCTCTTTCTGGTTTTTAGTTTGTTCATTAGACTGGTCCATGTCTTCCTGTTTCTTAGTATGGCTTGTAATTTTTTTGTTGCCCTCTGGTCATCATTTATCTTGATGTGTTTATTCAGTTAATTAACTTGTCTTTCTGCTCTAGAGTTTTGTTTAGCTGCTGGTTTTGTGCGTGTTATGTTTTCTCTTTGACACTTTGTTCTTCTTGTTCTATTCCTTGTTCTTTTCTATGTTCCCTTGAAGGAAAAAAGATTAGGGTCAGATAAATCAAAAGAGGCGAGAAAAGGAAAATGATAATATTAAAAATAAAAGTTAGAAGCGGGGTCATACAAGACTTACTAAAATGAATATTTAAATCATGTAAGCAGTGTAGGGTAATAGAAATAAAAATGTTGAGTACCTACAATGTAATGAGAAACTGAATAGGGAAAAATATATAGAATGATTTAAAAGGTCAGAATGATGAGGAGAGAGAGAAAGAGAAAAGAAAGGACAGAAAAAAAGAACTTAGTTAATTAAAAAAAGAAAACAGAATGGACAAGATAGAAATCAAAATCAGTAAAGTTGCAGACTAATAAAAAAAAAGGTGGATTGTAAGAATCACAACAGAAAGCAGAAGATAGAAAAAAATGAAGGAAGGTAAAGAGATAGCATTTGTAGGCTAAATCAGTATACACAGAAAAAGGGAAATCAAGAAAGAAGAAGCACAGCAAAGAAGAAACAAGGTAGCAACATCTAATATTTTTAAAGGAGGGGGGGATGAAAGAGTAAAGAAAAACAAGAAACAAAACAAAACAAAAACAAACAAACAAAAAAAATCTGAACAAACACGCAAGCAAGCAGGCAAACAAAGCTAAGGAAGAACAGCTTTCCTTCTTGGGCTCTTATGAAGCATCTCAGACTGCCTGTGTTCATCATTCAGTTACCCTGCAGGCTTCTTTTTGAAGGTTTTGAGGCAGGTTTTAGTGAGTAAACAAAGTAATTTTTTTTAAAGTTACCTTTTGGGGGGGGGGACCCAAAAGAAGCTAGTACAAAAATGATGTCCATGTTTTCCATGTCCTATGATATCAGTTAGATGTTAGATATCCCAGTGGATCACTACTCTTAGAGAAGCCAGGAATCAAACTAGGGACCTCATATATTCAAGGCAGAAATTCCTCCACTGAGCTACCTCTCTAATTGGGCCATTTAGCTTTTAAGAAAGCTATTCAGTCACTTTTCCCCAGGCAAGTTTTACTCTCCTAGTGCAGGAGGATTCAGCAGGCTGTATGAGAAGATCCCACCTCCCCTCCCCTGGTCAGGTTGAGTTCCCATTTGAAATTCAAATGAGACCCTGATGACTGAGTACACCGCACCAAAATTATTTTCAAGCCTCTTCTAGACCAACCCCTCCTCCCAGGGGACCGTAAATAAGCTCTAGAAAAATTAATAAGTGCTTCCCACTGCCTGACTCCCTTAGGAGAGTTGAAATTCTGATATTCCTTAATGCAGAACTATTAAATTGGCTGACTTTGCCCTCTCTCAAGCCAAGCCTCTGTATCCTAGGGTGGTTAGATTAATTAGGTTTCCTCAGCAGATTTGCCTCTCCCCTCAGCTCACCACTTCTAGCTGGCTGGTGTGCTCCCCAAAGCTCAAAGGGGGTCCAGAAAACCAAACCCACAGAAAGGAAACACCTTTCCACCCTTTGCCAGAACCCTCCCACTCTCGGGGAATGCTCCCTCTCACTGGGTGGCTGTGGAGGAGTTAGGGCTCACCCTGGCCCCCTGCCCTGAGGGTAGGGCTTAGCCATCAATGTTTTCGAGGAACAGGGCTGAAAACTCATGGTTTTATCTTGAGCAATCTATCTCCCTGTCCAGCTCCCTCCAGATAGATGCCCTATAGTTTCCTGCTCCGTAAGCTCCCAGAACAGCTCACTTGGGCAGGATCCTGTCCCTAATCAGCTGTCTTTTGTGAGAGAGACGGTGAGTGTCCACTTAAGCTGATGCCATCTTGCCTCCTTTGGGACATTTTTGATGATTAATTCAATTTTGTTGTTTCTGATCTACCTGTTGAGTTCATCAATTTCTTCTTTTGTCAATATAAGCTACTTGTATGTTTCTACAAATTTGTTGACTTTATCTAAATTACCCAACTTGATGACATATAATTTTCAAATTATCCTCTAATGATACTCTATGTTACTTTGAGATCAGTCTTGATAACCTCTCCCTCATTTTTAATTTTATGTATTTTCATCTTCTGTCTTTTTTCTTAGTTTATCTGGCTAATGGATTCTCAATTTTATTAATCTTCTCAAAGAGCCAGTTTTTGTGTGTTTTTTTAATTTTTTATAGTTTTTATTTTGTTGTTGTTTAATTTTCAATTCCATTTAACTCTGCTCTAATCATTGTTATTTCCTTCTTTCTGCTTGCTTTGGGGTTAGTTTGTTCTTTTTAATTACCTTCAGGTTTATATTCATGTCTTTAATTTTAGCTCTTTTTAAAAAAAATATAGACATTTGTGGTTATAAATTTCCCTCAGCACTGTTATTGCAGCCTCTGTTAGGTTTTGAAACATTGTGTTCTCTTTTCAACCATTTTAAGGTAGTTATTGATTTCTTTTGCAATTTCCTCCTTGAGAAACTGATTATCTTACAGTATTATTTAATTTTCATATCTTTGTGTCTATTTGATTCTTTGCCCTTTATTGATTTCCAGCTTCATTCCATTGTGGTCAGAGAAAATACTTTGTGTAATTTTATTTTTTTCTGAAAATGTGAGCATTATTTTCTGACCTAGTGTATGGTCTATCATGGAGAATGATCCAGGTGTGCTCAAGAAGAATTTGTGTCTCATTTACAAGAGCAAAGACTCACAAGGGTAGTCATCAATAAAAAAAAAAAAAAAAAAACAACATCAGTGGGTCATCCTATTTTGACAGGCACTGTCCTTACACTCAGAGGACTATTGCTGCTCCCTTGGAGATTGTGGCAGAGCTCTCCAGGCTAAGAATTCAGATTCCCTCATTTATTGTGTGATTATCCACCCATCGTGACCATGCCCCATCCCCCGATCCTTTGAATGATTTTGTATATCTTTCATGTATATTCGGTTGAACCAATCCCCACGAAACCCCCCCCCAGACACCCTCCCCCCAATAATCC
>JAKSZT010054267.1:147491-365643 GCA_026826555.1 Tolypeutes matacus | reverse complement strand
AAAAAAAAAAAAAAAAAAAAAAAGAAGAATTTGTGTCCTGCTGTATTTGGAAGTAACATTCTCTTACATATTATTCAAGGTTTCTGTTTCTTTATTGACCCTCTGTTCAGATGTTCTCTTTAATTGAGGTAATTGTTTATAAAAGTCCTCCACTATAATTGTAGAAGCTTCTGTTTCTCCACTTAGTTTCTCCAATGTATACCTCATGTATTCTGGGGCACCCTAGTTAGGTGGATAAATGTTTATGATTATTTTTTCTTCTTGATAGATTTCCCCCATTTATTAATATATAGTGTTCTGCTTTCTCTTTTCCAATACTTTTACATTTAAAATCGACTTTGATATTAGTATAGCTACTGCCACTCTTTTGTGGCTTTGTTTGAATGTAAAATCATTTTCCTAACACTCACTTGCAAATTCTTCACATCCCTGGGTTTAAGGTGAAGTTGGAGAAAGCATATAGATGGATCATATTTCCTTCTGCATTCTGCCAATTTGTGTTTTTTTGTTTGGGAAGTTTAATCCATTAGCATTTAATGTTATTATTATCAATGCATTACTTATATTAGCCATATTTGCTTAAGATTTATTTATATATTATTTTGTGTTTATTTCTCTTTTTTTTAAGGTGTCCTTACTAATAACCTTCCTATCTACACTTTTCTGCAAGCCTCTTTCCTGTTTTTTTTTTTTTTTTCCTTTCAAGCTGCATATCTCCCTTTAGTATTTCTTGAAGGGAAGATTTCATTTTGACAAACTCTCTTAATTTCTGTTTTTCTGCAAATATTTTGAAATTTCCCTCATTTATGAATTCCAGTGTTGCTGGACACAGAATTTTTGGCTGACAATTTTGTTTTATTTCTTTTAGAACTTTAACTATGTCATACCACTGACTTCTTGCCTCCATGGTTTCAGATGCAAAATCAGCACTTAACATTATTGTATTTCCCTTGTATTGATGAATATTTTTTCTCTTCTTACTTCCAGTATTCCCTGTTCATCTTGAGTGTTTGATAATTTGATACATATATGTCTCAGAGAAGGCTAGTTAGAATTTATACTGTTTTGGGTGAGCTGTGCTTCCTAGACATGTACATCCATGTCCCTCAAAAGAGTTTGGAAAATTTCAGCCATTATTTCCTCCAAAACTTCTTCTGCCCCTTTCCCTTCTCTTCTCCCTCTGGGATGCCTATAATGTGTATTTTTGCATGTTTTCTCTTGTCATTCAATTCCCTGAGTCCCTGCTGAATTTTTATACATTTTTATGGATTTGTTCTACTATCTGTATTATGTCAGATATACTATCATTGACATCATTAATTCTTTCCTCTGACTGTTCAATCTGCTATGTGCTCACAGTGTATTTTTTTATTTCTTGCATTGTGCAATTCATCACCATCAGATCCCTTATCTATTTATGTAAGTATATGATTTCTTCAGTATTTCCCCCAGTATCTTCTTAATAACCTTTATCTCTACATTCATTTCATTAAGTTGAAGTGATGTCATGATATTTTTTTTGACATCCTAGATTAGTTTTTCCACATTCTACGTCTCCCACATTTTTTTTAGTTTGTTCATCAGAATGGGCCATGTCTTCCTTTTTCTTAGAATGGCTTGTAATTTTTTGTTAGTGTCTAGGTATCTGTTTATCTTGACGGGCTTATTCAGATGGTTAGCTTCTCCTTCTACTCTAGGGTTTTATTTTGTGTGTGTGTGTGTGTGTGTTTTTAATAACAATGTTCCTTTTTGACACTTGGATCCTCTTATTCTGTTTCCTTGTATTTGTCTGCATTCACTTGAAAAAATATTAAGATCACACAAAAGGAAAGGAAGAAAAAAAAAGAATAATAAGAGTAATAAATAGATAGAAAATGAACCATACAAGATCCAGGAAAATAAATATGTAATAATAGTGAATAATCATAATAAAATGCAAAGGAATAAGATTAAATAAGGTGAAATAAAATAAGAAAAAATAGAAAACATACAATAAAATACAAGACTGGAAAGACAAGAAGAGAAGGAAGAAAATGTAGAATGAAAGAAAAACAACAGAAAGGGGGGAAAAAAGAAAAGAAATTTAAAAACTAGGGAGAAGAAATAAAGAAAAGAAAAAAGGAAACAAAGAGAAAAAAAAACAAAAAACAAACAAACAAGAAACAACCTAGGAAAAACAGACTTCCCTCTTAGGCCCCTAAGATCATCTCAGTTTGCTGGTGCTCACCAATCACTCTGCAGCCTTCCTTCCACATGTAAGGTCCTGGGTTCAAAATAAATAATTAAAAAATTAATGATGAGAAATTTAAAAAAAAAAAGCTTTAACAGATCCAAAAGCCTAAAATAAGGAAATCTCAATCTATAAGTTCCTTGTCATAAGGTGCTGACTTGATACCTGACAACCCAGTGGATCACTCTGTAGATCCCCTCTTATAAGAGACATTGGAAATCAAACCAGGGACCTTGTGCATGTGAGACTGATGTTTCTACACTGAGGTACACCCACTTCACAGATTAGGTAAGCTTCTGGAAGTGCATCTGGTCTCCCTGGCCCCTTTCTCTCAGACAGTTGGGATTCTCACATTTTGCTCTCTATGTCTCCTGGCTTCCTTCTCTCATGCACTTGTTATGTGCCTGTCTCTGCCTAACTCCTCAATGGCTTAGTTCTTCTGTCACCCAAGGGAGCTGTGTGTGACAGCCTGTCTTATCAGATCCCCACTCCACTCTCCCTGGGGCTGCATCAGTGCTGGCTGGGGTCTTTTTGAGATTCAAAGGGGGCTCAACTAGCCTAACTCACAGAAGAGAAGCTATTTTCAGCCCTATGCCCATCCCCTCTTCCTCACAGGGAAAACATTCTTTCCCACACTGTTGGCTGTAGTGTGCTAGGGGTTTTACTGAAGCTAATCAGCTTGAGGGTGGGCTATATGTGCCATTTCCAGCCACAGGCATGAGTAACTCAAGTTTTCATTTGGCCTTTTTGTCTCTCTGTCACTCTCCCTACTGGATGATGTGCAGCATTTTCTTGGTCTGCAGATTCCCAAAGCAGCTCCCTTGGACAGCTTTTTGCCTTTTTTCCCTGGTTTTTATAAAAGATTTAAGCTCGGCCTACCTACTTCAATGCCATCTTCCCAGAAGTCCCCTAATTGTCCACTAACTTTTAAAGAATGTTCTATATGTGAACAAAACCACATAATATAAACTGAACATAGTTACAAGAAAAACACTTTGTTTAAATGATAGAAATATAAATAAAATTATATACTTAATTAATATATTCACATCCAAAAGAGATATTTTAAAATATATCCTTCACTCAAGGTGTGCTTAAACCTAAATGAATGAACATTGATAGGCTTATTACACATAGCACTCAAAATTGTACTAGTTAAATAGGTGAGATAAAAGTTGAATGGAGATTTGAGCCCTTAAAATTCTAAGACCCTACTAATTATTTCAGTCCAATAAATTGACTCTCCAGATTAAAACTGTCTCTTAGGTTTTGAATGAATTGTCAGTCAATATTTGTGTTAAATTCCTTTTTACATTTCAAAATATTGGAAAAGGAAAATAATATTTCACCAAATTATGGAGCAGTATATAAAATATCATTTGTGTAAAACAGTTCAATAAAATATATTTACTAAGACATTATTTTATGTTAATGCTAAACAACATTTGTGTGATCATATCTGCTTCATAACATACAAATTTTCACATTGGAGTGGGTCTACATGTATAATATGCTAACTTCCTGGGATGTTGGCATTCTAGATAGCAGAAACAAGTTATTTGTTGATTAACAGAATAGATCATTAAAATTATTCCAAATTTCAAAAATTCTCATTTACTGTCAAAAGTCCCTTGATGACTATGCAAACCAGTCTATCAAAAAGGAGAACATTATAGGGACAGATAATTAAGGCTAATTTTTAGCCTTTTATTAATGAATTTATTATTTTATATTCCCTTTATCCTCCTCAGATTGCATCTTCTATTTTCTAGTTGACATAATTTAAAGGAAAAACTCAATGCAATATGCCTTTTTACATTCAAAGGCATTTTTGTATTTTGAAACATGAAATTAATTCTCCTTCAATACTCTAACTCCTCTGTGTTTTGATTGTTCTGATATCTGAGTGAAACAGCTTTACTCTCTCTTCTCTTTATGGCTAGGGGAATGTTTTATTTTTTTTTTTTCACATAAAAAAGATGCAGTATAAGAAAAAATGCCAAATGAATCCTTAATAATGTGATCTTATTTTCTTTTAGTTGAGTTGAATTGCTTGAAAATAAAATGCTCCAATAGTTTAAATATGTTCTGAATTTTCAAACAGCTAATAACAGAAGCAATAAAATAAAACCCAGAATAATCCTGCATACATTAATAAATTGTATATTTTATTTTTCAATCTTATTTCTTTCAATCATTGTACTTGGATATTAATTTATGAAACCAGAGCTAAAAATTTATATTGAATATTTTATATCAGTACTAATACAACAGTGTGTGATTATATCTGCATCCTTACATATAGATTTTTACTTTGAAAAGCAGGTCTACATGAAGAAAAACCTCACTTTCTGGGAGATTGTCTTCCTAGGAAATCACATACCAAATTATTGTGGGTAATCAGAAAGAACAGACAAAGAAAAGTAAATTGAGAAAGAAATTAAACTTCTGATTAACCAAGATGGTGACATAAGTTGGTCCAGGGTGGTGAACCCCCACAGAATCTTTAAACAATTAACAAAAACTGGCAGATTCATTTTCCTCAAAATGCTGGAAAGCTGTTAAAGGATTTCAGAAATGAAAAAAAAGGCCTGAATTAATAAAATGTACTCTGAAAAATAGTAGGCAAGCCTTATGTTGCCTTTGTTGTCTCCATCCCCACAGCTTCCCTTTTACAGTGTGGATCATGCTTTGTTCTCACTGTGGGTCCCAGGCCCTGATCCTGATGGAGCAGAGTAAGTGTCACATTCTAGGGAACATTTATTTCCATCATGCCAATCTATCCAGTGCCTATCCTGAATAGGCATTAAGCTCACTTTGCCCTCCAAGTGTTTGTCCTGAACGCACAGAAACACCTTGAAGATGTGTAGAACAGTGTAAGAAACAATTTATGTAAAGTAGCTTGGAACAGAGGACTACCTGAAATAAGTTATACAATAGTTAATTGGGGTGGAGGTGAAAGTCAATTCCAAAAGGAGTATAGGTGGAATTTAAACTTCTGTAAACAGTATATGGGAGTACATCTTAAGGCCCCAAGAAAACATAAGTTCATATTAATAAGAATATTCAACAAAGGTTCAGATAAGACTTGAATTGACATTAATTCATTCATTTACATCACGGTGATCTTCTTTATGGTGGGAATAAACTATGAAGGAAATCACCAACCAAAGCAGAGGTAATTTGCAAAGATGGTGAAAGGTCATTTTTTTTTGCTTTGGTTTGTTTGTTTTTCTTAGATTCTGGCACTCAGAGAAATCACTTTCATATGACTAGTGAGATACACACAATTCAGGAACTAAATCCCAGATTTAACACTTTAAAATATGAAAGTGCAAAGTGTGGAATAAACAATTACAAGAGACACCAAGAAACTGGACTGATGAACCATCTCCAAAAGAACAAGAAAAAATCCTGGAATTATCAACAAAAGGCCTAGACATTGGATATACCAGATAAGTAATAAACAAATATATCTGCCTCAATATTCTCAAGGAGATGAAGGAAACTTGGAGGTAGAACTAAAGTTTATGAAGAAAACCATAAATAAAGAATATAAGAACTTCAATAGATATAAATTCTACAAAGAAACTAAACAAACTACTGTGGTTGACCTCCACAGTTACTGAAAAGAAAAATCCTCTAGAGAGTTATAACAGCAGATTGGAATTGGTAGAAGAAACAGTGACCTCAAGATAAAACAACTGAATGTAGTCAGTAATTAAACAGTGAACAGAGCCTCAGAGATCTGAGGGACACCATCAAGCAGGCCAATATATGTATTATATGAATCCCAGAAGGAGAAGAAAGAGGCAAAGAAGCAGAAGGAATATTCTAATAAATAATGGCAGAAAACTCCCCAAATTTAATGAAAGATGTGAATATGTAAATTCAAGAATTCCAATGAAATTCAATTATAAGCATGAAAAGAACCATACCCATGAAATACAATTATAAGCATGAAATGCCTCTTACCCATTTATAAAACCATTCCAGCATTTTGGTAATTGCAAAAACACTTCCCCACTCCTCAGTACCAAATTCTGTATTAATCAGCCAAAGGGGTGCTGATGCAAAATACTAGAAATCTCTTGGTCTTTATAAACAGTATTTATTTGGGGTAGAAACTTACAGTTACCAGGCCATGAAGCATAAGTTACTTCCCTCACTAAAGTCTATTGCCATGTTTTGGAACAAGACAGCTTCATCTGCTACATTTCATTGAAAGTACATAATAATGAATTGAATGTTCATAGTAATGAAATGTTCCAATGTCAAGGAGAAGGAGAAAGTTCTGAAAGTTGCAATAGAAAAACAGCAAGTTATGTACAAGGGATTTCTAATAAGATTAAATACCAACTTCACATCAAAACCAAGGACACAGGATCTTAATGTAGCAGTTTGATATAGTTATAATTTCCAAAATAGTTACTGGATTATGTTTGTAAACTGATCATACTGGGTATGATTAAATTCTGATTAGGGTTTGATTGGGCTAAGTGAAAAGGGCATTGAGCCCTGACCCTTGATGGGTGGTGCCTCAAAGATAAAAGATATGGCAAAGGGCAGAGTTGGAGTTTTTGATGTTGAAGTTTTGATGTTGGAGTTCTGATGTGGAGTTTTAATGCTGGAGCCCAGAGTAATAAGTGCATGGAGGAACTTGGTCATGCAGAAGGAGAGAAGGTTCTGGGAAAAGAGATGAGCCATTCACTTGATAATCTACAGCTGACCTTGTGAAGTGAAGTAGGCCTGAGCCCAGAGAGAGGTAATCCCTTGAAGAGAGGAACCCAGTAATCCTGAACCCTGGCAAATGACAGCCATCTTGTTCCAACACATGGCAATAGACTTTGGTGAGGGAAGTAAGTTATGCTTTATGGCCTGGTAACTGTAAGTTTCTACCCCAAATAAAAACTGTTTATAAAGACCAACAATTTTCTGGTATTTTGCATCAGCACCCTGTAGGCTGACTGTATTAGGCAGCCAAACGGGTGCTGATGTAAAATACCAAAAATGGGTTGGTCTTTATAAAGGGTATTTATTTGGGGTAAAAGTCCACAGATGCCAGGCCATAAAGCTTTAAGTTTCTTCTCTCACCACAGTCCTTTGCCACGTGTTAGAGCAAGAGAGCTGCAGGTGTTTGCCAGGGTTCAGGCTTCTGGGGTTCCTCTCTTCCCGGGGCTGTATTTCTCTCCAGGCTTAGCTCCTGTTTCCTCCACAAGGTCAGCTATAGACTATCAGGCTAACGGCTCACTTCTCTTCTCCTGGGGCCTTTTTCCAACATCAAAACTGCTTCTCAAAAGACTGCTTCAACTCAGTTCTTTGCCTTGCCTTTTATATTCAATTCCTCACCCACAAAGGGGTGGGGCTCAATGCCCTAATCATAACCTAATGATGCCCAGATTAACAGATCATTTTACAAGTGTGATCCAATTATATTTTTGGAATTCATAATTACATCAAATTCCCCAAAGGTTACACTGACTAATACAGAATTTGGTACTGAGGAATGGGAAGTGCTTTTGCAATTACCAAAATGCTGGAATGGTTTTATAAATGGGTAAGGGGCATTTTTAGGAGGAATTGTGAAATGCTTGATGGAAAAGGCCTAGATCACTTTGAAGAGCCATTGATAGCAATATGGATGCCAAAGAGACTTTTTATGGTGCCTTATCAATAAATGATGAAACTATTATTGGAAACTGGAGGAAAGGTGATCCATGTTTTAAAGCTGCAGAGAACTTAGCAAGATAAACTCCTGCTCTTATATGGAAGACAGAATTTCAAAACAGTCAGCCTGGGCATTTAGCTGAAGAACTTTCCAAAGTAAACCAAGAGAATGTGGCTTGGCTTCTCCTTGCAGCTTATAGGAAAATGTTAGATGAAAGAAATATGCTAAGGACTGAACTCTTGGGCACAAAGAAAACTGAAATTGATCCCAGAAATTCCAAGCTTTTGGAAATTGAGGTCCCAGACAATAGTGTCCCATGTGTGGACTTAACTATACTTATAACTTGTAAATCAGAATTGAAGATGCAGTTATTTTGGAAGGAGTTCTGGAAAGTCTTACTGTCTGATGGCTTGGACCTCTGCCTCTTGGATGCTAAATCAACAAAGTTTTTGAGAGCACTGTATGAACAAAACCACTGTCAGCTTGGACTAAAAGGGACATGGAAAGGAGAAACAGCTTTAAGAAGAAAACCATGGAAACTGAGATCTGGAATTAAGACATCACCTTGTGCTAAGATAGGAACCCCACACCTGTGTAAAGAGAGGGTGAGTTTGCCCCAAACAGTTGAAGAGGGTGGATGTTCCCACCTGAAGTTCTGGGAGAGTTTTGCAACCCCAGTGTACAGGAAGGATGGACACATTCCTCAATGATTAGCAATTTGACAGTTTGATGCAACTATGAATTCCAAAAATAAATATTGGATCATGCTTGTAAACTGCTCTGCTAATCTGGGCATGATTAAGTTATGATTAGGGCATTGAATGGACCAAGTCAGTTCAGCATTGAGTCTTACCTCTTGATGGGGCAGGAATCAAATATAAACAGCATGGCAAAGAACAGAGTTGAAGCTGTTTTGATGTTGGAATTTTAGTGAGGAAGGAGAGAAGGTGCCAGGATAGAGACGAGCCATTTGCCTGAGAGTTCATAGCTGGCCTTGTGGAGAGAAGCAAAGCCTAGAGAGCCTCATAGTCTATAGCTGACCTTGTGGAGGAAACAGAGGAGCTAAGCCTGGAGAGAAATGCAGCCCCAGGAAGAGAGGAACCCAAGAAGCCTGAACCCTGGCAATCGTTGGCAGCTGTTTTGCTCCAACTCATGGCAATGGACTTTGGTGAGGGAAGAAAAATACACTTTATGGCCTGGTAACTGTGGACTTCTACCCAAAATAAATACCCTTTTAAAAGAAGAACCAATTTCTGGTATTTTGCATCAGCACCCCATTGACTGACTAATGCAGTCAACATCACATAGGTCTGAGAGGGGTACATATGTCCCTCATGGATTAGGAAAGTCCAGGTGGCCAACTCACTCCTTTGAGAAGGTTGAGCCTGTATGCCAAAGGTTAGGGAAGACCAGGTGGTCAACTCACTGCTCTGAGAGGGTTGAGCCTTTATACCAAAGGTTAGAGAAGGCCAGGTGGTCAACACTGTTCTGAGAGGGTTGAGTATGTATGCGAAATGTTAGAGGGAATGTTGTCTTAACCTCACTGTACTAGGGTGGCTAAGACTCTCACCATAAGATTGCGTAAGTTGTGGCAATCACACCAATGCTCTTGGAAGGTGATGTCTAGAGCTTGGTCAACACCCAGATGCTTGATGAGGATGGAACCAAGAAAAATCCCTTTGAGCAAGCCTGTGGAAAGGATGGGTCCATATGTGGTCCCAGGAAGAAGAAACCATCATCTTAAGAATGACTCTCAGACTTTGAATTCAAATGGAGGATGCCCTGCAGGTTTACTGAAGTATAGAGGATCCATGACCCATGTTTCCCTTCCAATATCTCCTTATGATAATGAAAATGTTTATCCTCTGTCCATTTGTGTATTGGAAGCAGTTAAATGGTTTTGTAAGTTTCAGAGGTCTACAGCAGATAGGACTTTGCCGCAAGATAAACTATTTCTTTAAACTGTTTGTGATATGATTCTGTATTTAGCATTGTATGATTTAAGGATTTTTGAATATTGTAATGTGTTTTTGTAATTCAGAGGGCAGAGTGTAGCACTTTGATATAGTTATGAATTCCAAAAATGGTTACTAGATTATGTTTGTAAACTGGTCTGTTACTCTGGGCATGATTGAATTATGATTAGGACTTAGATTGGGTCATGTCAATAGGGCATTGAGAGCCCCTCCGCCCTTGGTGGGTGGGGTCTCAAAGATAAAAGACATGGCAAAGGACAGAGTTGGAGTTTTTTGATGTTGGAGTTTTGATGTTGGACTTCTGATGCGGAGTTTTAATGCTGGAGCCCAGGGAATTAAGCATACAGAGGAGCTTGATCATGAGGAAGGAGAGAAGTCTTCGGGAAAAGAGATGAGCCATTCACTTGATCATCGACAGCTGGCCTTGTGGAGTGAAGCATGCCAGAGCCATAGACAAGAAAGCCCCAGAAAGAGAGGGACGCAGGAAGCCTGAATCCTGGCAGCCATCGGCAGCTGTCTTGCTCCAACACATGGCAATGGATTTTGGTGAGGGAAGTAACTTATGCTTTATGGCCTGATAATTGTAAGATTCTACCCCAAATAAATACCTTTTTAAAAGACCAACATAATTCTGGTATTTTACTTTAGCACCACTTTGGCTGACTAATACAGTTAGTGAGTCAAAATATTTAAACTACTGAAGGAGAAATATGAAATTCACATATAGGTGGAAATTAAGGAATGGTTACTTCAACAACCAATGGATTAAAGAGGAAACCTAAAGAGATTAGGTGTTCCAGGTATCAGGACTTCCACCAGAACAACCATTAATCTCACAGGAAATATCTGAAATAATAATTTTGCAACACTCCAGTCCAGAAAAACACTGATCAGCATCCAGGAAAGAGTGGGAGGAAGAGGCTAATAGACAGTGATAAAGAACAGTACATTTTTCTCTCTATGAAGAAGCCAATGGTGCCCATTCCCCATTCTCATGGCAGGCAACCTACCAGCTCACTGGTAAAAGAACGGGATATAAAATCTCCTTTCCCAAGAACAGTGGTGGGCACAGCAAATCACTGATCATGGCTTTTGATTATACATTTTAAAATAAATTAAACAAAAGCTAAATAAATAGAAGGACATTCTTTGTTCATGGATTGGAAGATTAAATATTAAGTTGTCATGTGATCCTTCTGTTTCTAATTTTCCTTTTCCTTGACTGGGTGCTTGACCTGTCCATTAATTGCTTTCTGAATATTTAAGAAAATAGTCCTGATAGTTGTTATTTAAAATTTCTGTGGGGAGATTGAGTCATTGAACATCTCACTTTGCCATCCTGATAGGAACAGGCTATCATTGTATCATTCATATTGGACAATAATATCCACAATCCATGACCATCCTTATTCCACTGCCACAGACTTCCTTGTCACCAGTTGTATCCAACAAATCTCTTAGCCACTGCCCACGAATTTATGTAGACTAATGTATTGATACACGTCCTTCTAGCAAAATTACATCAAACTTATGTATTCATAATGTGCTGCACACTGGATTGATATTTATTTACCCCTAACCTTCAGAGCTATTCCTGAGAGGAAACGCTGCATTCCTAACATCCAACTTCAGATTTCACCAGCATATTGTACAGATGATTTAAAACTCAATAGCTCTCTTTTAAATGGTCTTTCTGGAACAGCTTGAGTCATCAACTTCATGATGGAGTCCTCTGATAAATACCCATATTCATGTTTTGGTGAATTTATTTTAACACAGCTCATGATGGAGAATATATGTTACATGATAGCTGGTAGAGTGTTATCAATCTTTAAGTGTAAGCTAAGGAAAAGTAGCAAGCCACTTCTGCAGAAGTGGGTATGATGTTGTTCCAAACCTTTAAATATTTGTCTTTAATTTTGTGTGTGAACTACCAGTGACATTATGTAGTGTTCCCATCTGTCACAGTATTACAACTACAATTGGATCTGTTAGGTCAAATGGTCCAAAGGTAGATTTTCTTAGATAAGGTAGTAATGATATATTGCTGAGACATAGAAGGAGCTTTGCAATAGCTATGGAAGAAACGATGTAGAAGGAAAAATACATGAACCTGGAATATCTTGCCATTTATTTAGGTATTGTTTAATTTCACTCAGCAGTGTATCATGGCTTTAAATATTCACATCTTACAACTCTTTGGCTAAATTTATTTCCAGATATTTTATTCTTTTAGATGTCATTGGAAATGGTATTGGTATCACAGTTTCCTTTTTGCATTATTGATGGAAATTCCAATTCTAGGTATATACGTAAAAGAATTTAAACTAGAGACTCAAACACATACTTGTACATCAAAGATGGAACAACCCAAAAGCTACTAATGGACAAACAAAATGTAGTATTTAAATACAATGGAATATTATTCGGTCTAAAAATGAATGAAGTTTTGGTACATGCTAACAACATGGAGGTACCATGAAAGCATTGCTTTGCATGGTATATGCTAGATGCAAAAGAACAAATGTGTAATTACACATATATAAAATATTTAAAATAAGGAAATTAATAGAAAGAGAAAGTAGATTTAAGGTTACCAAGAGCATGGGGTGGAAAGATTGGGACTTATTACTTAATAATTCCATAGTTTTGGTATGGAGTCATGAAAGCCTTGGCAATGGACAGAAGTGGTGCTATAATTTATATAATTAATACTGCTGAAGTGTACAATTAAAGTCATTAAAATGGGAAATTTTCTGTTATATATATTTATATATATTTCTACATTACCTTATATATATAGGCAACAAAAGAATAAAAAGGGAAAAATCGGTAACAGCAGCCAAAATCTATTTCTCTATTTTCTGCATAAGCCAAATAACTGAGTCAAATAGGAAAGTTATAACAGTAACCATCCCTATGTACATACTATCTTTTATGATGGCATTATTTTTAACTCCAGGGTTTTGTTATAGTTTTTTGTTTATTGTTTTGGAAGGAAGAGTCAGTAGCTATGACTTCCATCCCAGTCTAACATACCAAGTCCTAACCAACTTTCATCAATTTAGCTCTGTATACTCCTGTAAAATTGGTGGACCACATAGAAGTTTTGGGTCCAGAGGACTTAGGGTCTCTTTAGAAAGTGTGTATTTCCATTTCCCCAAAACACAGTCGACACTGTAAAAGGTCTCAGGCCCATTTGGGGCAAGCTACCAGGAATAGGTATGTGTTTTAGTAACGATCCTTGACTGTTTCTACCCTTCTTTTTATTCCATTATTCCAAGTTGTGTATCAGCAGTATTGGAAGCTCTCACTTATGATTTCAGTCTCTAGCACCAATGTAGTTTTGTTTCAAGAAACTCACATTCAAAAATTTGTAATTTATTATCTATGAACACATCTGTGTGACTCAGTAACTCCACTTCTTATTTCCATTTCCAAATCTTATAAATGCCTCTAATTGATGGAGCTTAACCAGATACTATAAAGAGAATGAGATCCTGGGTAATGTAATTGCCAGCTTCCCTCTTCATGCAGCTAAGATCTAGACCTGGGTGGAAATAATGCCAACCTGACAAAACATTACCTGACACATGAAAACTAGCCCCTAAATTAGAAGTGCTATTTGTAGAAGAAAATATGCCCTTATATGGAAAGGGAATTTTAATGAAAAATTCCTCTTTCTTCATTTTTTCTACTGAACAAAAAAATAGTTAAAATCTTGGATTTTCTTCAAGAAAAATCATAAATACTATTTCACATTCATGATGGTGACTAATTATTTAAAATAATAATGCTGAATTTAAAAGATTAAAGAATAAATTGCTTCCAAATTTCTTTTCAAACTATTTTGTTTTATTAAATATAGTCCTGATATATTTGTTTTGATTTTTCAAAATATTTTGTTAGCTCTTCCACAACAAGTTTGGTTGAAAATAAGGAGTGAACTTGAGGTGTGTGGGAGTACATGCCTTATTGTATTGTATTTCAACTCTGTATTTTACAATTACCTTAATAAAATATAAAAATGACAAGCCACAATTTTGGTATTATATAAAATGTGTGGCCCTAAAACATGGCAGGCAAGAGCACAGGATCTGATATAAGATAAATATGTCCAAATGCCAGCTCCTCTATTTCTCTATGGGAAAACTTAGGCAAGTTGTATGTTTGTTTGTTAAATACAGTCATTATTCATAGTGTCTTCTGAATAAGAGCTTTGGGATGTGTGAGGAATATATATATATAGAGAGAGAGACTTACAATTCTGACTAGCACATAAGAAGCATTCAAAGAATATTAACATTATTTGAGTATATTATAAAAACAGATGTGATGGATGTAAGTTTTAACTGCATTATTCATGTTTGTTCCTCCTCTTTACCACTGCTAAGATACAGAGGGACAAAAATCAATGTAAGTCAGATGGTGAGTTGCAACCTTCAATTTTTGGGTCATGGTATGATCACTTCTAACTGGATAAAGTCTGCAGCACTTTCCTGAGTATGCTATAGACTTGTAGCCCAGTTCTGGCACCTGGCACTTTTTGCCAGGTGATGAAACTTTCAATTAAGAGCATCTGCTAGAGCAACGAAGTGTGAAACCAGCTTCACATGGTTCCTCAGACTTGCACAGAAGAAACCCTTAGTTGTCCTTACCTGAACTTCCTGATTTATTATAGTAAAATCCCCAACCTGGTTGGAACATATCCCTTTTGCTGACCTTGCAATGTATGTGTAAGCATAATTTGTCAAACATAGTAATCATATTATTATATAACCAGCCATATGTGTTCACTCATATGCAGAAAAGCTAATGCATAATCAAAAGAAGATGCTAAATAGAAACTTAGGCACTTAAGCAAGAGTGCAACTGCAGCTCAGGAAGTTTGGTCTGAGTTGCTTTAGGTTGACCTTGCCTGCTAGTCTCTATAGACACAATAAATGTAAGTTCTGCCTATCTCTTGTGTTGAAATTTTCTTCTTGCTATATCTGGTTATCTGTAAAGGTCCTGCTTTGGGGCCTAACAGAAGGAAGAAAAATAACTTTGCCTTGCAAGCACTCTAAAATCAGCACTCCACCAACTCCCCTCAACATATGACTTATTCCTTCCTCAATAGTCCAAACTCAGTCAGATGTTTCATTCTGAAGCCACATTGAACTCTTGGGAAGGTTATACTTTTTTTCTCTCCCTGGCCCTTAGATAGAAAGATAGATGATAGATAGATAGATAGATAGATAGATAGATAGATAGATAGATAGATAGATAGATAAATAGATAGATAGATAGACAGACAGACAGACACATGTATATATATTTATACACATATACATAAACATTATTAGGATCAATTTGGGATTAAAATGCACATGTAAACTGGAATTATGGACATTATATAAATGAAAAAACAAGTAGCCATTGTATATGCATATTTCAGTTTGAAAGAGACCAAGGAACTTATATATATATATATAGAAAGTGCATTTGCAGTTATTTTTTAAGTAAGAGTGAACTAATATTCAGGGAATGGTAGCAAATATAGTTAATTGAATAAATTATGTACCTCAGTCTATAAATCCCCAATTTCTGTATTTGATGTTACTAGTAGGAAGAAGAAATCTATACATTATTTGACAATTAATACTGCTTTTTATACATATTCATAAATTAAAAAAATACAAACATCCTCATATTTTGAAACATAATAAATCACATGCACCTGATATTGTTTCAAAAGTTTTGCATTAATCAATTTACTTGATACTCACAAAACTGTATACCATGCACCATTTTATTATCCCATTTTATAAATGAAGAAACAGAAAATGAAATTTGAGGTTATTAATAAAGTGGTGAATCCAATAAGGAAACCTACTTATGCAGAAAGAATGACAACTGTGAGACTGATCTCTCAAAATGGAATCAGTTTGAACTGGTGAATAAATTATTATGTGACTGACTAGTCATTTGGTGACTTGTTTTTAAGGGAACAGATGTTTGATGCAGGCATTAGAAGGACAATGGAATAACTGTGTTATGGACAACCTGGCATAGCAGAGGGGCAGACAAGGTATGTTTTCTCTGAGGACAGTGAAGGGAGAATTGTAAACTGGCCCAATCTCAATGATAGAGACTTTCATGTGGTATTTAATCTCCTTAATTCATTGGTAATATATGGTTCTGACATCAAGGGAGGATGAATCTCTCTGAATACTTTTCTTCATTTTATCTAATATTTCTAATGATATCATGAGTAAAAAATAAAAGCAAGGTTATTCTATATATAGTATTTCTGAAAAAATATATAAGATGGAATTTTAAGCCTAAAAAAATCAGTTTAATGTTAAGAATGATGATGATAGAGACAATATACTGTTAAAGTTAGTAGGTACTTTAATTAACATTATTACCTTTGCTTTTGCAATACACCTGAAACCAATGTTAGATTTTTTTTCTAAAGCCTCAAATACCAGTTTTATATTTTCATCATATATCATGGTATTATAAACCCTTATGATTTCCGTATATCATGAAGATAATCCTGATGATCCACATGTTCTTTCAAAAATTATTCAGTATAAAGAGAAGTAATATTGTTTTCAGATAATATTTGAACTACAACAAATATAGTGTGAATGCATAGTCATTGAATATCTTTTAAACTCAACAGGACAAATATTTGTTTTATTTAAAAATATTCATTCGCCCCCATTGATTTTAATAGGACCTTATTTTTAAAAGCTTTAAAAGCAATAAATTTTACTTTGTTATAACAAAAACTGTTTAATAATTTCAGATATTCACATTTAAAGAGATGGGTTTTGTTAAAACATATCTTTTTACCATGATCATGAAGGTGGTTTTCCCAGGGTGAGGCTTAACCATCGCACTCCAGATATGCTGACCCCTGTGATTTCCCCAAATGCGGGAAAATTCACTGCATAATTTGTGGTAGTGGGGAAATTCATTCATGCTTTTCCCTGTAGGAAAAAAAAAAATATCTTTAAACTCCAGGTATGTTTAATCATACATGAATGCATATTTTATTTTAATTGTGCAAAAAGTCATTTTTACATGTGAAAATATTGAAGAGCAAAAATTATTTTTATCAAATTATGGAGCAGAATAAAATATATAATTTGTGAAAAACATTTAAATATTGTATAATAAGATAATATTTCACAATAATACTAATACTACAGTGTGTGAGAAACTCTTCTTCCTTACATACAGATGTATAATTTGGAGTGGGTCCACAGGAACATAATGTTCACTTCCTGGAGATAGGCTTTCTAGAAAATCACATACCAAGTTATTTGTTGGTATTTAGAAAGAAGAGGTAATTAGAAATAATTCATACCTCCAAAATTCTTATTGCCTGTAAAAGCCTCTTGATGTCTCTGTAAAACCAGTCTTTAAAGGAAGAACATCACACTAAGATGTGATTAAGGATACAAACACAGAGCCTTGTAATCATGAATTTACTGTTTTATATTATCTTTATCCCTCTCCGGTTGCATCTCTATTTCTCTATTCAATCCATATCCTACTGATTTAAATTGAATGATTCCATTTTATAGTTTATACACACACACACACAAATACACATTATGCTCAGTGACATTTTTATATAAAGAGACATGAATTTAATTCTCCTTCAGGGTTCCAACATCTTTATGTTTCTTTTGTTCTGAATTTTCCTTTAAATCATTTATTCTCTCTTTCTTCTTTCCTTTGAGACCAGATGTATGTAATTTCACAAATAGTGGGTTTACAGATGCAGAATAAGATCAATTTTCAAATGAATCTTGTATAAGATTATTTTTTAATTAATTGAGCTGTCTTGTTTGATGGAAGTATTTCAATAGCTTAAACAAATTTCAAAGTCATATACAACAAAAAATAAAACCCTGAAAGTATAATCATGAATGTATTTAAATACTATATATTTTACAATTTAATTATATTTATTTTAATTGTAGTTCTTTGGTATAAACTTATAAAATCAAATTTTGAAAAAGAAAATACCTATTGAATGCAATTTAGAATTCATGTATTTTAGCTATGAAGATCTTCCCTGAGTTTAAGCAAAAGAAATGAGACCTGGGAAGCGGCTGTGGCTCAATCAGTAGGGATCCCGTTTACAATATGGGAGGCCCCGGGTTTGGTTCCCGGGGCCTCCTGGTGAGGGCAAGCCTGCCTGCATGGCGTGGTTAGCTGACCCAGTGAGCACAAGCAGCAAGGGGGGGATAAATCAATCAATAAATAAAATTAAAAAAAAAAAAAAAAGAAATGAGACCATAGTTTTTGAATTACTTTCTGCTGAACAGTTATTAAATATTTCTTTATATATTTGTTGAAGAAGTCAATGTAATGACTGTTCATGAGTAAATATAATCAGTCTGCTTATTTTGTTATTATCTCTTTAAAAGTGAAGGTACCTATCAATACACTTTCCTTTATGACCCCATAAGACTGGTTTATTGACCTTTTTGGCTATGCTTTGGATGTTTCCATGCACACTGAAATCTACTGGACCACAGGCAGATGAAGTACATAAAGACCACTGAATAGAAGAGCTCACCAACAGCAGTGTTTGCCTCTTTGTTTCTGTTGGCACTGTGTGTCATATCATCAATAGTTTCTAATTATTTGTAGTTAATATGTAAAGAGAGAGATAGGGACAGAGAAAGTGAGATTATATACTGATGTATGAATTTTTTATTCATTTAATCAAACCCTACATAAAAACTATCAAAATTTCAAGGGGTCTAAATAAATTTTCTTAATGTACTGAAAGTAATATATCTTGGGATCTTTAGTAAAACTACTATAAATACGTATGCAGTGCCATTTTTATAGTAATGAGATCATTTGGGTAGTAAAGACTTAGAGAAGAATATGGTCAAAACACATAATATATATCATTGCAAGACTAATGGAGAAAATGAAGATGGGAACATTTTAAAGTGACATTAGGATCAAATTGGATGGATGGTGGAACTAAGGATTTTCATCTGTGCTATCCAGTGTAAAACATATCATATTGGAGGAACAGGTAGTCAAACCTTTACTTATCCCCAAGTTTGATCCTAATCCTACAACAGTGGAGAGGATCTACATTAATGAAGTCATGTTGGCAGACATTGGTATGCAGAGAAACACAATACCACTAACAAAAAGCAAACTTTCATAAAGGGATGTATCAGCTCAAACAAGTTTGAGGAGAGCTGGTATCTCACAAAAGTAATGATGGATTTCCAAGGAGGTGCAGTAAGGAAGATTCAGAGATTATATGACATGGACCAAGGCATTGAATAGAGCACCAAGCCAGATGCCAGCTATCATGAAACACAGACAGTAGGGCACATGAAAACTGGTAATGGAGAGGGAGGCATATAGCCATATAGTGGTCAGAAGCCATGACTGCCAGGAGAAAGCACTCTACTATCATAAGAGCCATCTCCCCATTCTCTCTTTCCCAATTCATATTTCCATGTATATTTGACTGACTTTTAAAATTATTAATGAAAGTATCATTAATCCATTATTTATCTTATAATTTTAGAGCTATGTATGATATATGTGAATATATGCAGCTTTCATCTTTAAAAAATTGTTTATAACAAAATCTTATGACTCCACAATACTTGTTTTATACTTCTATTGTTATTTTCACTGGCAGGACTTTTCTTTTTAAATTGAAGTTACATTTCGATTAGCAGTCAGATTACAAACTGTAATTTCTGACTAAATATCCATCTGTTTAATTTTGTAGCATGTATTTAATAAGCAGTGCCTTAGAATGCTAAAGGGCTGCCAGGGCAAAGTACCAGAAATGGGCTGGATTTATAATGGGAAATTTATTAGGGTGAAATATTACGGACCCAAGGTTGTCAAAATGACCAAATCAAGGCCTTATCATAGAGAATTTCTCACCAGAGTAAGCTATCAGTAATCTTGGCATCCTAGCACATGGGAAGGCAAGATGGCAGATATCTCTGCAGAAGTCCCTGCCTTACCATAAAAGCTCACCTAGTCTCCTGGGGCTCAGCTGTGGGCAATCAGATCTCCTTCTTGGCCTCCTCTCTCAGGCTTAGCTGCTGTGTTGGATCCATGAGTTCAGCTGTGGGTGAGCAAGCATGTGACAGAGCTCATCTCCTGAGCCTTGAGCTTGTCTGTGGGCCCAGCCCCTCAGAGGCATCTTTCTGTGCTGCTGTGCTTTGCTTCTTCCAGTCTCCAGGACCTCTCTCAGGCTCTAGGGGTTTCTCTGTCTTCCTGGAGTACTCTTTCTCACATGGAAGCATCAAAATGATGGCTCTTTCATTGTGTCTATGTGTGTTCTCCATTTATTAAATAAGAACCAGCAAGAAAGTGGAGACCCAACCTCTGTCATGCCTCACTGCCATAGTCCAATCAAAAGCAAACAAAGTGATTTAAACAATGTCCTTTAACTGGATCTAATGCAATCAAAGGGTCTGACATGCAAGAAAATAATTAATTGAGAAACATCTTTTCTGAGAAACACCAAATTAAAACTGTCACTAGCAGTAAATTGTCTCTCTTTTAGAAAGATAAATTAGATAGTAAGTTTCCAAGCAGAAAAACAGATCTTATGGTGATGAAATACAGAATGAATTTTTTTATTTCTTTATTTTAATTATTAAATTAATACTTAGTACTTTTATTTTTGTATTTTATTTGTGTTTTTATCATTATTACTTTACATTCTTAATTTTTGGCTTTGTTTTGGGGGAGGTTTTGGATCACAGAAGGGTTATTACTGTAGCAGGGGTTGATCACTTGTGTGGGGTGTTGGTGATTGTGGGATGGGTGGGGAGGCATGCACATGGGGTGTTGTCTTGGTGGATGGAGACTCACACAATAACCAAAAGAATATTGAATTTCCATCCTGGGAAATTCTGCTACATTCTCTAAGTGTGGCAAGAATTCCCCTGAGTTCTGAGTTCATGGGAATACCTAGCAAAGGAATACAGGCCATTGTGCCAGACCCTTGATATTGATGGTTGAAATTATGAATCTTGTTCTTGTGAAATTGACTTACCCTAGTACTATATATTCCCTAAGAGTAGCAACAAGGAGGCTTAAATGTGGCCCCTCTCTAAGCCAAACTCAGCATATAAATATACTACCTTCCCTCCAGTTTGGGACATGCCTCATGGGGATGAGCATCCTTGGCACCAAGGGATTATTACCAAACACCAAGTGATGCATTTGAAAAAAGGCCGTGGTCAATAAGGTGTAAGTTCATTGAGGTTGGTGGGCCACACTATGGGAGATGTTTGTGTTGGATGTGGTGGGAGGTGTGGGAGGTGGGCAACATGGGAATCCGAGTGGGTTCCATATAATATTTTAGGTAATCTAAGCACCTCTTAAAATATATGTATATATATATATAAAAAATAACATTTTTGTAAGCAAATACACATATATGCATATATATTTATATATCATTTTACAAATGTTTGTATGTATTGTGAGAATTTTGATTTTTACCCATAATAAAAAAAAAAAAAAACAAAGGACACTATCAAGAAAGTAAAAAGAGAAAAAAAAAATAAGGGGAAATATTAAATATGAATTAGTTTTTATGGCTAAGAGATTTCAGAGGGATGTAGGATGGTCATTCCAGAGGTTATGCTTATGCACTTCTCAGCAGGATCTCATTGACTGCCACAGTAAACAGTGCCTCAAACATTGGGGATCCAGAGGGCTCTAGAGAAATCTAGGCACTGTAGACAGGGCAGACAATCTCAGGAATTTGACACCCTATCAGTACTTTAGGCTCTACATTGTAATATATGCTCCCAAATGAAAACATAAGTAGACTCATTTATAATTTCTCTATACATGGCTTTCATGCCCCATTTTTTTTGAACCTATAATTAGCACTATACTCATTAAATATATGTCCCAGGGACTCAAGTCTTCAGTTTGTTCAGATGCCGGTTGAGCTCTGAGCAATATCAACTCTCCAGGTCGTTGGATTTTCCCCAGGCATCTAACAAAAGGATGATGATGGACAACACTTATCCCCAAAAACAGAGTATCAACAATGGCAAGCAAGAAATTTCCATTCATCTGCCCCATGGGATCTAAGCCCCCTCTCAATCAGAAACAAAGTGGACATCACCAAATCCTCAAGACAGAGGAATGAACAAACATAAGGGGATAATGCAACTCTGGACTACAGTAGACTTATTCTTATTCACACAATGGAAAACTTGTATATTTGATATAAAGGCAGTGGATACCAGAGTTTCTGAGGAGAAGGAGGAGGAAGAATAATTGTAGCAAGGGGCATTTTTGGGGCATTGGAAATGTCCTGCATGGCATTGCAATGATGGATACAGGCCATTATACATTTTGTTAGAAAAAATTGTGCAGTGCATAGTGTAAACTATATGTAAACAATTTACCATGGTTAGTAGCAATGCTGCAATATGTTTTCATCAATTATTTTCTAAATATAATATCATTCCAGCAAGAATAACCAAAAATATTTCTTCATTCTGACTAATCTTTAATCCACCCTAAAGGATTTGTTGGCCTCCTAATTCAGTACAATAAATGGGACTAATTAGATACTATTGGATATGACTTTCTCTACCTAAATTTATGGTAATAAAGCCTCTGCTTATTCAGAGACTTCATTTCCTTATTACCATCATGTGGGTCTTGATTTGCTGCTCAATCACAGAATCCTAACCCATAGTGGCATGCATAATCCTGAGATTCATGCCCAGTCAATCATCTTCATCCATCTGCCTGACCACAATTCCTGATCTAGGGATAAAGACATATTCAAGTCAGCATGACCTTTTATCTTCCCTGGGATTTTTGCAGCTTAAGTTACTTGGCAAAACAAGAAGTTTCAAATTTCTCTTCTAAGGAAATGTTCAGGTTAGCAGACTTTAGTTGGAACTTCATAATGTTTGAAAGCCCATTGACCCAATATTTAAAATTGGGAGTTGTCACAATTAATTTCTAAAGATTTTAGAAATTTAGAAATTTTTCAACCATGGACACATATTTTGCAACCATGGACACACATTTCACAAATGTGGATGCATACATACCCTTGGAATCATGAGATGTAGCTGAGAAGATCCCTGTGCCTCACTCAAGAATGGGTGGCTTTCACCATTGGCCACCCATTTTTTTCTATGTCTGTTACCAGACAGCCTCTGTGGCCACTGAGTTTACTGTGCCTTTAAAAACAAAAGCATCACTATCTCCTGAACAATAATTCCTAAAATTTAACTGATGAGTTCCAACATATGCAAGATTTAGAATTTTATACCTATGTCCATGAAGGCCGATATTTTTAATGAATTTATAATTCATCCAAAAGAATATGAGAATGTTCATTTCCCTCTCAGCTTTCCTAACTTTCTATACTGTGATAAAATATTTTTAATTTTCATTTTATCAATGATTATAAACATTTTTTTGAGCTACTGGGGCCAGAGATTGAACTTGGGGCCCTGTACATAGGAAGCCATTTCTCAACCACCAAGCCACATTGGCTCCCTGAGTTGGTTCTATAATTTCTTTGATTATTGTGCCTTTGTTTTTAGTCAACACAAGGAACCAAACCTGGGACCTCCCATGTGGGAAGCAGGCATTCAACTGCTTGAGCCAAATCTGCTCTCCATGATGATAATTTAAAAAAAATGTATATTTCTACATTTCAAAATTATATTCTTGAACTTTGACAAATTTTATATATGAGTGTTTATACTATTTTTGAGAGGTAATAATTTTTGAATGTTGATAACATTGTTTATTATTTTGCTACTTCACTATGTAAAACACCTGAATAAATTTTCATAAGATTTGTTGTATTTATTTGCATGGTTTAGCTTCAAATATGTAGAGTAGCCCATAAAAATTCAGTTTTCACTTGCTTGTAAAAAAATTCAAATATGCTCCAGAAAAATAAATAAGAGATTAAAAGAGTAAATTAGATGCACTCTTTGCATAGAAATTAGCAACAGAAGAGAAAATATTGAATTCCAAAGAGAGATGTTCTGAAATCCAACTATTATTTTACATACAGTTTGTAATGTGAATACAGGGAAAAAATGTCTTATTAGATTTAAGCACATAACATTCTTTAATTGCACTACTGAATAACATCAAGTAGGATAACCAGTTTGTAATTACTCAAATTAAGATCTAGCTCTCCATAAAACATTTTATTCGACTTAGTTTCTAGAATCCCATTGTTAATTTGTATGCATGTACTTTGCTATTAATCTCTCCTAAATTGAATGATGATACCTCTTTTTTGCTAATGTTTATTTCTATTTAATGAAAGCTATTAACTTGGGTTCACCTTGCCTATGTCCCAATCATTTTTGCATATAGCTTTGAATTAACTATTTTTTTCAAATTTATGTAACTATTCCATGAAACAATCTTCTATGAGAGAATTTTACAAAAAGTTTTTATAACTTTTAGGTTGTTGACATTTTTGACCTGTTAACAATTATATTTATAAGGAATTTTGGATTTCTTTATATTTCTTCAATTTGTAACTCTGAGGTAGAAGTATGCAAATTTAATTGTAATAATGTGTACAAGATTTCTTTCTCTTAATACATTTTTTTAAAAAAAGGTATTTAGATTACATAAACATTTCATAACAATATAGAGAATTCCCATATTCCCTGCTTCCTATACCTCCCACATTTTCCCATATTGACAACATCTTTCATTGGTGTGGTACATTCTTTACAATTGATGAAAACATTTTAGAGCATTGCCACTAAGCAAGGATTATAGTTTACATTGTAGTTTACACTTTCTACTGCACAATTTTGTAGGTAATGGCAAGATACGTAATGGTCCATATCTCTCATTGTAAGGCCATTCCTGAAAATTCCCAATTCCCTGAAATGCCCTGATATTTCACATGTATTTCCCTCTCCCTGTCTTCAGAACCTCTAGGGGCCATTGCCTCCACATTAAAGATATAGTTTCTTCCATTTCTAGAATCACAATAAATCTATGGTAGAATACCTGTAAATCTACTTTAGTCCATAGTTCATTCCCCAATCCTGAGAATTCTAGGATGTTGTTGCCCACTCCACCTCTAATTGAGAGGAGGCTTTGATCCCATGGGGCAGATAAATGGGACTCTCTTGCTTGCAGTTGTAGACTCTCTCGGTTCCTTGGGATAGTCGTCCATCATCATCTCCTTATTAGTTGCCCTTCATGAGTCCAATGAACTGGAGAGTAGATATTGCATCTCCATTGAGTTTCAGGGCCCAGCTGGTACATGGACAGCCCAGAGATAAAGTCTCTTGGATGTACAACTACCAACTCCAGCACCAAATATAGGTCCAAATAAAAGGGACAGAAGAGCCATGAGTAAAGAAGTCACATCTGAGACCAACTCTGTCACACATGGGAGCACAAACTCCAAAGTAGGGCCGACTGTCAAGGCACCAAACTCTGGAGCTATTTGCCAAGACCATAGGTCCTGGGTGTCTCCAGAGCCCTCAGGTTCCCTACTATTTGAGGTAGTATCTACCTTGGCTGTTTAGGAGATCCTGCTGAGTCATCCATAAGCGTTACCTCTCTTATGACCTCCTGACTCACTTTGAAGTCTCTTAGCCATTTACACTCATTTGTCTTTATATTTTCCTACTTTTATTCAAGATATTTTTCCAGTTGTATCTCCAGCTGATGCTTGTTAATAATCCCTCAGGGTCAGGGAGGCTCATCCCCAGGAGTCATGTCCCATGGTGGGGGGAAGGTAATGCATTTTTATGCTGAGTTTAGCTTAGAGAGAGGCCACATTTGATCAACAAGGAGGCTCTAAGGAAGCAACTCTTAGGCATTTTCCAAGACTAGGCTAAGTTGCAAATCAAGAACATAGGGCTCAAAAGCATAGTCATCAACATCAAGAACCCATCATTGAACCATCCTTCTTCACTAGTCATTGCCACTCCACTTATGGGATTGTTGCTGTCCCACTAGAGAATGTGGCAGAGCTCCCCAGGATGGGAATTCAATACTCTTTCATATGTGTGAATCTCTGCCTACAGTGGCAATGCTCCATGAACATTTGAACATATTTAAATACCTTATGTGTACGCCCAGGTGAACTTCTTCCCAAGTATCCCATTACTGACCTCCCACCCCATTGATCCTCCCCTGCATTGTTGTAATCCTTCTGTAATCCAAAGCCCCTTCAAACATGAAGCCAAGAATATTACCAAATTCAATTAATAAGAAAATAAAATAATAATGATAGGTTTAAACATAAGAAATAAAATATATTATAAATTAGAGAAACAGAAATTAAAGCTAAAATAAAGTAAAAAAGATTGAGTGTTAAAAATTGAAACACATTAAAAATGAAATAAAATAAAATAAATTATTTTTGACGTTTTTCCTTTCATCGCTGTAATATCAGTTGTGCTGTATGTACAGAGGCATTTACTTTCATTTCTTCCCCAGTGTCTTATTTTTTTTAATATTGTCTTCAAAGAAGTTTTAGGTCACAGTAAGGCTACATACAGAATATAGGGGGCCCCCATACACCCAATTTACTCCTTCTTTCCCCCCTTCTCTATTAATAATCTTTTTACATGGGATGGTACATTTGTTACAACTGATATATAAATATTGAAACATAGCTACCAACCATGGTCAATGGTTTATATTATGGTTTACGTTTTAAACCATACACTTTTATAATTTTTTGATGAAATGTAACATGGCCTGTATCCATCATTGCATGATTATGCATAACACTGCCATTGCCCCCCAAAACCACCTCTTTAATCTCTTCTATTCCTCCCTCACCCTTCCCTTAGGACCCATAGAGATCACCAGGTATCAATTCTTGAAGGACAAAATTCTTAGATACTTGCAACAATGCTGAGGGCTGGACACATTAGTCTGTCCTCCACTATTAGGAACTGCCATTGCTCTCAGGACACACATCTGCCTTTGTCTGAGAATATATCAGGCCTCTACAGCATGGGAGTCCAACTCCTTCACACACATTATGTGGGTCTCTCCCCCTTTGATACAGCACCCTATGACAAAATGATCACTTGAACATTCTTTAGAAGATTGTTCCAGGTGTGTGCTGCCTTACCTGGCCCCCCATTCAAAACCCTAACCCAGTAACTCTTCCTTGTCATATTGCCAATAGAGTTTACTCAAATTTGTATTTTCACCTATGTTCCCACCTATCCCTAGCATTGACCTATCCCCTCCCCCAACCCTCCTCTCAGTTCCTTGGATCATCCAACCCATACTCCCCAACTTATCCCCCTGTCATATTTGCACCACCCAATCCAATAATATCCCTACACCCTTGTCATATCTCTTCACTGAACAACATCTCACTTCCACATTTTCATAGATTTTGTACTTATGGGTGTTGACTCACAACATTTTTTCTCCCTTCCTATTAGCTTTAAACCTATCTTCCAGATTCTAGCTCTCTGAGCTGGATCTATTTGCTTAATTCATATCAGAGGGGTCATGTAATATTTCTCCTTCAATGCCTGGCTTGCTTCACTCAACATTAGATCCTTAAGATTCATCCATATTATCCCATGTGCTAGCATTCCTTCTTATAGCTGAGGAATATTCCATTGTATGTGTATACAACATTTTATCCATTTCTCTGTTGATGGGCATTTGGGTTGATCCCAACTTTTAGAAATAGTGAATAATGTTGCTTGCATCTTTGATTTCAGATTTTCTGGGTCTATACCCAGCAGCAGAATTGCTGGCCATATGGCAGATCTATATTTAGTTTTTTGAGGAATCACCAGACTCTCCTCTACAATGGCTGGACCTTTCTACATTCCCACCAACAGTGAATAAGGGTTCCCATTACTCCACATACTCTCCAACACTTGTAGTCTTGTTTTTATAATGGCCACTAATCTAATGGGTGTAAGATGGTATCTCATGCTAGTTTTGATTTCCATTTCCCTAATAGCTAGTGATGTTGAGAAACATTTCATATGCTTTTTAGCCATTTGTTTTCTTCTGTGGAGAAGTGTCTGTTCAAATCACTTGCCCATTTTTTAAGTATGTTGTTTGTTTTTTTTATTTCCAAGATATAGGATGTCTTTATATATGCTGGAAATTGGGCTCCTACCAGATATATGGTTACCAAATATTTTCTTCCATTGAGAAGGCTATCTTTTCACTTTCTTGAAAAAACTCTTTTGAGGTGCAAAAGGCTTTGACTTTGAAGGTTCCTTTTAGCTATTTTTTCTTAGGCTGCTCGTGCTTTGGGTGTGAAGTACATGAAGCTGTTTCCTAATACAAGGTCCTGTTGATGTGCCCATATATTATCTTCCAAGGTCTTTGTAGTCTTGGCTCTTATATTACAGATCTTTAATCCATCTTGAGTTGATTTTTGTATAAGTTGTGAGATGGTGGCCCTCTCTCATTCTTTTGGAAATGGATATCCAGTTCTCTAAGCACCATTTGTTGAAGAGGCCACTCTTTCAGTTGAGTGGGCTTGGTGACCTTGTCAAATCTCAGATAACTGTGTATGTGAGGATCTATATCAGAAATCTTAATTTGGTTCCATTGTTCAGTATCTCTACCCTTGTGACAATATCATGCATTTTTGACCACTGTAGCTTTGTAGCATGCTTTAAAGGCAGGTAGTGTGGTTCCTCTAATTTCATTTTTGTTTATCAATATGTCTTTGGCTTTTTGGGGCCTCTTGCCCTTCCAAATAAATTTTCATAATTAGTTTTTACAATACAGTAAAAAATGCCATGTTGATTTTTATTGAGATTGCATTAAATCTGTAAATTACCTTTGGTAGGATAAACATCTTATTGATGCTTATCCTCCTTTCCATGAACAGGGAATATTCTTCTATTTATTTAATTCTGCTTTGATTTCCTTTATCAGCATTGTGTAGTTTTCTGTGTATAAGTCATTTACATCTTTAGATAAGTTTATTCCTAGGTATTTGATTTTTTTTAGTTACTATTGTAAATGGTATTTTTTTCTTGATTTCCTCCTCAGATTGCTCATTTTTGGTATACAGAAATGCTACTGATTTTTTCACATTGATGTTGTAGCCTACAACTTCACTAAAATCATTTATATGCTCTAGAAGCTTTGCTGTAGATTTTTCAGGGATTTCTATGTATAAGATCATGTCATCTGCAAATAGTGAAATTTTTACTTCTTCCTTTCCAATTTGCATGACTTTTATATCTTTTTTTTGCTGCAGTGCTCACTCAAGTACTTCTAAGTCAATGTTAAGTAAGAGCAGTGACAGTGGGGATCCTTGTCTTGCTCCCAATATTAGAGGGAAAGCTTTTTGGATTCCACCATTGAATATGATGTTAGCTGTGTGTTTTTTATATATGCCCTGTATCATGTTCAGAAAGTTTCCTTCTATTACTATCTTTTGCAGTGTTTTTATCAGGAAAATGTGCCATATTTTGTTGAGTGCTTTTTCTGCATCTATAGAAATGATCACGTGATTTTTTTCTTTTGATCTGTTTGGTGTATTACATAGATAGATTGTCTTATGCTGAACCCTCCTTGCATACCCAGGATGAAACCCACTAGGTAATGGTGTATAATTCATTTGATGTGTTATTGAATACAATTAGCAAGTATTTTGTTGAGCATTTGAGCATCTGGGTTCATCAGAGAGATTGGTCTGTAATGTTTCTTTTTTGTGGCATTTTAGTTTGTCTTTGGTATTAGGGTAATGCTGGCATCTTAGAAAGATTTAGGAATTTTTCCTTCTACTTCTATTTTTTGGAAGGGATTAAGCAAGATTAGTGTTAGGTCTTTCTGGAAGGTTTGTTAAAATTCACCTGTGAAGTCATCTGGTCCTGGGCTCTTCTAACTTGGGAGGTTTTTGATGACTGCTTCTTTCCCTTTACTTGTGATTGGTCTGATGAGCTCATCAATTTATTCTTTTGTCAATGTAGACTGCTTGTGCATTTCTAGGAATTTGTCCATTTCCTGTAAATTATCCTTTGGGTTGGCATGTAATTTTTCAAAGTATCCTCTTATGATACTTTTTATTACTGTGGGGTCAGTGGTGATATCCCCTTCCTCTTTACTTATTTTGTATATTTTGTATATTTGCATCTTCTCTCTTTTTTTTCTTTCTTAACCATTGTCTTTGTTTCTTTATTGATTCTCTGTCAAAATGTTCTGTCTAATATTGATAATGTTGTATTAAAGTCCCCCACTATGATTGTAGTGAGATCTTTTTCTCCACTTATTTTTTCTGGTCTTTGCCTCATGTGTTTTGAGGCACCTTGGTTAGGTGCATATATGTTTATGATTCTTCTTTCTTCTTGAAAGATCACCAGTTTTAGTAACATAAAGTGTCCATCTTTGTGTCTGAAACTGTTGAGGAATTTGATGCAATTATGAATTACAAAAATATAATTGGATCATGCTTGTAAACCGATCTGTTAATCTGGGCGTGATTAGGGCATTGACTGGGCCATGTCAGCAGTGCGTTGAGCACACTCCTTGTTGGGTGGTGGAATCAAATATAAAAGGCATGACAAAGGACAGTTAAATCAGTTTTTTTTGAGAAGCGGTTTTGATGTTGCAGAAAAGGCCCCAGAATAAGAGAAGTGTGCAATTTGCCTGATAGTCTACAGCTGACCTTGTGTAGGAACCAGAAGATCTAAGCCCAGAGAGAAATGCAGCCCTGAGAAGAGAGGAACACAAGAAGCCTGAGCCCTGGCAAATGTTGGCAGCTGTCTTGCTCCAACATGTGGCAATAAACTTTGGTGAGAAGAAACTTAATGCTTTATGGCCTGGTACCTGTGGACTTCTACCCCAAATAAATACCCTTTATAAACACTAAACCATTTTTGGTATTTCCCATTAGCACCCCTTTGGCTGACTAATATAGAATTTGGTACCGAGGAGTGGGGAAGTTCATTTGCATATATCAAATTGTTGGAACGGTTTCATAATGGGTAAGGGTTCTCCTTTTGAGGAATTGTGAAATGCTTGATGGAAAATTGCCTAGATCACTTTGAAGAGTCTGTTGAAAGTCATATGCATGCTAAACAGACTTTCTATGATGCCTTAGAAGTAAATGATGAAACAATTATTGGAAACTGGAGGAAAGGTGATGCATGTTTTAAAGTTGCAAAGAACTTTGCAAGATTAACCTCCTGGTCTTATATGGAAGACAGAACTTGAAAATGGCAAACTGGAGCATTTAGCTGAAGAACTTTCCAAGGTAAACTCAGAGAATGTGGTTTGGCTTCTCCTTGCAGCTTATAGCAAAATACTAGATGAGTGAAATACAGTAAGGACTGAATTTTGGGCACAAAAAAATTACAGAATCTGATTCCGGAACTTCCAAGTTTCTGGAAATCAAATTCCCAGATGAAAATGCCCCATTTGAAGACTTAGCTAAACCTGGAACTTGTAAACCAGAATTGAAGATGCAGTTATCTCAGAGAGACTTGTGGAAAGTCTTACTGTCTGATGGCTTGGACCCCTGCTTCCTGCATGCTAAACCAACTAAGTTTTTGATAGAGCTGTATGAACAAAACCACTGTCAGCTTGGACAAAAGAGGACATGGAAAGGAGAGACTGAAGGAGAAAAAGCTTTAAGAAGAAAACCGTGGAAGCAGAGATCTGGGATTAAAACATCTCCTTGGGCCAAGAGAAGAGTCGCACCCATATATACAGAGAGGGTGAGTTTTCCCCAGCCTTTGAAGAGGGTGGATGTCCCCACCTGATGTTCAGGAAGAGTTTTGCCACCCCAGGGTGCAGGGAGGTTGGAGCACGTTCCTCAAAGACTATGGTGGTTAAGGTCAACACCCTATTGGTCTGAGAGGGGTGTACCTGTCCCCCATAGATTAGAGAAGGCCAGGTGGTGAACTCAATGCTCTGAGAGGGTTGAGCCTGTATGCCAAAGGTTAGGGAAGGCCAGGTGGTCAACTCGTTGTTCTGAGAGGGTTTAGCCTGTATGCCAAAGGTTAGGGGGAGTGTTGTCTTCACCTCACTGTACTGGGGAGGCTAAGACTCTAACTAAAAGATTGGGTAAGGTGTTGCAATCACGCAAACACTCTTGGAGGGTGAGGTCTGAAGCTTGGTTGACACCCAGATACTTGATGAGGGCAGAACCAAAAAATGGCCATTGGGCAAAACTGTTGAAATGGTGGGTTCCCATGTGACCCCAAGGAGAAGAAATCATCATCTTAAGAATGACACTCAGATTTTGAAATCAAATGGAGGATGCCCTGCAGTTTTGCTGAACTGTAGAAGATCCAAGACTCATGTCTAACATCCCAATTTCTCCTTATGATGATGAAAGTGTTTATCCTTTGTCTTTCCATTTGTATATTGGAAGCAGTTAATTGGTTTTGTAAGTTTCAGAGGTCTATAGCAGACGGGATTTTGCCTGAAGATAAACTGTATTTCTTTAAAATGATTTTGATATGATTTTGTACTTGAATTGTTACTGATTTAAGTTTTTTTGAGAATTGTAATGTATTTTTGGAATTCAGAGGGTGGATTGTAACCATTGAGGAATTTGATGTAATTATGAATCCCAAAAATATAATTGTATCATGCTTGTAAACTGATCTGTTAATCTGGGTGTGATTAGGGCATTGACTGGGCCATGTCAGCAGGGCATTGAGCACACCCCTTGTTGGGTGGTGGAATCAAATATAAAAGGCATGACAAAGGACAGTTAAAGCAGTTTTTTTTGAGCAGCGGTTTTGATGTTGCAGAAAAGGCCCCAGAATAAGAGAAGTGTGCAATTTGCCTGATAGTCTACAGCTGACCTTGTTTAGGAGCCAGAAGATCTAAGCCCAGAGAGAAATGCAGCTCTGGGAAGAGAGGAACACAAAAATCCTGAGCCCTGGCAAATGTTGGCAGCTGTCTTGCTCCAACACGTGGCAATAAACTTTGGTGAGAAGAAACTTAATGCTTTATGGCCTGGTGCCTGTGGACTTCTACCCCAAATAAATACCCTTTATAAAGACTAAACCATTTTTGGTATTTCACATTAGCACCCCTTTGGCTGACTAATACAGTGTCTTACAATATTTTTGCATATAAAATATATTTTGTCTGATATTAGTATAGGTACTCCCACCCTTTCTTGATGGTTGTTTGCTTTTAAGATTGTTTTCCAGCCATTCACTTTCAGTCTCCTTGAAGCTCTGGGTCTAAGGTGGGTTTCTTGTAGACAACATATAGATGGGTCATATTTCCTTATCCATTTTGACAATCTGTGTCTCTTGACTGGTGAGTTTAATCCATTACCTTTCAATGTTATTACTCTCAACGAATTACTGACATTAGCGATATTTTCTTTCTGTTTATGTATATCATATATTATTTTTTATTTTCTTTTTGTATTTTTAGTTTTTCATACACTCTCCTCCAAGTTTCTTTCTCCTGTTTTTTTTTTTTTCTTTTCAACCTGTAGAAGTCTCTTTAGTATTTTCTGAATGGCCATTTTCTTATTGGCATACTCTCTTAATTTCTGTTTATCTGTGAATGTTTTGAACTCTCCATCTTTTCTGAGTGCCAGCTTTGCTGGATAAAGAATTCTTGGCTGAAAGTTTTTATCTTTTAGTACCTTGACTATGTCATAACACTGCCTTTTTGCCTCCATGTTTTAAGATGAGAAATCACATTAATCTTATTGAGCATCCCCTGTATGTGGTGGTTCTCTTTTCTCTTGCTGTCTTCAGTATTTTCTCTTTGTCTTGAACATTGGAAAGCTGACAAGTATATGTGTTGGTGTAGACCTGTTGGGATATACTATTTAGGGTGCACTGTGCTTCCTGGACATGTACGTCCATCCTCTTCAATAGACTTGGGAAGTTTTCAGGCATTATTTCCTTCAATACTCCTTCTGTCCCCTTTCCCTCATCTTCTCTCTCTGGGATGCCTATAATGGTATGTTTGTACATTTCATGTTGTCATTCAGATCGCAAAGTCCTTCCTGTTTTATTTCACACCTTTTATCTATCTGTTCTACTATCAGTTTGACTTCAGATGTACTGTGTTCCACATCACTAATCTCTCTTCTCCCTGTTTAAATCTTCTGTCATGTGCTTCCAGTGTCTTTTTGATTTCTTGGATTGTGCCATTCATCACCATCCTACCTGTTATCTTTTTATGTATGTTTACAATTTTTCCAGTATGTTCTCACAGTGTCTTCTTAATATCCTTAATCTCATCATTGTCTTAATTATGTTTGTCCATGATATTTGTTTGAACACCATTGATTAGTTTTCTAAGTTCTGCATCTCTTGCTGGTTTTAGTTGGTTCATTGGACTGGGTCATGTCTTCCTTTTTCTTAGTATCATTTGTAATTTATTTTTCCCTCTTGTCATCTTCTTATCCTCATGTGTTTATTCAGTTAATTAGATTCTCTCCCTACTCAAGAGTTTTATTTAGCTGCTGATTGTGTGTGTGTGTGTTAAGTTTTCTCTTTGACACATTTTTCTTCTTGTTATAATCCCTTGCTGTTGTCTATGTTCTCTTGAAAGAAAAAGATTAGATCCAGAGAAAGTGGAAGAGGTAAGAAATGAAAACAGATAATAGTAATAATAATAGTTAAAATTTAGAAGAGGGACCATATAAGACTTAATAAAATGAATATTTAACTCATGTAAGCAGTGTAGAACAATAGGAATAGAAAAGTGGTGTACCTACAAAGAAATGGGAAACAGAATAAAGAATAATGTATAGAATGATTTAAAAGAGAAAGAGAAAAGAATGGGCAAAAAAAAAAGTTAATAAAAAAGAAAACAGAATAAACAAGGTAGAAATAGGATAAAGAAGGCAAGATGGCGTTAGTGTAGGAGGGCGCACACTGCAAGTTCCCACAGCAAGGCGGATTGTGGACAGGGTCCTGCCCGGGGGTCTGTGCTGTGCACCCGTGGAGTGAGAAGCTTGGGACATCTATCTGTGCGGATTGGTGGTGTGGACCAAACGGTGGAGATTCGTGAGTTTTGAGGCTCCCGGTGGAGGTTGGCACAGACTGCTGAGCCCCGCGGTTAGGGAAAAAAAATAAAACGGCCATTTGGAGCCCCGGGCGGGGTGAAAAAGTTTTACTTTCGGGGGATCTGGCTGCCTGGCGCCCCTTGGACCTTGTGTGAACAGAGCAAATGAGCTAATCAGCATCTGGTGAACCTGAGGGGGGATTTTGGTCGGGGAACAGAGCTGATTTCCCTAGCCACCCAGGGATAAGACCCGGCCCGCTGCAGAGCCAGGAGGAAGGGACACTTCCCAAAAAAGGGAGGGTTCGGTTGGAAGACAGGGAAGGGTATTTTATATTTTTAGACATAGATCTGGCTGCCTGCACCGCCCCATAACTTTGGGGAGCAGATAAGCCGACCTGAAGCAGCATCAGGCTGAGAGCAGACGCGAATCTGCACTCAAACTGATTTACTGAGCAGCCCAGTGACGCTGGAGCTCGGCGCCAGAAGGGGCGGAATCCGACATCTTTAGCACTCCTCACTGACTAACATCAGAGCTTCAGCTAACCTGGGGAGTCCGGAAAGTGGGACGTGCTTGATTAATTTCCACGGGCCCAGCTAGGGTCCCTTCTGTAAGAGGGTTGATCTAGAGGAGGAATTATTTTGGGTCCTGCATTTGGCTAAAAAAAAAAAAAAAAAAAAAGTAAGGTCACCTCAACAAATGAAAAATAAATTCTTTTTAATTTAGTTTAATAGCTAAAAGCTGCTACAGGACCTGCATATAGAACCCTGTGGGAAAATTGATTGATAAACAAAAATAGGCAGGAAGGATCCATGTGGACCCTAGGGGAATCATTGACCCCCCTTAGCTCTGTTTGACTGCTTGCCTGTGTGGATCTTTGGTTTCTCTCTGTTACTTTCTGGTCTATTGCTATTATCCCCATTTTTCTCCCCCCTTCCTTTTTCCTTATATATATATATTTTAAAAGGTGCTGCCAGCTGGACGCTTCTTTGTTGGACTTCTTATTCAGTAATTTCCCACTCGCTGTATATATTGATTCTGTATTACAAATTATCGCTTATCCTTCCTGCATCTTTCTGCATTCTGTTTTGTGTTGTGGCTCTTAGAGAAAACATTTTTTCATAGGCCCACAACTTAAGGGTGTCAATTTCTATCCCATCTATTTTGTTTTCTTCTTCTTCTTTTTTCTTTTTTTTTATTAGTATTAACTTTTTCCTTTCAGACCTTTCTCTACTATTTCTCTCCCTCCTCATAATTCTAGCCTTCTAAATCACTATATATATATATTCCTCCATTTGTTTTCCCAGTCCATTGTAGGAACTCCATATTTTTTCCTAGTACTCTACACTGCCTACACAAGTTAAATATTCATCTCATTAAGTCTCATTTTGCCCCTCTTCTAACTTTTATCATTATTTCTATTATCCTTCTGCCTTCCTTACATCTTTTGATTCTTCTGGCCCTAACCTTTTGCCTTCAAGGGAACATAGAAAAAAGCAAGGAAATAAAATAAGAAGAAAAACTGCCAAAGAGAAAACTTAACTCACACGCAGAACCAACAGCTAAATAAAATTCTAGAGCATAGAGAAAACCTAATCAACTGAACAAACCCATCAAGATAATATGATGACCAGAGGGCCATAGAAAAATAGAAATGACTCTGAGAAACTGGAAAACATGGACCGGTCCAGTGCACAAAATAAAAACCAGGAAGCAATGCAGTACATCGAACAACTAATCAAAGCTATCCAATCAAATATCATGGACCAACTTAAAGAACTGAAGGAAGAGATTAAGGATATAAAAAAGTCACTGGGAGAACATACTGAAGAAATAGCTAACACACCCAAAATGGTAATGGATACGATGGCGAACAAAGACACAAGTCAAGAAATAAAAAAGATGCTGGATTCACATGGCAGCAGAATTGAACAGGCAGAGTAAAAAATTAGTGATATAGAAGACAATACATTTGAAATTAAAGAGATTGTAGAAAAGATAGACAAAAAGATAGAAAAAATCCAGTATGGTTTCAGGGAATTAACCGATAATGCAAGACACACAAACGTATGCATTATGGGCATCCCAGAAGGAGAAGAGAAGGGAAAGGGAACAGAAGGAGTGTTGAAGGAAGTTATGGCTGAAAACTTCCCAACTCTATTGAGAGAGATGGATGTGCAGATCCAGGAAGCACAGCGCACACCAAATAGTATAAATCCCAACAGGCCAACTACAAGACATATACTTGTCAAATTGTCCAATGCTCAAGACAAAGAGAAAATACTCAAGGCAGCAAGAGAAAAGAGAACCATCACATACAAGGGAAGCACAATAAGATTAAGTGCTGATTTCTCAGCTGAAACCATGGAGGCAAGAAGACAGTGGTATGACATAGTCAAAACACTAAAAGAAAAAAACTTTCAGCCACGAATTCTCTATCCAGCAAATTTGGCATTCAAAAATGATGGAGAGTTCAAAATATTCACAGATAAACAGCAATTAAGAGAGTATGTCAAGAAGAAACCAGCAATTCAAGAAATACTAAAGGAATCTCTACAAGTTGAAAGGAAAAAACAAAGGAGAGAGATTTGGAGGAGAGTTTAAAAATAACTGAAAAGTCAAAAAGAGAAACAAAACAACATATGACATACATTAAACCAAAGAAAAAATGACTGAAGTGAGAAATTCGTTAAGAGTAATAACACTGAATGTTAATGGATTAAATTCACCAATCAAAAGACTCAGATTGGCAGAATGGATAAGGAAATATGATCCATCTATATGTTGTCTACAAGAAACCCACCTTCGGCACAGGGATTCAAGGAGGCTGAAAGTGAATGGCTGGAAAACCATTTTACAAGCTAACAATATACAAAAAAGGGCAGAAGTAGCTATTCTAATATCAGACAAAATAGACTTTAAATGCAAAACTATTGTAAGAGACAAAGATGGACACTACATATTAGTAAAAGGAGTAATCTCTCAAGAAGAGAGAACAATCATCAACATTTACGCACCTAATCGAGGTGCCTCAAAATACGTGTGGCAAACTCTGGAAAAACTAAGAGGAGAAATAAATTCCTCTACAATTATAACAGGGGTCTTCAACACACCACTATCATCATTAGACAGAATATCTAAGCAGAGAATCAATAAAGAAACGAAGGCACTCAACAATACATTAGAAGATTTGGAATTAATAGACATATACAGAACTCTACACCCAAATACAGCGGGATTTACATTCTTCTCCAGTGAACATGGAACATACTCCAAAATAGACCACATGCTAGGCCACAAAACAACACTCAATGAATTCAGAAATATTCAGATTACACAAAGCAATTTCTCTGACCACAACTGAATGAAGTTGGAAATCAATAAGGGCTAGCGAGAAACAGGTTAGGCACAAGGATATGGAAGTTAAACAACACACTCTTAGACAAAGAGTGGGTCAAAGAGGAAATTTCAAAAGAAATCAGTAACTTCCTTGAAACTAATGAAAACAATAACACAACATATCAAAACCTATGGGATGCAGTGAAAGCAGTCCTGAGAGGGAAGTTCATAGCCCTAAATTCATATATTAAAAAAGAAGAAAGAGCTAAAATTGAAAACCTAATGCACACTTGGAGGAATTGGAAAAACAACAACAAACTAAACCTAAAGGAAGTAGAAAACAGGAAATAAACAAGATTAGAGCAGAACTAAATGAAATAGAGAATAAAAAAGCATTGGAAACAATAAACAAAACCAAAAGCTGGTTCTTCGAGAATATCAACAAAATTGACAAACCCTTAGCCAGACTAACAAAGAAAAAGAGAGTACAGATGCAAATACATAAAATAAGGAATGAGCAAGGTGATATCACTACTGACCCCACAGAAATAAAGAGTATCATAAGAGGATACTTTGAAAAATTATATGCCAACAAGAATGACAATTTAGAGGAAATGGACAAGTTTCTAGAAACCCACAAACAGCCGACATAGATGAAAGAAGAAATTGATGAACTCAACAGTCCAATTACAAATAAAGAGATAGAATCAGTCATCAAAATCCCAGGATCAGATGGCTTCACAGCTGAATTCTTCCAAACATTCTGGAAAGAGGTAAAAACAGTTATGCTTAGGCTCTTCCAAAAAATAGAAGTAGAAGGAATATTGCCTAACTCATTATATGATGCTAACTGTACCCTAATACCAAAACCAAACAAAGATACCACAAGAAAGGAAAATTGCAGGCCTATTTCACTAATGAACCTACATGCTGAATTCCTCAAAAAAATACTGGCTAATCACATTCAAAAACATATCAAAAGGATTATATACCATGACCAATTTGGTTGTTTCCTGGTATGCAAGGATGTTTCAATATAAGAAAATCAAACAATGTAATACACCACATAAACAGATTGAAAGAAAAAAATCATATGATCATCTCTATAGATGCAGAAAAAGCATTTGACAAAATACAGCACCCTTTCCTGATAAAAACACTGCAAAAGATAGGAATAGAAGGAAACTTTCTGAATATGATAAAGGTTATATATGAAAAAAACAAAGAAAACATCATCTTCAATGGTGAAATCCTAAAATACTTCCCTCTGTGATCAGGAACAAGACAAGGATGCCCACTATCACCACTCCTATTTAACATTGTCTTAGAAGTATTTGCTTGAGCAATGAAGCAAGGTAAAGATATAAAAGACAACCAAATTAGAAAAGAAAAAGAAAAAAAATCATTATTTGTAGACGACATGATTGATATGGAGAAAGCCCTGAGACAACTACAATAAAGCTTCTAGAACTTATAAAGAAGTTCAGTAATGTCGCAGGTTATAGATTAATGATGAAAAATCAGTAGCATTTCTGTACACCAATAATGAGCAATCTGAGGAGGAAATCAAGAAAAAAATACCATTTACAATAGTAACTAAAAGAATCAAATACCTAGGAATAAATTTAATTAAAGATGTAAAGGACATATATACAGAAAACTACACAACACTGTTAAAGGAAATCAAAGAAGACTTAAATAAATGGAAGAATATTCCCTGTTCATGGATAGGAAGACTAAATATCATCAAGATGTCTATCCTACCCAAAATAAACAACATATTTAATGCAATCTCAATAAAAAAACTACACTGTATTTTTTAAGGAAAAGGAAAAACTAACCACAAAATATATTTGGAAAGGGAAGAGGCCCCGAATGCCAAAGACATATTGAAAAAGAAAAATGAAGTAGGAGGTATCACATTACCTCACCTTAAAACATACTACAACACTACAGTGCTCAAAATTTCATGGTATTGGCACAAGGTTAGACATACTGAACAATGGAACCGAATTGAGAGTTCTGATATGCATCCTCGCATATACAGTCATCTGATATTCAACAGGCCACCAAGCCAACTCAGTTGGGAAAGAATGGCCTCTTTAACAAGTGGTGCTTGGAGAACTGGATATCCATATCCAAAAGAATGAGAGAAGAATACCATCACACACCTTATATAAAAATCAACTCAAGATGGATCAAAGATCTAAATATAAGAGCCAAAACCATAAAGACCTTGGAAAATAATCTAGGGAAGCCTCTACAGGACCTTCTAATAGGAAATGGTTTCATGAACTTCACAGCCAAAGCACAAGCAGCAAGAGAAAAAATAGATAAATGGGATCTCCTCAAAATAAAAATCTTCTGTGCCTCAAAGGACATTATTAAGAAAATAAAAAAGCAGCCTACCCAATGGGAGAAAATATTTGGAAACCATGTATCTGATAGGAGCCTAATATCCTGCATATATTAAGAAATCCTACACCTCAAAAATAAAAAGACAAACATCCCATTTAAAAAATGGGCAAGTGACCTGAAAAGAAACTTCTGCAAGAAAGAAATACAAGGCTAAAAAGCACATGAAAAAATGCTCAACATCACTTGCTATCAGGGAAATGCAAATCAAAACTCCAATGAGATAACATCTTACACCCATCAGAATGGCAGCTATTAAAAAAACAGGAGAAACTAAATGTTGGAAAGGATGTGGAGGAATATGAACCCTCATCCCCTGCTGGTGGGACTGCAGTATGGTCCAGCCACTCTGGAGGACAGTTTGGCGGTTCCTCAGAAAACTAGCAATAGATCTTCCGTATGATCCAGCAATTCCATGCTGGGTATATACCCAGAAGAACTGAAAACAAAAATACAAACAGATATATGCACACCAATATTCATAGCGGCATTGTTCACCGTTGCCAAAAGTTGGAATCAGCCCCGGTGCCCATCAACAGACGAATGGATAAGCAAAATGTGGTACATACATACAATGGAATATTACTCAGCTGTAAGAAGGAACAAAGTGCTAACACATGGAATAACATGGGTGATTCTTGAAGACCTTATGTTGAGTGAAGCAAGCCAGGCACTGAAGGTAGAACAGTATATGACCTCACTGACCTGAACTGAGGAAAGTGAGCAGTCTCTGAGAACCATTGTCTGAAAGATAGGTTAACAAAGGAGAGTAAGAGAAGGGCAGGCTTTGAGCCATCACCCATATGGACATAATCTATGGTAAAGGGATAGAGTGTGGTTGCATGTTGGGGGGTGGGGCAGATGAGTGGTGGTGTTCCTGGGTTTGGTGGTGCAGCACTGGGGGGTGGGTGGATTAGGAAGGGCAGGTTCAAATCCCCAGGGCATATAAATGTGAATCTTGACATTCCATGGGTTGGGAGAGCGGGGTATCACGGGCCCTGGGGGACTGGGGAGAAGTGAAAAGTCAAGATCTAATGGATTGCTGGTGGTCATGGGGAAGGTTTTTCATTACCTTACAATAATGGACACAGGACATGGTAAATATCAACAAAATTATTAAACTGTATCGTCTAAATTGTAAACTATACTGTAAATCACTGAAAATGTTTAGTTGCTATATTTTGCTATCTGCATAACAGTTATAACAATGCTAACAACCAAAAAAAAAAGGTGGGGAGTTAATATGGAAGGGGGGTGGTTTGGTATCTGGGAGTCTCCGGCACTCCGTGTGTGACTTTGCTGTGACCTAAAACTTCTTTGAAAGTTAAATGAAAAATTTGGAGACAATGGGGATTGAGAGGAGGAAGGTGTCATGGCACACCAGACATCCGATAACACAGTGATAAAGGGAAGGATAAAAGGGAAAAAAGAAAAGAGTAAGGAAAAAAAAGAGTAAGGAAAAATATATATTTTAAAGGCATTTCCTTTGCTTTTTTGCCCATTTTTTGAATGTCCCAATCCACTAATTATATTTTATTTTTTTTTGTTCTTTGTTTGATTATTTGTTTTTTTTCCTTCTCTCTTTTTTTTTTTCCCTGAGTTTCCTTATGTTTGTCTCTTGCATGTAAGTTTATCACACTTGTTTCTTTTTCCTAGTAAGTGTATTTGATTATTTTATGGACTAAATATTCATGGAGGATTTGGATCACAGAAGGGTTACAATGGGAACTGCAGGGGATTTTTGGGGGGGGTGTCTGGGGGTGTTTTCGTGGGGATTGGTTTATCCGAATATACATGAAACATATACAAAATCATTCGAAGGATCGAGGATGGGGCATGGTCACGATGGGTGGATAATCACACAATAAATGAGGGAATCTGAATTCCTAGCCTGGAGAGCTCTGCCCCAGTCTCCAAGGGAGCAGTAATAGTCCTCTGAGTGTAGGGACAGTGCCTGTCAAAATAGGATGACCCACTGATGTTTTTTTTTTTTATTGATGACTACCCTTGTGAGTCTTTGCTCTTGTAAATGAGACTTAGCCTGCAGTTGGGGGGTGCCTATGGGTTGCCACCTGAGAGCCTCCTTGTTGCTCAAATGTGGCCTCTCTCTAAGCCAAACTCAGCATATGAGTGCATTACCTTCCTCCCAATGTGAGACATGACTCCCGGGAATGAGCCTCCCTGGCAACGAGGGATTAATACCAAGTGCCAACTGGCAACACAACTGGAAAAAGACCTTGAATAAAAGGGGGAAATGGTAAAGACAAATGAGTTCAAGTGGCTAAGAGACTTCATAGAGAGTCGGGAGTTCATCCCAGAGGTAACTCTTACGCACACCTCAGTAGGAGCTCATAGAACATCTAAGTGCCTATCACCCCACTCATTGGGGTTCCTGAGAGCTCCGGAGACACCCTGGTCCTATATAAGGGGGGATAGCCCCAGAGACTGATGCCTTATCAGTGGGTTCTATTTTGGAATCTGTGCTCCTGAGAGTGACAGAATTAGACTCAAATAAGTCCTCCCTGCACATGATTCACCAGTCCCTTCTATTCAAACCTATATGTGATGCTGGAGTTTTTAGGTATACTTCCAAAGACTGGAGCCTCCTGCCTACCTATGTGCCAGGTGTGCATGAAATCTCGGTGGAGCTGCAACTCCTACCCTACAGCTCAATGGACTCATCCAAGTCACCTGGTGAGGAGACAACGATGGGCAATGGCCATCCCAGGGAATGGAGAGGGCCTGCATCTGCAGGCAGGATCATCCCACCCACCATATCCATGGGATATAAGCCCTCTCTCACTTGGAGTTGGAGTGGACATCACCATCCCAGTCCCCTCAGGATTGGGGAAGAACTATGGACTAGAATGGACTTGATGGTATTCTATTGTTCATATATGGTGATTCTAGCAATGCAAGAAATTATAACAATGAGGTGGAGCCAGTGGCCACTTGACACTTTTGGGGTAGGGAGGGGATGAGCAGTTGAAATACAGGGGCTTCTTTGGGAGTTGGAGGTTATCCTGAATACTGTTGTGGCAATGGATGTAGGCTATTTTAAATCAGCACACACCACTCAGAACTGAGTGCGAGAGAGTGTGGTCTACAGTGTGAACTGTGGTCTATGGTTGGTGACAAGGCTCCAGGATGTGTAAGTTCATTGAGGGTGGTGGGCCACACTGTGTGGGATTGGTGGGAGGTGTGGGAGGTGGGCAAGAAGGGAATCCCAGTGGGTTCCGTGTAATATTTTGGGTAATCTAAGCACCTCTTAAAATATATGTATATATATTTATATATAAATAACATTTTTGTAAGCAAATACACATATATGCATATATATTTATATATCATTTTGCAAATGTTTGTATGTATTTTGAGAATTTTGAGTTTTACCCATAATAAAAATAAATAAATAAATAAAATGAAATAGATAAAAAAAAAAAAAAACAAGGTAGAAATAAAAATCAGAGAAATTAAGGACTAAATAAATGTGGAATATAAGAACAACAACAGAAAGCAGAATATAGAAAGATAAGGGAGGAAAAATGATAGTGTTGGTAGACACAATCTGTATACACAGAAAATGGGAAGTCAAGGAAGAAGAAGCACAGCAAAGAAGAAAAAAGTCAGCAAAACCTAATTTAAAAAGGGGGAGTATGAACGAAGAAAGAAAAACAAGATACAAATAAAACCTAACAAACACACAAGCAAGCAGTCATACAAACACTAAGGAAGAACAACATTCCTTCTTAGTTCCCTCTGGAGCTTCTCAGGCTGTTGTTGTTCATCAATCAATTTCCTTGCAACATTGTCTCTCCAGGTTTTGAAGTGGGTTTTAATGTGTATACTAAGTAAATTTTTTGAAGTAACCTTTATTTTTAAGGAAAAATAAGGGACCCAGGAGATGCTAATACAAAAATAAAGTTATGTTTTCCCTGTCCTAAAGTGTCACCTGAATGTTTGACATCCCAGTGGATCCCTACTCTAGGAGTAGCCAGAAATAGAACTAGGGACTTCATTTATTCAAGGTGGATACTTCTACAGTAAGTTAAACTTTCTTGTTGAGTCAGTTAACTCTTCAGAAAACCATGCATTCACTTTCTCTTGGGCTGGTTTGACTCTGCTAGGTCAGGAGGATTTAACAGGCTGTGTGAGCAGATTCCCCCTCCCCTCTCCAGTTTACTTTGATTTCCCTTTTAATTCAAATGGAACCCTGGTGGCTGAATTCAGAAATGATTCTCAACCATATTCTAGACCACCTCCCCCTCCGAGAGGTACCTAAATAGTCTATTGGAATATTATTAAGCACTTCCTACTGCCTGGTTGCCTTAGGGAAGTTGAAATTTTGAGAGTTTTCAGCACAGAACTAGTCAATTGCCTGACTCCTCCCTCTCACAGGCCAAGTATCTCTATTTCAGGGCAGTAAGGAAAATCAGGCTTCCTCAGCAGATTTTCCTCTCCCCTCTCCCTGGTGCCACCTTGGGCCAGCTGGTATGCTCCCCAAAGCACAAAGAGGGTCCAGGCAAACAAATCTACAGAAAGGAAACCCCTCTCTATCCTTTGCCAGAACCCTCCCACTCTCAGAAAATGCTAGCTCTCACTGGGTGGCCAGCCGGAATTAGGGTTCTCCCTGGCCCATTGCCCTAAGGGTGGGGATTAGCCATCCATGGTTAACAGTCATGGGGCTAAAAACTCAGGGTTTTATCTTGAGCAATCTATCTCCCTCTCCAGCTCCCTCCAGATTGATGCCTCAAAGTTTCCCACTCTATGGGCTCCCAGAACAGCACACTCATGCAGAATCTTTCCCCATTCAGCCATCTTTTGTGAGAGAGATGGTGATCACCAACTGAAACAGATTTCATCTGGCCACTCTCTCAAGGTTTCTTTTAAAACAATAAGTAATCACAAAATTATAATTTTGTGATACTTCTTAGAAGGTAGAAAATAAAATACATCTTTCTTTATGTAAAAAATGTCTATGCTTTCTTATTTATTTTGTGCATCACTTAAGCCAAACAAATTAGTTTATGCTTTTGATTACTAGTCTACTTTTTCTTCTTTTTCTACTAAACAAAATGTGGATTGATTCACAATCAACTACAAAATAAAAAATGTGGATTGATTCACAATGTCTCCTAGCTTTAATAAGCAGTTTTTGATCAACATACTTGTTGTTTTATAACTAACTAATCTTTTAGCAAATACATATTATTGATGTGAATATTATTTTCCAAGAAGAAAAAATTATTATACACTGGTGGATAAATTGTGGGAAGATGGCATTGCACTAACAGGCAGAGTTCAATGCTTTCACAAAAACATCAGAGAAAGAGCCAAAATCTGTCTGAGATACCTGCTTTGGAGGCCAGCAAACCATGTCAGTGCTTCACAACTCCAAGGAGGGTGAGAGACAGATAGATAAAGGACCTAAATAACAATCATGACCTACTAAAGTCCCTCAGCAGCTGGGAAAGTCTTCCCTCCCCAACCTCCAAGATACTAAGCTGGGCTAAAACCCTAGGCTCACTGCAGCTGACATAGAGGGAACAGATACCTTCCTCCCTGTCAGCTGTTTTAGGGAAAAGTGAGGGGGAGTTAGGGGGATTTTCTTCAGTGAATTCTGTCTGCTTTTAATCTTCTCTGTGAGGATTCAACAAATTAACACAGTAAAGCCCCGACTGAAACACCTCCATTGAAAGGTGTACTGATGATTGCAACCTCCTGGCTGGTCAGGAAATGGCATGGACACAAACTTCTCTGTTCTATCTCTATCCTAACCCCTGGGAGAAAATCTGCACCCCACTATTGATTCCTTGGCCCAATTTTGAATAACTTTAGCCAAGCAATTTTCATAACAGGATAAATTGTACCAAGTGTCAAAGAAGATCTGTGACAAAAAATAGGCAAGAGAGAAAAATGGGCTGTCAGAGAAAATTCATCAAATAATTCAGATGTCTAGACATCAGCAAAATAATTACAAGCCACACTAGGAAAGAAGAGATGGCCCAGGCATAAGAACTAACAAAATATCCTGAAGTCATACAAGGTTTAAGACGATTAATCAGTGATCATCACACAACTTTCCTAAATCACTGCATAAAAATTAAAGAAAATATGACTAAAGTATTAAAGGAGATCAAGAAGACAGTGGGACAGCATAAAGAACAATTTGAAAGCCTGCAAAGAAAAGTAACAGATCTTATGGGAATGAAAGCCATGATAGATGAGATTAAATATATGCTAGAAACATATAAGAGCATATCTGAAATACTTCAGGACAGACTTACTTATTTCAAAGACAGAACATCTGAACTGGAAAAGACAGGAGGACAGAAATATAAGAATGTGAAATACACACATTTTCACATTATTGGAGTCTTGGAAGGAGAAGAGAATAGAAAAGGGGCTGAAAGAATATTTGAGGAAATAATGATTGAAAACTAACCAAACTTTATATAAGACATAAATATCAATATCCAAGAAGGGTTACACACCCAATCAGAAAGAATAACAATAGACCTACCCCAAGGCAACTACAATTCAGAATGGCAACTATCAGAGATAAAGAAAGGATTATAAAAACAGCAAGGTAAAAGCAAAGCATCACATAAAGGGAAATGATAAGATTAACTGCTGTCCTCTCATCAGAAACCATGGAAGTTAGAACAAAATGGTATGATGTATTTAAGGTACAAAAAGAGAAAAATTGCCAGCCAATAATTCTGTATCTGGCAAAACTGTCCTTCAAAAATGAGGGTGGGTACAACATCATCACATAAAAACAAAAACTGATAGAATATGTTACCAAAAGACTAGAATTATAATAGCTACTAAGGGGAGTGCTGCAGCCTGAGAGGAAAAAACAAGTGCTTGAAATTTGGAGAAGAGTTTATAAATGAAGGTTATAAGAAGGGTAAACTAAAGTTTAATAAAGATAATAGAACAATATGACAACAGAGAGCTGAAGGAGGAAATGGATGAAGTAAGTAATGCCAATGCAGTAATAAATTGGATATTAATGGCTTGAACTGCACAATCAAAACACATAGACTGATTCAATGCATAAAAAAAGGAGCCATCTGTATGTTGTCTACGAGAGACCTACCTCAGATTTAAGGACACAACCAGATTAATAGTGAAAAGTTGGAAAAAGGTATCCCATGCAAAGAATAACAAAAAATGAGCTGAAGTAGCAATACTAATACTGGACAAAATAGACTTCAAATACAATATTATTATAAGAGATGAAGAAAGTAATTATACATTAATAAAAGGGGTGATTCACTAATAAGGAATAACTATACTAAATATGTACCTAAACTGAGTGCCCCAAGATACATGAGGCACACTCTAGTAAAACTGAAGGGAGAAATAGATTTTACTATGATATTATTTGGAGACTTCAACACCCCACTCTCAGTGTTGAATAGATCATCTGGATGGAGGATAAAGGAGGAATAAGAGAACTTGAATAATATGATAAATTATCTGGACCTAACAGAAATCTATAGAGCATTGCACCCCAAAACAGCAGGATATATTTTATTTCAAGCACTCCTCAATACTTCTCCAAGTTGGACCATATGTTGGGTCAGAAGAAAAGTCTCAATAAATTTTAAAAGCTTGAAATTAAAAAAAAATCACTTTTTCTAACCATAATAGAATGTAGGCAGGAATCAGTAATGAATGGGAAAAGGGAAAATTCATAAATATATGGAGATTAAACAATGCTATCTTAAAACATCAGTGGGTCAATGTAGAAATTTCAAGAGAATTCAGTAAATACCTTGATACAAATGAAACTGAGAACACAACAAATCAAACTAATGGGATACTGCAAAGTCAGTGCTGAGAGTTAAATTTTTAGCCCTCAATGTTTACATTAAAAAAGAAAAAAGAGCTAAAATTGAAGATCTAATTGCATTCCTGGAGAAACTAGAAAAAAGAAATCAAATAAATCCCAAAGGAAGCTGAAGGAAAGAAAGAGTAAAGATCAGAGAAGAAATAAATGAAATCAAGAAGAAAAATACAGTAGAGAATCAACAATCCCAAAAATTGGCTCCTTGAGATGAACAAAATTGACAAACCCATACCTAGACTGACAAAGAAAAAAGTGAGATAATGATAATATATAAGAGAAATCATAAGAAGGTACTATGAACATCTGTATGTCAAAAAACTAGACTATTTCTAGAAACACACAAATCACCTTCACTGAGAGTGACCATAAAAGAAATAGAAGATCTGAACAAACCAATCACAAGTGAAGAGATTGAAATATTCATCAAAAACCTCCCAAAGATGAAAAGCCCTGGATGAGATGGTTTCACAGATGAATTTTACCAGTCATTCAATGACAATCAAATACATATCTTGTCCAAGCTCTTCAAAAATTTAACAGGACAGAACACTACCTATTTCATCCTATGAAGCCAACATCACCCTAATAACAAAACCAAATAAAAATACACAAAAAAATAAAATTACAGACCAATATTTTTAATGAATAAAGATGCAAAAACCTCAACAAAATACTTGGAAAAAGGATTCAAAAGCACATTAAAATAATTATGCACCATGATCAATTGGGTTTTACCCCAGGTATGTAAAGGTGATTTAACACAAGAAACTCAATTACTCTAGTAAACCACATTGATAAATTGATGAAGTAAAATCATATGATCCTCTTAATTGATGCAGGAAGGGCATTTGACAAAATACAGCACTATTGTTTTTATATAAATTCTCAAAAAGATAGAAATAAAAGGAATCTTTCTCAATATGGTAAATTGTATATATGTAAAACTAACAACTATCATTGAACTCAATGGTGAAAGAATGAAAGCTTTCCCACTGAGATGATGAAAAAATAAGGATGCACACTGTTATAATTGTAATTCAATATTGTGGTAGAGGTCCTAGATAGACCAATTAGGCTAGATAAAGAAATAAAATTCACCCAAATAGGAAATGAAGAAATTAAACTTTCACTATTTGCTGGTGATATGATGTTATATCTAGAATCTCCTGAAAAATCCACAAAAAGCTACTAGAACTAAAAGACAATTCAGTAAAGAGGAAAGATGCAAAATTAATATGCAAATATCAATAGAATTTCTATAAATTACTCTTGTACAATCTAAGAAGGATATCAGAACAAATTCCATTTATAACAGCAACTAAAAGAGTCAAATATTTAGGAATAAACTTAACCAAGCACATAAAGACTTGTATTCAGAAAACTACAAAATTTTGCTAAAAGAAACTGAAGAAAACTTAAATAAATGGAAGGACATTACATGTTCATGGATTGGAAGACTAAATAATATTAAGATGGTTTTGCTTTATTTTATGATTGTCAGTTTCTTCCATGTTTTAAAATTTAAATATAGTTCATTTTCATGATTACAAAATATTTCATAGCATGGTTATGCAAATATTTTCAATGATCTACTGTTGGTGGACATTTGGAAGTTTCCAATTCTGGACAATTAGGAAAAAATGCACCACCAGTATTTGCATTCATGTATTTATATTTTTAGGGCCTGAAATTAAGATGTAATATTAAGTTACTACTTTGATATCTGTCAGTTTCACAGGGAGACAAATACCTACTTGTTCATTTCCCTGCTTTTGTAAAGTATGGATCCCAACCTGTGGGAAAAGTTCCCCACCCAGCTACTTTCCCTAGTTCCCATATTCAACAGACCAGCTGAGATCCCACCAGGTCCTCAATCCAAAGGTTTTCAGCTACCTGACAATCCATGAAATTCTTCAAACAAGTCAGTCATATCCTACCACAGGAGCCAAAGGTCACCCCATCCTCTTGTCATTAAAAAGTCTGCTTCATACAGTCCCTGTTTTTTATTTGGCTTCTGGTTCCAAAGTGCATCCCTTTGTGGTACTACCATTGCCTGCTGTTTCCTTTTTTCATGGTCTGTGCTTCTATGTGACTAATGAACTGCCACCAATTGCATGTGTCCAGTGCCAGGTGTTGTGTATCCAGTTATATCCTAGTATTTACAGCAGAGGATCCCTCTTTTACCAGCAGTATAAGTAGGTGGTAATCAGCAGAGTGCCCTGATAGAAATAGACATTTTCAGGATGCATTTTTAGGACATGCCTATTAATGGAATTGCTAGGTCAAGGATTAAGTGTGTCTTAAAATTTGTTGGATTATTCCAAACGAGTTCCCAATGTGGTTATAGCAATTAAACTCCTGATATAAGAGTTCCATTTATTTCACAACTGAAGACTAGTTATGTCTTAGTTTGCCAAAGGTCTGCCAATAAAAGCACTAGAAATCTGTTGTATTTTATAAAGGAGATTTATTTGGGATAAAAGCTTACAGATTTGAGGTCATAAAATATCCAAATCAATGCACCATCAGAGATGCTTTGTCTCCAAGGTCAGCTACTGTTGATCCTAGAATCCTGCCATGTGATGATTAGGCAACATGGATCTGCCAATATCTCTCTACTTTCAACTTCAAATCAGCTTTGGCTTATCAGTCATCTCTCCAAGGGTTACAGCTCCTTGAGCTCAGCTGTGAGGGAAACTGGTGTTCTTTCTCACCCCTGGCCATATCAAAATTGTAAAGCACCCTTTTCCTGTGTGTCTTTCTCTGTGCCTCCATTTATATAAGATTCATCAAGAAGGTGGAGACTCAACCTGAGTCACACCTTACTGACATAGACCTATCACACTTAGAAATATGGGTTAGTTAAAAAACATAGATTTTGGAAAAAAAAGAAAAAATTTAAAAAATATATGTATAATCTTTTTATTTTAGAGATTCATAAAAATATCAAATGCTCAAATTTCTTATTTTATTTTCAAAATTTAAAAATTCTGTTGATATGATGTACATGTATCTTTAGTTTCTTGTGGACTTACTTTGTATATCCTTTATTAATAAAGATGTAGAGCTCTTCCAATGATGTACATTTGTAATTCATCACTGCAGAAGTTGCATGATAATTTATCACTTCAAAAATATCCATTGGATTGGATGTCATTTTTTCATTGATTTTCAGAAGCATTTTATAAAATCTGGATACAAATGCTTTTTACAAATACACGTGTTACATCTATATTGCATTTTATTTGGACTGGATTCTCACTATCTTATTGCTGGCATTTATGAGAAGTTATAAAAATCTTTAATATAGTCATATTTTTTCAGTTCTTTTCTTTATGATTAGTGATTTTCTGTCTTGTCAAATAAACCCTGAAATCAAGAAGATATTCATCTATGTTCTCCACAAAATTTTATATTTCTTATTATGTTAAAAAACATTTTAGACTTCATTTTTCCAGGTGGTGTGTAGTTGACATAAAGTTTGTTGTCATTATGAATATTCAATTTACCCCATCCACACCATTATGTGAAAAAATATTTTATTTTCTTCAAGTTATAATTCACACACAACTTCATACATGTACATGGCCACTTTATTGTCATACAAACATTCATATATTTATGATTCTATTTCTTTGCTCTCTTTTCTGTCTATAGGTCTCTTTCAAAGACCTTACATAAAGAAGATGTCTCAATAAATGGACGTTATTATTAACTACCAGAACAAATCTTATAACCTTGTTCTATTTAAGGAATATCTTGGCTACATTTAGATCTTTGTCTATTTCCCTACTCACATAACACCTTGTTAATTAATTTTCACCAAAAACCATGCAAAAAAAGAAAACTGATGGAATTATACTGATCTATGAATCAAATAAAAATAGTGATTTTCTAGTCCTTTAGATATGGAGTTTCTTTTGTTGGCATATGTATACCAATTGTGAATAAATTTACCAAGGCGCAAATGTGTTACTGTCTGATTTATATTTGCCACTCTAGTGGACTAGAATGGCAGGTATTCACCTATTTATAATGGTGCTGATCACATTTCATAGGTATTTAAATTATTTTAAAATAATCTTTGTTATTGATTTGTGAAAGTTTTCCTTTTAAATTGCATTATATATGAGCCATTTGTTTTTCTATATTTTATACAAATAACTTCTTTTAATATATTGTTTATCTTTCATTTTTATATTGAAAATAAGAATGATTTAATTTTACTGTGATAAAAATTCTCAAAGATTTTCCTTGAGATTAATGTTTTTCTGTTGTTTATGAAGTTTTTGTTTCAAAAATATCATAAAGATAATCTCCTATGATAGCATAACAAATATTATTTTGACCTTTTTTAATTACAAAATAAAATTTTTTGCAACTAATTTCTATGAAAGTTGGGGACATAAAAGTCAAGATTCATTATTTAAGCTACATTTTTGTCATTGATTTTAAAATATAAGCTAGAAATGCATATAGTTTTCTTTCAACAAATCATTTTATTGATATATATTAATAAAGCATAACTCCATCCAAAGTATACAATTAATGGTATTTGGTATAATCACATGGTTGTGCATTCATCACTTCAATCACTTTAAGAGCACTTTCATTATTACAATAATAAACAGAAACAAAAATTAGACAAACAAAAACCTCATCATCTTTCAATCTCTCTTTGCTTAACTCTGCAGTACATATGTTTTATTCTGTTTCCAGTTCTCTCGTATAGTTATATTTATATTTTCTAAGAACAATTTTATTCTCCAGCTTATTTGTTTTTATATTTAGTAAAAACTGCCTAATATGTGCAATATTAACCATATTCATATTTCACATGAGGTTTAATTGTTATACAGTCCCATATTACATTTTTTAGCTTTCCTTCTATTAATATACATGACCTTAGACTTTCCATTTCAACTAAATTCCTTTTCAACTATTCATATAATAATTATGCCAGTTACAAACACAATGATGTGCTTTCATCATTTCTATTCATTTCCAAAGGTTTACAAACAAACTTCATACCAATTCTGTATAGATTAACATCAAGAAGATATTGAGCAAGAACAAAGAACTAAGAGAAAAGGAACAGAGCTCATGGAAATGAAAGGCACAATAAGTGAGATAAAAAACACAATTGAGGCATACAACAGCAGATTCAAAATGATAGAAAAAAGAATAAGTAACAGCAAAGACAGAACAGATAAAAATTAAGAGAGAACAGAACAGAGACAGAAAAGAATGGAAAAAAATTAAGCAGGGGCTGAGAAAGTTGAATGACAACAAAAAACAAAACAACGTGTGTCATGGGAGTTCCAGTAGGACAAGAGATAGGAATAGGGGCAGAAAGAGTATGTGAGGAAATAATAGCTGAAAATTTCCCAACTGTCATGAAAAAAAATGAACTTATATGTCCAAGAAGCACACCACACTCCAATCAGAATAAATCTAAATAGACCTACTCCTAGACACATACTACTCAGAATATCAAATGTCAAAGATAAAGAGAAAATTCTCAGAGCAGCAAGGGAGAAGCAAACCATCATGTACAAGGGATGTCCAGTAAGACTAAGTACAGATTTCTCTTCAGAAAACATGAACATGGGAAGACAGTGTATGATACAGTTAGGGTACTGAAAGAGAAAATCTGTTAGCTGAGAATTCTTTATCTAGCGTAAATTCCCTTCAAATATGAAGGTGAGTATAAAATATTCACAAACAAGCAGAAATTAAGAGAGTTTGCAAAAAAGAATCTGCCTTTGCAGGAAATATTAAAGGAAGCTTTAGAACATGAAAGAAAAAGACAGGAGAGACAGACTTAGAGGAGAGTATAGAAGAAAGAATTGCAGAAAGGATAACCAAAAGAACAAAAAGGGAGTAAAAAATAAGATATGACATATGAAAATCAAAGAATAAAATGGAGGAAGTACATAGTGCATTTACAGTAATGCACATTGAATGTGAATGGATTAAACTCCCAAATCAAAATATACAGGCTGACAGAATGGATTAAAAAACAAGAACCATCCATATGCTGCTTACGAGAAAATCACCTTAGACCCAGGAATAAAAACTGGCTGAAAGTGAAAGGTTGGAAAAAGATACTCCACATGAATAGTAAACAGAAAAGAGCAGAAGTAGTTATACTGCTATCAGACAAAACATACTTTAAATGCAAAATGTTATGACATACAAAAGACTATTATATATTAATAAATGGGACAATCCACCAGGAAGATATCACAGTCACAAATACCTATGCACTTAACCAGGGTGTCCCAAAGTACATGAGACAAATTATGGCAAGCTGAAGGGAAAAATAGGCATCTCTACAATAATCATTGGAGACTTAACAACCCACTCACATCATTATACATAACAAGTAGACAGAAGATCAACAAGTAAACAAAGAATGTGAACAATATGATAAATGAGTTAGACCTAACAGAAATATACAGAACTCTGCATCCAAACTCAGTGGGTTATACATTCTTCTCAAGTGCCCATGGATCTTTTTCCAAGATAGACCACAAGTTAGGGCATAATGCAGCTCTCAATAAATATAAAAAGATTGAAATTATACAAAACACCTTCTCAGATCATAATGGAATGAAACTAGAAATCAAAAATAGACAGGAGAAAAGTAAATTTGCAAATGTGTGGAGGCTGAACAACATACTACTAAATAATCAATGGATCAAAGAAAATATTGCAAGTTAATTCAGTAATTATATTGAGAAAAATGAAAATGAGAATAAAACTTATAAAAACTTATGGGCTACAGTGAAGGCCATCTTGAGATAGGGAAATTTATAGACCTAAATGCCTATATTAAAATGAAGGAACAGCTAAATAAGCTCAAAGATTTTGCTGAACAACTAGAGAAACTAGAAAAAGAAAAGAAAACCAATCCCAAGCAAGCAAAAGGAAATAAATAATAAAGTTTAGAGCAGAAATAAATGAAACTGAGAACAGCAACAACAACAACAAAAAAAAAAACAACAGAGAAAATCAACAAAATCGAAAGCTGGTTCTTTGAGAAGATCAATAAAATTGACAAACCCCTAGCTAGACCAACAAAGAAAAAAAGAGAGAAGATATAAATACATAAAATCAGGAATGAAAGGGAGGAAGGGAAAATTGACACTACAGAAATAAAAAGATCATAAGAGGATATTATGAGAAACTGTGTGGCAACAAACTAGACAACCTCGATCAAATGGACAAATTCCCAGAAATACACAAACAACCTACGCTTATGCAACAAGAAATACAAGAACTTAACAAACCAATCACATGTAAGGAGATTGAATCCATCACCAAAAATCTCCCAGCAAAGAAATGTCCAGAACCAAATTGCTACACAAGTGAATTCTACAAGGCATTTCAAAAAGAATTAGCACCAACACTGTTTAAATTCTCCCAAAAAATTGAAGAGGGAAAATTTTATGAAGCCAACATCACCTTAATACCAAAGCCAGATCTACAAAAAAAGAAAATTATAGACCAAACTCCCTAATTAACATAGATTCAAAAATTCTCAACAAAATCTTGCAAATTGAATCCAACAGAACATCAAAAGACTTATAAATCATGACCAAGTGGGATTTACTCCTGGTATGCAAGGCTAGATCAACGTAAGAAAATCAATCAACTTAATGTATCACGTTAACAAATTGAAGGGAAAAAAACACATGATAATCTCAACTGATGTAGAAAAGGCATTCAACAAAATCCAGCATAATTTTTTGATGAAAACACTTCAAAAGATAGGATAGAAGGAAAATTCCTCAATATGATAAAAAAGCATATATGAAAAACCCACAGCCAACATTATACTCAATGAGGAAAGTTCAAAAGCTATCCCTCTAAGATTGGGAACAAGACAAAGATGCCCGCTGTCACCATTGTTATTCAATACTGTACTAGAATTTCTAGCTAGGGCAATTAGATGAGAAAAAAATAATAAAGACACCCAAATGGGTAAAGAGGAAGTAAAACTCTCACTGTTAGCAGATGACATGATCCTGTACTTAGAAAATCCCAAAGTAGCCACTAAAAAGACTCTTGAGTTAATAAATGAGTTCAGCAAAGTGGCAGGATACAAGATGAAGAAGTAAAAATCATTAATGTTTTTGTACACTAGTACTGAACAGTCTGAGGAGGAAATTAGAGGGAAAATTCCATTTTCAATAACAACAAAAAGACTCAAATATCTAGGAATTAATTTAAACAAAGAAGTATTGGACCTATATGCAGAAAACTACAAAACAATTCTAAAAGAAATTTTAAAAGACCTAAACAAATGGAAAGACATTCTGTGTTCATGGATTGGAAGAATAAATATTGTGAAGATGTCAATCTTACCTGAACTGATTTATAGATTCCATTCAATACCAATCAAAATCCCAACATCCTACTTTACAGAATTAGAAAAGGCAAATAACAAATTCATTTGGAAGGTAAAGGGCACCTGAATAGAAAAAGAATTCTGAAAAAGAAGAGCTATGTGTAGGGATTTCACTGCCTGACCTTGAAACATATTACAAAGCTACAGTGTTCAAAACAGCATGGTACTGGCATAAAGATAGACACATCAATTAGTGGAATAGAATTGAAAACTCAAAAATAAACCCTCACCTATACAGTCAACTGGTTTTTGACAAACCAACCAAGTTAATGTTAATGGGACAAAACAGTCTCTTCAACAAATGGTGCGGGGACAACTGGATATCTCTAACCAAAAGAATGGAAGAGGACCCCAATCTCACTCTCTATATAAGAGTCAACTCCAAATCAATAAAAAACCTAACTATAAAAGCAAGGACCATAAAACTACTAGAAGAAAACATAAGGAAACATCTTCAAAATCTTGTAGGACGTTGTGGTTTCTTGGACCTTACACCCAAAGCACATGCACCAAAGGAAAAATAGATGAATGGATCTTCCTCAAAATTAAACACTTTTGCACCTCACAGGACTTTGTCAAAAGGGTGACAAGGCAGCCAACTCAATGGGAGAAAATATTTGTAAATTACATATCTGATAAGGGTTTACTATCAGGATATATAAAGAGATATTACAATTTAATGATTGAAAGACAAATGACCCAATTAAAACATGGGCAAAAAATTGTCCAAAGAAGAAATACAAGTGGCAAAAAAAAAAAAAAAAAAAAAAAAAAAAAGCGCATGATGAAATATTCAATGTCACTAATGATTAGGGAAATGCATATCAAAACTACAGTGAGATAACATCTCACACCTATCAGAATAGCCACTATTAAAAAGACAGAGAACTAAAAGTATTGGAGAGGTTTTGGAGAGGTAGGAACACTTATTCATTGTTGATGAGAATGCAGAATGGTACAGCCACTCTGGAGTACTCTTTGGCAGTCCCTAAGAAGTTGAATATAGACTTGTCCTGTGACCCTGCAATACCATTACTGGGTATATACCCAGAAAAACTGAGAGCAGTGACACAAACAGACATCTTGCACACTGATGTTCATAGCAACATTATTCACACTTTCCAAAAGCTGGAAACAACTCAGGTGTCTATTAACAGATGAATGGATAAACAAACTGTGGTCTATTCGCATGATGGAATATTATTCAGCAGAAATGAAGTCATAAAGCATATGACAAAATGGATGAACCTGGGGAACATTATGTTGAGTGAAGCCAGCCAAACACAAAAGTACAAATACTGGATAATTGCATTACAATGAACCAATTATATTGTTCAATATATTATATGATTCTAAAATAAATTTTATGCATCCAGTATATTTAATTGAGAAATGTATGTTTTTATTCAACTGTGTTTTCTTCTTAGGTTTTAATTGTTTATATATGCAATTACTAAATGTATAAAATAAAGCTAAAAAAAATATTGAGACCTCTCTTGTGGCCCAAAATATGGTCTATCCTGGAGAAAGATCCATGAGTGCTTGAAAAGAATACAAGTACAGCTGTTTTGTGGTGTAATGCTCTGTAAATGTATGTTAGGTTTAGTATATTTATCATATTAGTCAAGCTTTCTGTTTCTTAACTTATCCTCTATCCAGATATTTTATCCAATACTGAGAATGGTGTTTTGAACTTTCCTACTGTTATTGTAGAGACATGTATTTCTCCCTTCATTTTGCCAGTGTGTGCCTCATGGTTCTTGGGGCACCCACATTAGGTGCACAAATATTTACTGTAGTTATATCTTCTTGGTGAGTTTCCCCTTTTATAATATGTAATAGCTTTCATCATTGCTATTAACAGTTTTGAATTTAAAATCTACTTTTTCTGATAATAGTTTTGCTACTCCAGCTCTTTTTTGGTTTCTATTAGTGTAGAATATCTTTTTCCAAACAATCACTTTCAATCTGGTTGTGTCCTTATATCAGAGGTGAGTCTCTTTTGATGGCTCTTTTTTAAAAAATACGTTCTTCAGTCTATGTCTTTTGGTTGGGGAGTTCAAACCATTAAAATTTGATATTATTATTGTAATGGTATTACTTACTTTCTGCATTTTGTCCTTGGGTTTTCTGTTGTCATTTCTTAATATTGTCTGATTTTTATCCTTTAAATTACTTACTAATCTTCACTTTTATGCTCTTCTCCAAATCTGTCATGTTTGATTTTCTTTTTGCTTTCAATTTGCAGCACTCTAGTATCTCTTGTAATTTGGTATTTTGGTGATATACTCTTTGTTTTTGTTTGTCTGTGAAGAAACTAAACTCATTTTTGAAGGACAGTTTTTCCAGATACAGAGTGTTTGGATGGCAGTTTTGCTCTTCCAGCACCTTGAATACATCATACCACATTCTCCTTGCCTCCATAGTTTCCGATGAGAAGTCATCACTTAATCTTATTGAGTTTCCCTTGCAAGTGATGCTTTCATTTTCTATTTCTGCTTTCAGAATTCTATCTCTGATATTTATCATTCTGAATATTAGATGCCTCAGAGTAGGTCTATTCAGATTTATTCTGTTTGGGCTGCAATGTACTTCCTGGATATTGATATTTATATCTTTCATAAGTGTGGGGAAATTTTCAGTCTTTTTTTTCTCAAACATTCTTTTTGCGCATTTTCTATTCTTTTCTTTTTGGACACCATAATACATATGTTTGTGAGTTTCCTTTTGTCATCCAATTTCCTGAGATCCTGTTTCACTTTTTTCATTCTTTTCTCTTTCTGTTCTGTTTTTTCCAGTTCAGATGTTTTGCCCTCAAAATCACTAATTCTGTTTTCAGGCAATTCAAATATACTCTTATGTTATTCTAATGTACTTTTACTCTAATCCATAGTGTCTTTCATTCCTATATGATTTGTTACGTTTCCTTGCAGGTTTTCAAACTAATCTTTATATTCACCCAGTATTTTCTTAAAATCATTTATCTCTTTAGTCATATTTTCTTTCAATCTTTTGAATTGATTTAGGAAATTTGTGTGATTATCATTGATTAGTTGGTTTTAATCTTGTATCTCATCAGGATTTTTTTTTTCCTTAGACTGTGCCATCTCTTCCTGTTTCCTAGTATGGCTTGTTATTTCTTGTTGAGGTCTAGGCATTTGAATATGTTGAGGTCTAGGTGAATTTACTCTGATGGTCAAGTTCTCTCTCTTGGCTAGTTTTTTTTTTTTTTTTTTTTTTTTAAACAGCTCCAATTTGATTTTGGTTCAATTTTTTAATAAGTCCTTAAAATTGCCCAGGTCATACAATCAGACCAGGGTCTCACTAATGTGTTAGACATTTTCTCCTGAGCAGATAAAGAGAGACATAAAACTAGTTTTTCTCCATGCAATTTCCCAGCCAGCCAGGAAATGTTGCTTATTGTTGAATCTTTCCATAGAGGTGTTTCTTTCAAATTCTCCTTTCCAAATTTTCCAGTCTAACCAGAGAAAAGTTTCAAAGTGGGCTTTGCTGGACAAATTCACTAAAGAGAGGCCCCCTGCCTCACCTTCCCCCTAGCCTTTTAATAGCTTACATGAAGGAAGACATCTCTTTCTCTCTCAGTCAGCTGCAGTGTCAGAAATTTAAGCCAGGATTAATGTCTTGAGGGTGGTGGGTAGGAGCCCTTCCCTGCCAACCCCAGTGTTTGGTAGTTCATGTTCTTTGTTCATGCTCTTCATCCCTCTGTCCTTCACCCTCCTGGGAGTTTCACAGTATGCTCCTGGTATGTTGACCCCGAAAACAGAGCCTTCATACAACTTTTGGCCCATTTTCTTTGCTGTTTTTTTTGAAAGGGTTGAGCCTTTCATTCTTACTCCAATGTTATCTTCCCAGAACTCTCCTCAAGGTTCAATTTTTTTCAAAGGGATTTCAAATTTTTCCCTTCCCATGAATTAAAAAAAATGGCCTTTTACAGACTACTTTGGATAGCTGATTTAAATTTAGAAATTATTATTATATACAGAAGAATAGTTTCTAAATTTGTTACTGTATTCTAATCATCTATATTTCTAAATTTGCCAGTCTCTGACTAAAATTATTTTTAAAATTATTCTTCCTATATCATATATTGCTTTGTGATTCTTTGTTAATAGTCAATATACTCCTAAATATGGTAAATTTCAAATTTATGTCTCCAACCTTGCCTTTATGTAATGAGATCCTCACTCATAGATCTAATTGTCTCTCACATACCCACTTGTCAATGTATGATTTATCTCAAAATTGTCTTGTCCAAACATTTAAATCTCTACTCCAACTACAAATCAACTTCTCCTCCAATCATGTTCAACCCAGCAAAGTTTCCAATAACCACTCAATTGCCCAAAGCACAAATGCAGGAACCATCACTGAATCCTAATCTTTCTTCCTCATAAAAATTATCTTAGAAAATGCTCTTGTCTTTATCTCTAGAATAATTTATAGATTTATATATATATAAGTATATATATATATATATCTATATATATTTATGTATATATATGATTTTTTCTTTCTCCACTGATAATGCTCTAGTGCAAATCACCACATGAGTACTGCAAAAGTCACTTTTACTTTGCACCCTAAAATCCATTCTATGCACAGGAGATGGAGTGGACTTGCAGAATTGTAAGTCAGTTTATTTACCTCACACAAAATATCCTGCATTTGCATTTAAAATTCACCTACAATGCCTTTCTTGCTCTTGCCCTTTCTTCCCTCTCTGACAGTATCTCCAAATATTTTCTAAATTGACCACTTCACTTCATATAAATTGACCATTTTTTTTCCTGATCTTAAATCATGTTGAGCGCACTCTGACCTGGCAAAGTTTGAACTTGAGAAAACTTCTGCTGAAATGATTTCTGAACATCCTTCCAGATAGTCTCATTTTACATCTCCAGTTGCAGCTGCAATGTTACTTCATCAGAAGTCTTGTCTGAGCATCTCAATCCTATCTAATGCTTTCTACAATCCATGGCTATTTTCCAAATATATTTGATTTATAACATATATCACTACATTATAACATTATTCTTTCTTTATTTACCTACACCACCCCACACATTAGCAGATCAATTTTAAAAATTCAGGGACCTTGTCAATTTACCTCAGAACTTTAATACCAGTGCCTAGAAGAAAAGCTTGAAAAGAAAAGTCACTCAATAATTGTTGAGTGAATGAATGAAAATATGAATATATGGATATATGAAATGAAACAAAATCCATATTTTGTGAAGGGCACTCTTTTTGTTATGAGACAAAGTAAGATAAAAAAATTTATCTCTTCTGATAACTTTCTTCAAGATTTGTAAAACAAGATAATTAGAACAAGTTTCTCAATGTACTCAACTGATGGTTAAATTATTTGGTAAGTGTGAGAAAAAGAAATTACTATTTCACATTGTCTGCTCTTGCTTTTTTTAACCTTGATCTAAACTAGTGACTAGGATGAAGCAAATGAGGCACCCAAGGCCAAATTTTAAGGGGACACTCTTTCTCATGTGTCAAAAAAATTAACTTACATGACCCTGAGAGTGAAAGCCTTCCCAAATCCTGTACTGTACACATCTTACTCACTTAACCACAGTCCCTGCCTATGTATAACCATGATAAACCAAGAAATTAATTTTGTAATTATACTATTTACTAGACTACAGGTCTTTTTAAATTTCATTAGATTTTTTACTCCATGTCTCTTTCTTTTGCAAGATTAAATCCAGGATCCCACATTGCACTTAATTACCATGCATTCTTAGTGTCCTCCAGTTTGTGAGGTTTCTGGTATTTCCTCTTAAATAGAGTTTTATTAGGCTTATCTCCTACTTTCTGAGTAGGAAACCTTAATTATTAATTTTCATATTGTATTATAGAATCAGTATATATGAATGGATAATCTTTCACATATAAAAAAAAGCTTACATTGTGGAATGTAAAGTCAATTTTTACTTTAATAGAAGCTTTATTTTTTATAAAATGGCATATTCATAAGAGATTATAAATGAGATGTTGAATGCTAGTGCTTTGCATTGAAAATTCATAATATGTGATGATGTTGTAAATGATAATTCAGTTTTTAATTAATGAGCACATTCTAACATTTGAAAGCCTCTTCTTTTCCTTTATATGTTTGGTTCAAAGTGTTATTTAAGAAATATCATGGCTTTCTCCCTCCTTTACTCTCTACATACCTAGGCTTATATTAATATGATTACTTTGAAGGGGTTACTGGTTTTTTTAGAAAAGATTGCATACAATCTAGAATATCCTTCTGCAATGGGAATGGTCAAGTGACCTTATTTTGAGAATGCTTATTTTTGAATATCAGAAATGAGGCAGTCTTGCAAGATTTGCACAAGGGAATACTAAAGATAAACCATAAAGCTTGTGACATGTTCTACTCCAAACTGTGACAGATTCTGATAATGTAAGATATTGAATAAATAGCACAAGTTTTATAAAGATTTAAAATAAGCAAGAATAACTAAGATTGCACTTGTTATAATTTCTTTCTTAAACTTAGATTTCCCAAGACGAGTCTTTTCAATCTTTCCTTTTACTCTATGCTTCTAAAGGTATGGATTGGGGGTTCTGGAGCAGGGTAACAATGTTGTACAAAAGAGTGAGGAACTTGTTCTTGTCCTTGGTGCAGCTGGTTCCTGGTTTCATATACTTGTAGTTGATGTTTCCTAAGACAGAGACACCACCATGAGATGGAAACCATGAGTGTTAAGACATTGCACTTCCCTGTTGATGACTGGATACTTAATAGAACCTTCACAATGTAGTTGTAGGAGACCACGATAAAATGAAGGGTTAAAACACAATGTGCACCACCAGAATAAAGGCAATGACTTCAATGGCAACTGTATTGATACAGGCCATATAAATCATGGTTGGCAGGAAGCGGCTGTGGCTCAATCAGTAGGGCTCCCATTTACCATATGGGAGGCCCTGGGTTCGGTTCCCGGGGCCTCCTGGTGAAGGCAAGCCCGCCCGCATGGTGTGGTTAGCTGACCCAGCGAGCACAAGCAGCAAGGGGGGGATAAATGAAGAAATAAATAAAATCTTAAAAAAAAAAATCATGGTTGGCATCTCACACTGGAAGTGATCCACCTTGGGATACCTAGAGTATGGTAACTAAAGGGACATTGGAGACAGAATAAAAAATTAGACACCCCACAGCAAGCAATGGATATTAAACCTAGGAAGAACTATCAATCCATACTAATTATATACTCTAGTGGCTTACAGACTGCAACAAACAAGCTATATACATGAAAAGCAAGAATTAGTCACTGCATGCCACCAAGACTCATTTTGCTGTACTTTAGAAGAATGGGAAATTGGAGGAAAAAAAGGTAATTCTCAACCATCTTTACACCTCCTCTACAAATGATACTTGATTTGAAACCTTTAATGAAAATGTGTATATATAAATAGACATGCATTTTTATACATACAACTATACCTACGTGTATAAATAAATAGTTTCTTCTGCCCCTGAGGACCCCGGGCAAACTCTTGGTTGAGTGAGATAGAAGGTAGAAGAAGGAGCAGTTTAATGAGTGCTGGTGCAGGCAGTTCCTCTTCCCCAGAAGACCAAAACCAATTTCATGACCCTAAACTTGCTAAGCTCATTCTATTTCTGAAGGGGGAATCTTTACACTCTGCATTGTTCCACAAATAACATTCTTTCTATATGCCCTCATACTGGGCTTCCCACTTTGTGAAATAATTGGTGGACTTAGTTAATTTACTTCAAACAAAATGTAAAAACCTTACTACATTTTTCATCTGAATGTCTCATTCAATTTTCTTCTAAATGATAGATATGAGTACAGAGAACTGTGGCATAGATTAGTAAAGGTGTAAAACAATGAGTTTGCAGAGTTCATCCTTGTTTCCACTAATATTACAGCATAAAGGAAGAGTAACAATATTAATAACAAAGATTAAGTCACAGGCTTGGGCAGCCTCCATGTGAGCAAATAGCTTTCTCTTCACTAGGCTGAAGAGGGGTGTTTTTATGCAACTTCTCTGAGGTGATTTTTTTTTCTAAATAAAGAGAACAGCACTTTAATCTTCTGCACTTTTCCATGTATTTTAATTTTAATTTTATTAGATTACAAGACTGTGAAACTATCAACTGCATAAAAAGAGAGCCTTGGGGACTGGGTAGGAATCCCAGTGAAGCAGATGCATCATGAATTTCAGAATCCATGTGTGATTTGCTCCATCCATCAGATCATAGGAAGATCACTCAACAGCTATCCAAACAACATAAACCTTATGCAAGAGAAAGAAACTGACCAACAGAGTAAACTCATCAAGATAAACAGATGCCTAAGCATCTTTTTAAAAATGACATGTTACAGTTAACAAGAGAAGATATGGCCAAGTCAAAGGAACAAACTAAAAATCCAGAAGAGACACAGAATTTGGAACAATTAATCAAATATATCTATGCAAGTCTCCTAAGTCAACTGAAGGAAATAATAAAAGAGAAAAAGGATATTTAAAAGACACTGGATAAGAATACAGAAGAAATTGTAAACATACATGAAATATAAAGGATCTAATGGGAATGAAATATATAATAGAAGAAATTAAAAATACACTAGATATGCAATATCCCCCATATTCATGTTTTACATGATTCTTTACTATCTTATACAGTCCCATGTTACAGTTTTTAGCTTTCCTTTTAAAGATATGCATAACCTTAGATTTCTCTTTCAACCATTGTTATACCCATACACTAGCATGGCTAGCTACCAATACCATGATATGATTTCACCATTTCAATTCATTTTCAAAAATTTACATGCAAGCTTTTTTTAAAAAACAAATATATTGAGGGGATTGTGGGAACATGGCCTATGTGTTAGACATAAAAATCTTAGCTCCACTAAAACAAAAAAGCCAGAGGCTGCCATAGTAACATGCTTTGGGGCACAGCAAACCAGGAAACTGTTTACCAACTCCCGGAAGAGTGAAGGTCAGAGACACAAAGAAGCCAAAACAAGTAATCATGACTTATAAAACCTCCCGGCTGCTGGGAAAGTCTTCTCTCATCCACCTCAGAGATATTAAGCTAGGGTAAATCTCCTGGTGACTTGTGTCTAACTGAGAATAGAGCAGGTGTCTACTTCCACGGGCAGTGCTCTGAGTCATCTAGGAGGGTACTGGACAGATAAGGAAGCCAGGAATAAACAGTGACTGGAAGGGTCACACATATACAGACCTCAGGGTAGACAGACTAGGTTGAGACCCTGGCCCCCTGCTCCAAATGGGTGTGTGATGGCAGATTCCCTGTGAGGAAGAAGGTTGTAGGAGAGTGGAGAGTGAATTTTTTGCAGTGAGTTTAGCCAGCTGGGACCCCCTTGAATATCAGAAGTGACCCCGACTCAACAAGGAGAGGGGTTGGGATGGTCCTAGGCTGGTGGTTATGCCCAGCCACCTAGGTAAAGAGAGAAATTACATTAGAGAGAAGGCAGAGATAGGCCGTGATCAGCACCATATAAGACAACTGCAGGGGATCTAACCTGCCTTAGGGAAATGGGGTGCATAGCCTTCTGAAAGGCAAATCAACCCAAGGACAGAGAATAGCCCAGTGGGAGAATTCCTGCCTATCATATATGGGGTCCATGGTTTGATTCCTGGCTATTCCTTGAGAAGACATTGGCCAGGTTATCAGGCATCAAACTGAAACTTTATGTGAGGGAACATATAGACATTTTCTTTGTATTAGCTTTAATTGTATAGCTTATTTCTTTTTAAAGTACATTTTCTTTTAGTTCCCTTACTTTACTCACCAAAACCCAGTTCAAAACATGCAGAGAGTAGGCTGCAGGTTGAGTGATTGAGAAAGAGCAGGTTCCTGAGAAGATCCTTACGGGTCTAAGAAAGAAGGCTGTTTTACCATGTTTATTATAATTTTTTCTTCTATTTCTTTTTATAAAAAAATGAATTACTGCTGTCTTGTTTCTTGCTTATTTTGTATCTCTTTCCTTTTGATGCTTGTTTATTTTTGCTTTTTCTTTATTTTATTTATTTGCTTACAGATCTATTCTACTGACACTATTTCTTTTCCCTCCTTCATTTTTATACCTTTTGTTTTCTGTTGTTTTTTAATTGCACCTCTTTTATTTGGTCTCCAATTTTTCTTGTTTGTATTTATCCCTCTCTCCATTTTTCTCTGTATACTTTCTCATTTTTACCTTTTTCTTTCTCTTTTCTTTTACCCTCTTCTCATGATTGCAGCACTTTAATTCATTCTATATATTTGTTTCTCTATTCTGTTTCTTGTTTCATTGTTTCTATTACACTTTCCTAATTTTATTCTTTTGTGCTTCTTACTCATGTTATTTTTTCAATTTCCTAGGACTTTTACATTTGCTCTGTTGCCTTTTATTAATACCATTATTATTATAATTTTTGTCTTCCTAATGCTTTCCTTTTCACTGGTCTTATTTTTTCTTTCAAAGGAACAAAGGAAGATTTCTCTCACAAAGAAAGAGCTGAGTGGGGGCAAGATCCTGCCTGAGTGACCTGTTTTGTGAACCCACAGAGAAGGAGGCTTCAGGGCATTAATATGGAGGGAGCTCAGAGAAGCACTGTGTTACAGAAGAGTCACACAGAAAATACAGGGGATTCCTAAATACTCAAACCCCTTCCACCCTCCTACAATCTCCAATTAATAACTGTATTATTCAGGGTTTTTGGGAAACAGAATCAACGGGAGATATCAGTAAATAGTATGAGATTTATAACATTCTCTGATGTGACTATGAGGATGCACAATTCCAGGGTCTGCAGGCAGGCAGCAAACCAGGGGCTCAATGAAAGTCCAGGGAATGTCCTTGATGAGTTTCTGGGAGACTGACTGTCCAAAGATGAGCTTGGAAATTCTTTCTGAATGCTGAAATCACTTTCCCTTTTAAGGCATTCAACTAATTGGATTAAGAATCACTCATTGCTAACAGCAATCTTCCTGGTTGGTGTAGATATAATCAACGATCTATGCAGTAAATTAACTGATGGCTAAAGCCCATAATTGTCCTTGTATTACAATTAGCCCAGTGCTTGTTTGACCAAATATCTGGGCAGAATTACATGGTTGAGTTGGCACATTAGCCTAACCATCACAATTACACTTTATATGTGTATAATTCTTGTATCATTAATATAAAGGCAGTGGCCAGCAGAGGTTCTGAAATAAAATTTATCATTATAAAATAAAGCTTCACCTTTTGTAATTCTTTTCCCTTAACATCTACATTTTTAGATATTATTAAAGCCATCTGAGATTTCTTTTGGTTTATGTTTCATGCAGATATTTTTTAATGCATTTGCTTTCAGCCGATTTCTGTCCTAATAGTTGAGACAGACTAATTATAAATGACATATATATGATGTATTTCCAGCATGATATTCTAGATCTTTAGTTTTTGGTACATTTAATAAAATTATCAATATCATCAAATTTAAACTTACCATAAACCCTTGGGAATTTTACAATTCTTACAAATCTTTTCAAATATGTTTGCCCATTTTATTGGGTTGTTTGCATTTTGATTATTTAGTTTAAAATATTCTTTATGATTCTAGATTTAAGTCCTTTGTTGGATGTATGTTTTGCAAATCTTTTCTTCCAGTGTGTTCTTTTTCTCTTAATATAATTTTTTTAATTTTTATTTTACCAGGAGGTCCCGGGAATTGAACCTGGGTCCTTCCATATGGTAGATGGATGCCCAACCTCTTAAGCCACATCTGCTTCCTTAATTTTTTAACAGTGTATATTTTTATACCATTATCATACAGTCTTGGCTTCTGTAGCTTAATAATAATTCTTAATATCAGTTGTGTGTTTTCCAACTTTTTTATTTTCAAAAATCTTCAGCTATTCTACAAATTTTGCCTTTCTATATAGATGTCACAGTAAACTTACCAATTTGAATACAAAAGACTACAGAGATGTTCAAGAAAAAGAATAATGTTCATTGTTGCAAATTTTCTGGTGAAAAATTTCCTCTATTCCCTTTCCTTTCTCCATATTTTGCTGGCATAATTTTTTAAAAATTACAAATCAGGGTCATAGACTTAAGAAAAATCTTAGGACAAGTATTGTGTGTGTGTGTGTGTTTTTATATATAATTTTTATTTTCAAATAATTTCAAACTAATAAGACAGATGCAAAACAATACAAAACCCATAGGGAACTCCAACACAACTCCAAACTAGATACCCAATGCACCAATTTTAATATTTGTCACATTTGCCATCTCATTATATCTATCTACCCATCAATCTATCAATGTTATAACATTTGAGAGTAGTTGAATGCAACATTTTCCTTGAGCAGTTAATAATTCCTTTGCTAAGATCAAGGAGAAATTTAACATTAATAGAAAGTTTTCATTCTTATATTATAATTTTTACATAGTCCTAATAATGTAAATTTGGGCATTTTCTTCCATTATTAGATCCAGTCCAGTGTCATGTATTGCATTTAGGTGCTATTGTCTCTTTAGTCTTTCTTTTATTTTAATTGTGAAAAGATATATACAGCAGGAACTATTCCATCTCAACAGCTCCCAAGCGTACAATTCAATGAGGTTAATCTCATTAATAATACTGTGCTGTGGCCACCATCGTCCACTACCAGAATTTTCCCATCACCCAAAACAGAAACCTTCTACCTATTATTTATTTAATTATTTTTTTTAATTTTAAAAGATGCTTAGATTACATAAATGCTACACAAAAATTACAGGGATTCCCATGTTCCCCACCTCCCACACCTCCCATACCCTCCCCAATAACATCTTTCATTAGTGTGGCACATCACCTGCAATGGATATACACATCCAGGGGCTTTGCCACTAAGCATGGACCATAATTCACATTGTAGACCACACTCTCTCCCAAACAGTTCTTCATGTAATATGCTGATGTAAAATGGCCTATATCTGTCATTGTAATGTCACTCAGGATAATTCCCAAGTCCTGAAAAAGCCCCTGAATTACAACTGCTTTTCCCTTCCCTACCCTGAAAGCATCCAGTGGCCACTGGTTCCACCTCACTGTTGTAATTTCTTACACTGCTTGAATCACAATATGTCTACAACAGAATACCATTAAGTCCACTCTAGTCCACAGTTCTTCCCCCAATCCTGAGGAGCTGGGGATACTGATGTCCACTTCACCTCCAAGTGAGAGGGGGCTTATATCCCATGGATACAATGGATGAGATTATCCTGCCTGCAGCTGAAGAATCTCTCCATACCCTGGAATGGCAGTTGTCCATCATCGTCTCCTCACCAGGGGACTTGTGTGAGTCCATTGAGCTGTAAAATAGGAGTGGCACCTCCACCGAGATACCAGGCACAGCTGTCACATGGGCAGGCCAGAGGCTCCAGTCTCTGGAAGTACACCTACAATCTCAAGCCTCACATATAGGTTTGAATAGAAGGGACTGATGGACTATATGCAGGGAAGACTTATTTGAGTCCAACTCTTTCACTCTCAGGAGCACAGATTCCAAAGTAGAACCCACTGATAAGGCATCAAGCTCTGGAGCTATACTCCCTTATATAGGACCTGGGTGTCTCCAGAGCCCTCAGGAACCCCGCTGTGTCAGGTGATATCCACTTTGGTGTTCTTTGAGATCCTAATGATGGGTGCATAAGCGATACCTCTGGGATGACCTCCCAACTCTCTTTGAAGTCTCTTAGCCACATGACATCATTTGTCTTTACATTTCCCCCCTTTTATTCAAGGTCTATTTCCAGTCATATTGCCAGTTGGCACTTGGTATTAATCCCTTGTTGCCAGGGAGTCTCATCTCCTGGAGTCATGTCCCACCCTTGGGGGAGGTAATGCATTCATATGCTGAGTTTGGCTTAGAGAGAGTCCACATTTGAGCAACAAGGAGGCTCTCAGGTGGCAACCCTTAGGCACCCCATAACAGTAGGGTAAGTTTCAATTACAAGAGCAAAGACTCATAAGACTAGTCATCAATAACAAGAACCCATCAGTGGACCATCCTCCTTTGCCAGACACTGCCTCTGCACTCAGGGGACTGTTGCTGCTCCCTTGGAGAATGTGGCAGAGCTCTCCAGACTGGGAATTCAGTATTCCTTCATTTACTGAGTGATGGTCTATCCACTGTGACCATGCCCCACCCTGTCATCATTTGAACACATTTATATATCTTTCATGTATATTCAGGCACCCCCCAACAATGGTCCTCTACTGCCCCCATTGTAACCCTTCTGTGATCTAAATCTTTCTTGAAGATAAAGCCCATATAATAGCAAAATACAATTAAAAGGAAAATGAAATAACAATGATAAGCTAAAATGTAAGAGTTAAAAATATGGAAACTCAGAAAAAAATCCTAAAAATAAAGTTCAAGGATTAGGACTCTCAAAAAATGGGAAAAAAATTTTTTTTAATTAAAAAAATTATTATTATTATTTTTGCCTTTTATCACTGCATTATCAAGTGTCCAGTCTGTACCCTGGCACCTAACCCCTCTCACTCCCCATTGTCTCCCATATTTTCATTTAACTTTCAAAGAAGTTTTACATCACAGCAAAGTCAGACAAAGAATACTAGAGACTCTCATATACCCAACCTCATTACCCTCCCCCCCCATATTAAAATCCTTTTTTTTCCTTATGGATGGTAGCATTGCTGTAACTGTTATACAGATAGTGAAACATAGCTACTAAACAATGTCAATGCTTTACAGTATGGTTTACAATTTAGATGGTACAGTTTAATAATTTTTGAAGATATTTACCATGTCCTGTGTCCATTACTGTAAGATAAGGAAAAACATTTCCCATGACCACTAAATAACCTCTGTTTGATCTTTTCTGTTCCTTCCTCCCCAACCCCCTGGGGCACATGACACTCCCCTGTCTTGACTCATTGGATGACAAGATTCATAGTTACATGCAACAAGAGGTCTTGACATGCTGATTATCCTCCCCTATTATGATCCACCCTTGCTCCTAAGAGACACCCACCTGTCTGTTTCTGGGTGAATTGATCTTCCCAAAGATGGGGATCCATCTCCTTTCCACCCACCATATGGGTCTCCACTACCCGACACAACATATTATGACAGGATGAACACTCACACACTTCCTAGAAGCCTACTCCAGATGTACTCCATCCTGAATGCCCCCCCAACCTACACCCTAAACCAATAACATTACCTTGTTATATTGTCATAAGAGCTTTCCCACTCTTGCATTTTCAACATCATACCCACAAATCCCATGTTCAACTAGTCCCCCTCCTATCTCTTCCCCCAGTAGCTTATGTATTCTAACCTGCCCTTCCTAATCTACCCACATGTCAACCCTGGACCATCAAACCCAGTAATATCACTACCCACCTATCCTATCCTTCAATATGCAACTAAACTCTATCACTTTACCATAGATTATGTCCATACGGGTGATGGCTCACAACCTTCTCTTCTCTTTCTCTCCCATGTAAACCTATCTTCAAGAGAATGTGCTCAGAGACTGCTCACTTTCCGCAATTCAAATCAGTGAGGTCATATACTGTTCATCCTTCAATGCCTGGCTTGCTTCATTCAACATGAGGTCTTCAAGATTCATCCAATTTATTCTGTGTGTTAGCACTTTGTTCCTTCTTACAACTAAGTAATATGCCATTGTACATATGTACCACATTTTGTTCATTCATATGTTGTTGTGCACTGGGGCTGATTCCAACTTTTGGCAATTGTGAAAAATGCCACTATGAACATTGGTGTGCGTATATCTGTTTGTGTCTTTGCTTTCAATTCTTCTGGGTATATACCCAAAAGAGGAATTCCTGGATCATACAGAAGATCTATTGTTAGTTTTCTGAGGAACCGGCAAACTGTCCTCCATAGTGGCTGGATCATTCCACAGTCAAACCAGCAGTAGATAAGTTTTCCTATACCTCCACATACTCTCCAACACTTATAGTCTGCAGTTTTTTTAATACCTGCCATTCTGATGGGTGTAAGTTGGTATCTCATTGTGTTTTGATTTGCATTTCCCTAATAGCTACCAATGTCAAGCATTTTTTTCATGTGATTTTTTTTTTTTAATTTTTTATTTATTTTTATTGTGGGTAAAAATCAAAATTCTCACAATACATACAAACATTTGCAAAATGATATATAAATATATATGTATATATGTGTTTTTGCTTACAAAAATGTTATTTATATATATATATATATATACACATATATTTTAAGAGATGCTTAGATTACCCAAAATATTACACGGAACCCACTGGGATTCCCATGTTGCCCACCTCCCACACCGACCACCACATCCCACACAAACATCTCCCACAAGTGTGGCCCACCACCCTCAATGAACTTACACATTCTTGAGCCTTGCCACCAACCATAGACCACAGTTCACACTGTAGACCACATTCTCTCCCACTCAGTTCTGAGTGGTGTATGCTGATTTAAAATGACCTACATCTGTTGCCACAATGGTACTCAGGAAAACCTCTAACTCCCAAAGAGGCCCCTGTATTGCAACTGTTCATCCCCTCCCTACCCCAAAAGTGTCAAGTGGCCACTGGCTCCACCTCATTGTTATAATTTCTTGCATTGCTAGAATCACCATATGTGAACATGAGAATACCATCAAGTCCACTCTAGTCCATAGTTCTTCCCCCAATTCCTGAGGGGACTGGGATGGTGATGTCCACTCCAACTCCAAGTGAGAGAGGGTGGGATGATCCTGCCTGCAGATGCAGGCCCTCTCCATTCCCTGGGATGGCCATTGCCCATTGTTGTCTCCTCACCAGGTGACTTGGATGAGTCCATTGAGATGTAGGGTAGGAGTTGCAGCTCCACCGAAATTTCATGCACACCTGGCACATAGGTAGGCAAGAGGCTCCAGTCTCTGGAAGTGTACCTAAAAACTCCAGCATCACATATAGGTTTGAATAGAAGGAACTTGTGAACCATGTGCAGGGAGGACTTATTTGAGTCCAATTCTGTCATTCTCATGAGTACAGATTCCAAAATAGAACCCACAGATAAGGCATCAGTCTCTAGGGCTATCCCCCCTGATATAGGACCTGGGTGTCTCCAGAGCTCTCAGGAACCCCACTGTTTGGGGTGATAGGCACTTAGATGTTCTATGAGCTCCTACTGAGGTGTGAGTAAGAGATACCTCTGGGATGACCTCCCGACTCTCTTTGAAGTCGCTTAGCGACTTGAACTCATTTGTCTTTACCATTTCCCCCTTTTATTCAAGGTCTTTTTCCAGTTGTGTTGCCAATTAGCACTTGGTATTAATCCCTCGTTGCCAGGGAGGCTCATCCCCGGGAGTCACGTCCCACGTTGGTGGGAAGGTCATGCAATCATATGCTGAGTTTGGCTTTGAGAGAGGCCACATTTGAGCAACAAGGAGGCTTTCAGGTGGCAACCCTTAGGCACCCCACAACTGCAGGCTAAGTCTCATTTACAAGAGCAAAGACTCACAAGGGTAGTCATCAATAAAAAAAAAAAACACATCAGTGGGTCATCCTATTTTGACAGGCACTGTCCCTACACTCAGAGGACTATTGCTGCTCCCTTGGAGACTGTGGCAGAGCTCTCCAGGCTAGGAATTCAGATTCCCTCATTTATTGTGTGATTATCCAACCATCGTGACAAAGCCCTATCCCATGATCCTTTGAACGATTTTGTATATCTTTCATGTATATTCGGATGAACTAACCCCCACGAACACCCCCCCGACACCCCCCCAATAATCTCCAGCAGTACCCATTGTCACCCTTCTGTGATCGAAATCCTCCATGAACATTTAGTCCATAAAATAATCAAATACACTTACTAGGAAAAAGAAACAAGTATGATAAGCTTACATGCAAGAGACAAACATAAGGAGACTCAGGGTGAAAAAAAAAGAGAAGGAAAAAAACAAATAATCGAACAAAGAACAAAACAAAATAAAATATAATTAGTGGATTGGGACATTCAAAAAATGGGCAAAAAAGCAAAGGAAATGCCTTTAAAATATATATATATATATATATATATATATTCATTTTTTTCCCTTTATCTTTTCTTTTTTTTTTCTGCCTTTTATCACTGTGTTATGGGATGTCTGCTGTGCCATGACACATTCCTCCTCTCAATCCCCATTGTCTCCCAATTTTTCATTTAATTTTCAAAGTAGTTTTAGGTCACAGCAAAGTCACACACGGAGTGCCAGAGACTCCCGGATACCAAACCACACCCCCTTCCACACCCCATATTAACCCCGCCTTTTTTTTGGTTGTTAGCATTGTTATAACTGTTATACAGTTAGCAAAATATAGCAACTAAACATTGTCAGTGATTTACAGTATAGTTTACAATTTAGATGATACAGTTTAATAATTTTGATGATATTTACCATGTCCTGTGTCCATTACTGTAAGGTAATGAAAAACCTTCCTCATGACCACCAACCAACCCATTAGATCTTGACTGTTCCCTTCCCCCCAGTCCCCCAGGGCCCGTGATATCCCCCTCTCCCAACCCATGGAATGTCAAGATTCACAGTTACATGCCCTGGGTATTTGAACCTGCCCTTCCTAATCTACCCAACCCTCAGTGCTGCACCACCAAACCCAGGAACACCACCACTCATCTGCCACACCCCCCAACATGCAACCACACTCTATCCCTTTACCATAGATTATGTCCATATGGGTGATGGCTCAAAGCCTGCCCTTCTCTTACTCTCCTTTGTTAACCTATCTTTCAGACAATGGTTCTCAGAGACTGCTCACTTTCCTCAGTTCAGGTCAGTGAGGTCATATACTGTTCATCCTTCAGTGCCGGGCTTGCTTCACTCAACATAAGGTCTTCAAGAATCACCCATGTTATTCCATGTGTTAGCACTTTGTTCCTTCTTACCGCTGAGTAATATTCCATTGTATGTATGTACCACATTTTGCTTATCCATTCGTCTGTTGATGGGCACCGGGGCTGATTCCAACTTTTGGCAACGGTGAACAATGCCGCTATGAATATTGGTGTGCATATATCTGTTTGTATTTTTGTTTTCAGTTCTTCTGGGTATATACCCAGCAGTGGAATTGCTGGATCATACGGAAGATCTATTGCTAGTTTTCTGAGGAACCGCCAAACTGTCCTCCAGAGTGGCTGGACCATACTGCAGTCCCACCAGCAGGGGATGAGGGTTCCTATTCCTCCACATCCTTTCCAACATTTAGTTTCTCCTGTTTTTTTAATAGCTGCCATTCTGATGGGTGTAAGATGTTATCTCATTGGAGTTTTGATTTGCATTTCCCTGATAGCAAGTGATGTTGAGCATTTTTTCATGTGCTTTTTAGCCTTGTATTTCTTTCTTGCAGAAGTTTCTTTTCAGGTCACTTGCCCATTTTATAAATGGGATGTTTGTCTTTTTATTTTTGAGGTGTAGGATTTCTTTATATATGCAGGATATTAGGCTCCTATCAGATACATGGTTTCCAAATATTTTCTCCCATTGGGTAGGCTGCCTTTTTATTTTCTTAATAATGTCCTTTGAGGCACAGAAGATTTTAATTTTGAGGAGATCCCATTTATCTATTTTTTCTCTTGCTGCTTGTGCTTTGGCTGTGAAGTTCATGAAACCATTTCCTATTAGAAGGTCCTGTAGAGGCTTCCCTAGATTATCTTCCAAGGTCTTTATGGTTTTGGCTCTTATATTTAGATCTTTGATCCATCTTGGGTTGATTTTTGTATAAGGTGTGTGATGGTATACTTCTCTCATTCTTTTGGATATGGATATCCAGTTCTCCAAGCACCACTTGTTAAAGAGGCCATTCTTTCCCAACTGAGTTGGCTTGGTGGCCTGTTGAATATCAGATGACTGTATATGCGAGGATGCATATCAGAACTCTCAATTCGGTTCCATTGTTCAGTATGTCTAACCTTGTGCCAATACCATGAAATTTTGAGCACTGTAGTGTTGTAGTATGTTTTACGGTGAGGTAATGTGATACCTCCTACTTCATTTTTCTTTTTCAATATGTCTTTGGCATTCGGGGCCTCTTCCCTTTCCAAATATATTTTGTGGTTAGTTTTTCCTTTTCCTTAAAAAATACAGTGTAGTTTTTTTATTGAGATTGCATTAAATATGTTGTTTATTTTGGGTAGGATAGACATCTTGATGATATTTAGTCTTCCTATCCATGAACAGGGAATATTCTTCCATTTATTTAAGTCTTCTTTGATTTCCTTTAACAGTGTTGTGTAGTTTTCTGTATATATGTCCTTTACATCTTTAATTAAATTTATTCCTAGGTATTTGATTCTTTTAGTTACTATTGTAAATGTTATTTTTTTCTTGATTTCCTCCTCAGATTGCTCATTATTGGTGTACAGAAATGCTACTGATTTTTCATCATTAATCTATAACCTGCGACATTACTGAACTTCTTTATAAGTTCTAGAAGCTTTATTGTAGTTGTCTCAGGGCTTTCTACATATCGATCATGTCGTCTACAAATAATGATTTTTTTTCTTTTTCTTTTCTAATTTGGTTGTCTTTTATATCTTTACCTTGCTTCATTGCTCAAGCAAATACTTCTAAGATAATGTTAAATAGGAGTGGTGATAGTGGGCATCCTTGTCTTGTTCCTGATCTCAGAGGGAAGTATTTTAGGATTTCACCATTGAAGATGATGTTTTCTTTGTTTTTTTCATATATAACCTTTATCATATTCAGAAAGTTTCCTTCTATTCCTATCTTTTGCAGTGTTTTTATCAGGAAAGGGTGCTGTATTTTGTCAAATGCTTTTTCTGCATCTATAGAGATGATCATGTGATTTTTTTCTTTCAATCTGTTTATGCGGTGTATTACATTGTTTGATTTTCTTATATTGAAACATCCTTGCATACCAGGATACAACCAAATTGGTCATGGTATATAATCCTTTTGATATGTTGTTGAATGTGATTAGCCAGTATTTTTTTGAGGATTTCAGCATGTAGGTTCATTAGTGAAATAGGCCTGCAATTTTCCTTTCTTGTGGTATCTTTGTTTGGTTTTGGTATTAGGGTACAGTTAGCATCATATAATGAGTTAGGCAATATTCCTTCTACTTCTATTTTTGGAAGAGCCTAAGCATAATTGTTTTTACCTCTTTCCAGAATGTTTGGAAGAATTCAGCTGTGAAGCCATCTGATCCTGGGCTCTTCTTATTTGGGAGGTTTTTAATGACTGATTCTATCTCTTTATTTGTAATTAGACTGTTGATTTCATCAATTTCTTCTTTCATCTATGTAGGCTGTTTGTGAGTTTCTAGAAAATTGTCCATTTCCTCTAAATTATCATTCTTGTTGGCATATAATTTTTCAATATATCCTCATATGATGATTTTTATTTCTGTGATGTCAGCAGTGATATCCCCTTGATCATTCTTTATTTTGGGTATTGGCCTCTGTTCTCTCTTTTTATTTTTTAGTATTGCTAAGGTTTGTCAATTTATTAGATTCTTTCAAAGAACCAGCTTTTGGTTTTTTTGAATTTTTTCTAGTGCTTTCTTATTCTCTATTTCATTTAGTTCTGCTCTAATCTTTGTTATTTCCTTCTTTCTACTTCCTTTAGGTTTAGCTTGTGGTTTTTTATTTTTTTTTCCAAATTCCTCAAAGTGTGCAGTTAGGTCTTCAATTTTAGCTCATTCTTCTTTTTAATATATTTATTTATGGCTATGAACTTCCCTTTCAGGACAGCTTTCACTGCACCCCATTGGTTTTGATATGTTATGTTGCCATTTTCTTTCGTTTCAAAGTAGTTACTGATTTCTTTTGAGAATTCCTCCTTGACCCATTGTTTATGAAAGAGTGTATTGTTTAACTTCCATATCTTTGTGCCTAAACTGTTTCTCTGGACCTTAGTGATTTCCAATTTCCTTCCATTGTGGTCAGAGAAATTACTTTGTATAATCTCAATCTTTCTGAATTCATTGAGAGTTGTTCTGTGGCCTAGCATGTGGTCTGTCTTGGAGTATGATCCATGTGCACTTGAGAAGAATGTAAATCCTGCTGTATTTGGGTGTAGTGTTCTGTATATGTCTATTAAGTTCAGCTCTTTTAATGTATTGTTCAGAGTCTTTGTTTCTTTATCGATTCTCTGTCTAGATCTTCTGTCCAATGATGATAATTGCACATTAAAATCCGCTGCTATAATTGTAGAGGCATTTTTTATCCATTTAGTTTTTCCAGAGTTTGCTTCACATATTTTGAGGCACCCTGATTAGGTGCATAAATGTTTATGATTGCTCTTCACAGATTACCCCTTTTACTAATATATAGTGTCCATCTTTGTCTCTTACAATAGTGTTGCATTTAAAGTCTATTTTGTCTGATATTAGAATAGCTACTCCTGCCCTTTTTTGGCTATTGTTAGTTTTAAAATTGTTTTCCTGTCATTCACTTTCAGCCTCCTTGAATCCCTGTGTTGAAGGTCGGTTTCTTCTAGACCATATATAGATGGATCATCTTTCCTTATCCATTCTGCCAAACTGTATATCTTCAGTGGTGAATTTAATCCATTAACATTCAGTGTTATTACTTGCAATGAATTTCTTACTTCAGCCATATTTTCTTTGGGTTAATATATGTCATATGTTGTTTTATTTCTGTTTTTGTCTTTTTAGTTGTTTTTAAACTCTCCTCCAACTCTCTCTCCTTTGTTTTCTCCTTTCAACTTGTAGAACTTCCTTTAGTATTTCTTGAAGTGCATATTTCTTATTGACATACCTCTTAATTTCTGTTTATCTGTGAATATTTTGAACTCTCCATCATTTTTGAATGCCAGTTTTCCTGGATAGAGAATTCGTGGCTGGATATTTTTTTCTTTTAGTACTTTGACTATGTCATACACTGTCTTCTTGCCTCCATGGTTTCCGATGAGAAATCAGCACTTAATCATAATGTGCTTCCCTTATATGTGATGGTTCTCTTTTCTCTCGCTGCCTTGAGTATTTTCTCTTTGTCTTGAGCATTGGATATTTTGACAAGTATATGTCTTGGAGTTGACCTTTTTGGGGTGTTCTGTGATTCCTGGATCTGCACATCCATCTCTCTCAATAGGGTTGGGAAGTTTTCAGCCATTATTTCCTTCAACACTCCTTCTCTTCCCTTCCCTACTCTTCTCCTTCTGGGATGCCCATGATGTGTATGTTTGTGCATTTTGTGCTGTCGTTTAAATCCCTGAGTCTCTGCTGGATTTTTTTCTATCTTTTTGTCTATCTGTTCTCTATCTGTTTGATTTCATATGGATTGTCTTCCACATCTCTAATTCTTCTGCCTGTTCAAAACTGCTGTGGGACCTCTCATGTGGGAGGGAGGCACCTAGTAACTTGATCTACCTCCACTCCCTACTTTGTTGCATCTCTCATTATGTTTTCCTTCTTGTGTCTCTTTTTGCATCATCTTGTGTTAACTCCACACCTGCCCATTGCATCAGCTCACTGCCTTGCTTGATTTCTTTAGGAGGCACCAGGAACTGAAACTGGGACCTCCCATGTTTTAGGTGGGAGCTCAATTGCTTGAGCCACTTCCCTAGCCTGAAATTTTGATCCACAAATTGGGAAAAAATAAATGTGCTGTGTTATACTGCTCAAAAACAAACACATAAACAAACAAACAAACAAAAAATTGCTGTTATGTGAGTCCAGCATCTTTTTGATTTCTTAGATTTTGCCATTGATCACAATCATATCCGTTATCTTTTTATGTATGTTTACAATTTCTTCAGTATGTTCTCCCCGTGTCTTCTTTATATCCTTTATCTCTTCCTTCACTTCATTAAGTTGGTCCCTGATATTTGTTTGGAAAGCTTTGATTACCTGTTCGATGTTCTGCATCTCTCTCCGGTTATTAGTTTGTTCATTGGACTGGTCCATGTCTTCCTGAAGGAAGAGTAATAGAGTGGAGTTGTGAGAAAATGGCATCCTTGTAGTAGGCACTGCCCAGTTCTTTCACAAAAATGGTAGCAAAAGGACAACATCTTACTCAAGTGAGGTGTTTGGGGATTACACAGAGCAGAGGTTTTCAAGGCATCGAACTGGAGGGAGCTGGACAAAGAGATAAAGAGGATAATGGAAATTCTTTCCTTGTGGCTGGAAATGGTGGCAGGTGAGCCCACCCTCAAGACAAATAGCCTCCACAGATACCCTGGTTATTAACAGCCAGGTCAATAGGAGGGAGCATTCCCTGGGAGGAAGAGGGTTCTGGTGAAGTGTGGAGAGTGGTTTCCTTTCTGTGGGTTTGATCATCTGAGACCCCTTTGAATCCCAGGGGGGATACTAGCCAGCACTGAGGTGGCGCTGGGTACAGGGGAAAAGGGAATCTGCTCAGACAGGCTATCACACCTGGCCACAGTCAGAGACAGGAACTCAAGCAGAGAGGGGATGAAACAGGTATCTAACTAGACTGGTCACTAAAAACTTTTAAGAGTACAACATGCTTAAGGTAAACAGGTGGCAGGAAGAGCTCAATAAGCTTTCAAAAGCCTATTTAGGAAAACAAACAAAACAAAACAAAACAAAACAAAAGCCTATTTAGGGTTCCCTGGGAGGAAGAGGGGTCTGGCAGAAGGTGGAGTGTAGTTTATTTGCACTGAGTTTGGTCAGCTGAGCCCTATTTGAATCTTGGAAAACACCCCAAACTGATGGGGAGAGGGTAGGGTGTTCCATTCAGGCAGGCAGTCATGCCCAGCCAACCAAGGAGAGAAAACAATTAGAATAGAGAGGGGGCAGGGACAGGGGCCTAATAAGCAGGATTCTAGCAAGCTGTAGAATTCTAAGTACATCTGGAGGAAAGGGGGAAGATAGTTCTCTGAAGACTGATTAACCTAAGAAGATAGTTTTGCTCAATCGAGGAATTCCCGCTTTGTATATACAAGAACCCTGGTTTGATTCCCAGGTAAATAAAGATATTAATCCATCTGGTTATTAGTAATTCAGCTAATACTTTATGGCACAGAACATTTGTTTTAGGCATTCTTGATTCTATTTCTTTTTTTTAAAGTTTCCTTTATTTGCATTTTTAAAATTTTTACCAGTAAAACATGGTACATCACCTTCAGAGGGCAGGCTGCATGGTGATTGATAAACACTGGCAGCCTGAGAAACTCCATAGGGACCTAAAGGGAGGGCAGTTTTTCCTTGGTTGTTTTTTGTTGTTTTTGTTGCTGTTTCTGTTTTGTTTCTTGTTTGTTGTGTTTTCCCTTTATTTATTTCCTGATTTTTCTTTTACCATTTTTTCTACCTATGTTATTTCTTTTCTTTCTTTCATTTTTCTATTTTTTGATTTCTGTTTTTTTCTTGTTTTTGTTTTTGTTTTCATTATACCTCCTCTCTCTCTCTCTCTCTCTCTCTCTTTTTTTTTGGTCTTTTTTATTTTTATTTTTCTCTCTCTCTATTTTTTCTCTGTTTCTTTCCTTATTTTTAATTTTTTCCTTTCTATTTTTCTTTATTCTTTACCTCTCTTCTCATAATTCCAGGCTTTTAACTTATTCTATATATTTTTCTCTATTTTGCTTCTAATTTCATTTTTTCTTTACCACTTTTTTATTCTTAGTTCTCTGTATTTCTTTTGAATTCTTACTTGTGTTAATTATGTATTTTACCAGGTCTTTTATGGCTCTTCTTTTATATTATTACTACTACTACTATATTTCTCTTCTTATCTCTTTCATTTTCTCTGAACCTAATTTTTTGAAGGGAACATATACAAGAACAAGGAAATATAATAAAAGGAACAAAGTGTCAAAGTGAAATTTTACCTCACTCACTAAAACAACAAAATAAAACCATTAAATAGAAAAGGTAGTGAACCAACCAAATAAATGTATTACCATAAACAGATGACTATACACTAACAAAAAAATTACAACCATACTGAAAAACAAGAAGACATGGCACAGTATAATGAACAAACTAAAAACAGGAGGAGGTACAGATCATGGAACAAGTGATCAGAGAAGTCCAAACCATTTTTATGAATTAAATTAATGAAGTGAAGTAAGAGATTAAGGATATTAAGTAGACATTGGAAGAACATACAGAAGAAATTGAAACATACATAAAAAGATAATGGATATGATGGCAAAGTATGGCACAATGCAAGAAATAAAAAATATACTGGGAGCACATAACAGCAGGCTTGAACAGGTAGAGGAAAGAATCGGTGATGTGGAAGACATTAATCTTAAATCATAAAAATAGTAGAAAAGATAAATAAAAGATAGAAAAAATCCAGCATAGAATTAGGGACTTGAATGACAACACGAAACAAACAAATATACATATTAAAGTCATCCCAGAGGGAGAAGAGAAGGGAAGGGGGCAGAAGGAGTGTTGGGGGAAATAATGGCTGAGTATTTCCCAGCTATATTAAGGGACATATATGTACATATCCAGGATGTGCAGTCCAATCCAAACAGTTTAAAACCTAATAGGCCTAATCCAAGATGTATACTTGTCAAAATTTCCAATGCTCAAGACAAAACAAAAATACTGAAAGCAGCAAGAGAAAATAGATCCATAACAGACAACAGAAGCTTGAAAAGCGTTAGTGCTGATTGCTCATCTGAAACCATAATAGCAAGAAGGCAGTGGTATGACATAGTTAAGATGCTAAAAGAAAAATAATCGCACCCAAGAATTCTCTATGCAGCAAAGCTCATATTCACAAATGAGAGAGCATCCCAAATATTCAGATAAACAAAAATTAAGAGAGTTTGTCAATTAAAAAACAGCCCTTAAAGACATACTAAGGGAGTTCTGCAGTTTGAAAGGAAAAAATAGAAGATAAAGAGAGTTGGAGGAGAGTGTAAGAATAACAAAAAAGATAAAAAGACAAATAAAAACAATTTATGCTATACATAAACCTAAAGAAAATATGGCTCATTTAAATAATTCCTTGATAGTAATAATACTGAAAGTTAATTCCTTAAACTATTCAGGTACACAGATTGGCAGAATGGAAAAGGAAATATTACCCATCTATATTCTGTCTACAAGAGACCCACTTTAGACCCATGGATGCAAGAAGGCTAAATGTGACTGGTTGAAAACAATTTTACTTACAAACAATAACCGAGAAAGGGTAGGAGAAGCCATGCTAATATTGAACAAAATAGACCTTAAATGCAAAACTATTGTAAGAGGCAAAGAATTACATTATATATTAATAAAATGAGAAATCTATCAAGACGAAAGTGCAATCATAAGCATTTATGCATAAAACCTGGGTGCATCAAAAAACCTAAGGCAAACATTGGAAAAACTAAGTGAAGAAATAGATGACTCTACAATTAAAGTGTGGGACTTTAATACACATTCAACATTAGACAGAACATCTCAACAGAAAATCAATAAAGAAACGAAGAATTTGAATGATACATTATAAGATCTGGAACTAATACATATATACAGACCATTAAAACCAAATATAGTGGGATACACATTCTTCTCAAGTGCACATGGACCATTCTCCAGGATAGGCCATATTCTAGGCAACAGAACAACACTCAATGAATTCAGAAAGAATGAAATTATACAATGTAATTTTTCTGACCCCACAATGGAATGAAGATGGAAATCAGAAAAGGATAAAGAAGCAGATCAGGCACAAAGATGTGAAATTAAACAACACATTCGTAGACAATCTGTGATTCAAGGAATAAATTGCAAATGAAATAAAGACCTTGAAAAGAATGAAAATGACAAGACAACTTGTCAAAACCTATAGGATGCAGCAAAAGATGTACTGAGAGGGAAATTCATAGCCATAAATGCCTATATTGAAAAAAAGAAAGAGGTAAAATTAAAGACCTAACTGCACACAGGAAGGAATAAGAAAAATAACAACAAGAAAAATAGTAACAAAGTATAAGGAAGGGAATAACAAAGATTAGAGCATAACTAAATGAAACTGAAAATAAGAAAGCACTAGAAAAAGTAAACAAAACAAAAAGCTCAGTATGTGAGATTAATAAAATTTACTATCTCTTAGCAAGACTAACAAAGAAAAAAGAAAGAAGATGCAAACACATAAAATAATAGACTAGTAAGGGGTATCACCACTCTTCCCACTGAAATAGAGTATTATAAGAGGATACCTTGATTAATTGTATGCCAAAAAGATGAATAATTTAGAGGAAATGGACAAACTTCTATAAACACACAAACAGCCTACATTGACAAAAGGAGAAATTGATGAACTCAACAAAGTAAACATGCGTAACAAGATTGAATTAGTCATCAAAAACCTCCCCCCAAAATGAGCCCAGGACCAGGTGGCTTCACATAGGAATTCTACCAAACATTCTCAAAAGAGTTGGCACCAATCCTACATAAACTATTCCAAAAAATAGAAATGGAGGGAATATTGTTTAACTCATTCTACAATGCCAACATCATCCTAATAACAAAGCCAAAAAATACAGCACAAGAAAGGAAAACTATGGGCCAATCTCTTTAATAAAACTAGATGTTAAAATCCTCAATAAAATACTTGCTAGTTGTATTCAACAGCATATCAAATGAATTACACACCATGACCAAGTGGGTTTCATCCCTATTATGCAAGGATATTATATCATAAGAAAATCAATCAATGTTATACACCACAAAAACAGATCAAAGGAAAAAATCACATAATCATCTCTCTCTATACATAAAAATGATTCAACAAAATACAGCAACCTTTGCTGAAAAAACACTTCCAAAGATAGGAATAGAAGAAAACTTTCTCAACATGATAAAAAGTATATATGAAAAGGCCACAGCTAATATCATATTCAATGATAAAATCATAAAAAATTTCCTTCTAAGATCTGGAACAAGACATTGATGCCCACTGTCACCACTCTTATTTAACACTGTGTTGGAAGCACTTGCTCAAGCACTTAGACAAGAATAGATATAACAGCCATCCAAATTGGAAAGGGAGAAGAAAAAATTTCACTATTTGCAGGTGATATGATCCTATACATAGAAAGTACTGAGAAATCAATATCAAAGATTCTAAAGCTTATAAATGAGATCATTAAAACAGTCGGTTATAAGATGAATGTGAAAAATCAGCAGCATTTCTCTGCACCAATAATCAGCAGCCTGAGGAGGAAATCAAGAAAAAGAATCCCATTTACAATAGGTACTAAAAGAATCAATTATCTAGGCATAAATTTTACTAAAGATACAAAAGACTTGTACACAGGAAACTACACACACTCAAAGGAAATCAAAGAAGACCTAAATAAACAGAAGAATATTCCCTGTTCAGGAATAGGAAGACAAAAAATTGGGAAAGTGTCTACCTTACACAAAGAGATTTACAAATTTAACACAATCACAATAAAAAAGACAACAGCATTTTAAAGTGAATTGGGAAAGCTAAGTATGAAATTTATTTGGAAACGGAAGAGGACATTTATAGCCAAAAACATATTGAAAAAGAAAAATGAAATTGGAGGAATGACACTATTTTACTTTAAAACATATTACAAAGCTACAGTGGTCAAAATTGCATTGTATATGCACAAGCATAAACATACTGACCAAAGGAACCAAATTGAGAGTTCTGATTTAGATCCTCCCATATATAGTCATCTGATATTCTGTAAGGCTATCAAAGACATTCAAATGGGAGAGAATAGCCTCTTCAACAAATGGTTCTTGGAGAATTGTATATCCATATCCAAAAGAAAGAGAGAAACACTATCTAACACTTTATAAAAAATTATCTCAAGATGCATCAGTTATCTAAATATCAGAGCCAAGAATGTAAATATCTTGGAATATAATCTGGGAAACATCTACAGGATCTTGTATTAGGAAATGGTTTCATGAACTTTACGCCCAAAGCATGAGTAATGAAAGAAAAAATAGATAAATGGGGCCTCCTCAAAATTAAAATAGTTTTGCTGCCCAAGGATTTTGTCAAGAAAGTGAAAATGCAGCCTATCAGTGGGAGAAAATATTTGGTAAAAATATATCTGATAGGGGCATAATATCCAGCATATATAAAGAAAATCTACACCTCAAAAATAAAAGGACAAACAACCTATCTAAAAAATGGGCAAGAGATTTGAATAAACACTTCTACAAAGACAAAATATAAATGGCTAAAAAGCACACCAAAAAATGTTCTACATCACTAGCTATTCGGGAAATTCAAATTAATACTTCAGTGAGATATCATCTTACACCCATTAGACTTGTGGCTATCAAAAAACCAGAGGAATACAAGTGTTGGAGAGGATGTGGAGTAATGGGAACCCTCATCCACTGCTGTTGGGAATCTAGAATGGTACAGTCATTGTAGAGAACATTTTGGTGGTTCTTCAATGAGCTAAAAATAGAAATGCCATATGACCCAATAATTCCATGGCTGGGTATAAAACTAGAAGAATTGAAAGCAGGGCTATGAACAGATATATACACGTGAATGTTCATAGCAGTTTTATTCACTACTGCCAAAAGTTGGAAACAACTGCAATGTCTATCAACAGATGAGTAGATAAACAAATAGTGGCATATACATACAATAGCATATTATTCAGCTCTAAGAAGCAATGCATTATTAACCCATGGGATAACATGTATGAAACTTGAATACCTAATGTTGAGTGAAGCAAGCCAGGCACTGAAGGATAAATACTACATGACCACACTGATATGAGTTAAATAAATTGAGCAGACTCACAGAGCTAGAGTCCAGAAGATGATTTTACAGAAGACAGAAAGGGAGAAGAAGGGTGTGAGCCAATGCTTATATGGGAAAAATCTATGATAAGGTGAATTTGTGTAATCATGCAGTGGAGGGGCATGACAGGGTGTAGTGATACTATTGGGTTGGTTTTTGAGGGGTCTAGTGTTGTGAGGGTTGTTGTTCCATGGAACTGGGGTAGGGTTGGGTGAAGGACCAGCGGAACACTGGGGGTTTGTGGTTATATGGTTGAAACTACAACATTGGAAGTATTCTTTTGTCCATATGGCAGGGGAGAGTTAATTATTTAGGGTGTTGGATATGGAGGCATTTGGGACAGGGCACACTTCTTGGGAGTATGTGAATGTTCATCTTGACATAGTGTGCTGTATCAGTGGGTTTAATTCCACATAATGATGAGAAGGTGCTGGAATCCCATCCTGGTGGGTCCTGCTATGTTCTCAAATAGAAGTGTGGTATTTTCTTGAGAGCATGGGCAGTACCTAATAGGGGAGGATAGGCCAGTATGTCATGACTTAAATGTTGTTGAAATTTACTATGAAAATTGTTGTTCAAAGAAATGAAGTTTGGTGGTCATTATGGGTCCTGAGAGGAGGGTGAGGGAATAATATAGTAGATGGAACGTGTGGGAATTTTTGGGGTGGTGAACTGTTCTACATGATCTTGTAATGATGGAAAAAAGCCATGTTAAATTTCATCAAAATTTATAAAACGTATGGTCCAAATGTAAACCATAATGTAAATCATTGACAATGGTTATTCATGATGTTTCAATATTTATATGTCAATTATAACAAAGGTACCATCCACATATAAAATATTATTAATTACAGAAAGAGGAAAACGGGGAAGGTGTAGGTTTTATGGGATCCCCCTATGTTTTGTATGTGACTTTTCTGTAACCTAAAATTTCTTTGAAGACAAATGAAAAAAAATAACACTAGGAGAATAAAGGTTAAAAAATGTCATTGTACATACAAGATAACAGATCTTACAGTGATGAAAGACATAATATCATAAAAATCTTTTATATTTTATGTTTTTTATTTTTATTATTACAATTTTTAATTTTTTTGCATTTTATCTATTTTAAAACTATCATTATTTCATTTTCTGAATAATTGCATTGGTCATCTTTTGGATTCATTACTGAAGAATTTTTGGATCACAGAAGCATTACAAACCTGGCAGTGGAGGATCATCAATTCGGGGTGTCAGTGATGGGGGATGCATGGGAAGAGATTAATCTGGGGCATATCTGTAAGACATATTAATGTGTTCAAGTTTCATGAGACATTGTCACAGTAGGTGGAGATTCACACATAACAGAAAGAATATCAAATTATCATCCTGGGGAGCTCTGCCACATTCTTTAATGGAAGCATGAGAATCCCCCAAGTACAACAGCAGTGACTACTGAAGGAGGATGGACCGTTGTTGAGCCCTTGATATTAATTACTGTACTTATCAACCTTTACTCTTGAAATTGAAACTTAGCCTGGTATTATACATTGCCTAAGTGTTACCTCCAGAGATCCTTCTGGTTGCTCAAATGTGGCCTCTCTCTAATGCAAACACAGCATATAAATGCATTACCTTCTCCCCAATGTAGGACATGACTCCCATGGATAAACCTCCCTGGAACTGAGGGATTACTAACAAGCACCAAATAGCAATGTGACTGGAAAATCACTTTGACCAAAAGATGGAAAGTGTAAAGACAAATGAGCTTATATGGCTAAGAGTGTTCAAAGTGAGTCAGGAAGTCATTACAGAGGTCACATTATGCACATCTCAGCAGGATCTCATTGACTGCCAAAGTAAATATTGCCTCAAATAGCAGAGACATCCAGACATTCTAAGCATGGCAGAGAGATCAGGAGTATGTTGCCCTGCCAGTGGGTGCTTCTTGGGAATTTATGCTCCCGACTGTGTCAGAGTTGGTCTCATTTGTGGTCTCCCTACACCTGGTTCTTCTGCCCCATTGATTTGAATCTATATTTTGTGTTAGAGGTGATAAATGTATGTCCAAGAGACTTAAATCCTTGGGCTGTCCATGTACCAGTTGGGCCCTGAATATCAACAGAGTTACAACACCTGCTCTGAAGTTCATTGGACTAGCCAAAGACAACTAATAAGGAGATGTTGATGGACAATGACCATCCCAAAGAAAAGAGAGGGTCTGCAACTATAAGCAAGATAGTCCCATCCATCTGCCCCATGGGATCTATGCCCCCTCTCAACTAGAGGTAGAATGGACATCACCATCTCAGAATCCTGAGGATTGTGGAATGTATGGTGGATTTGATTAGACTTAATAGTATTCTAGTATAGACTTATTGTGATCCTAGCAATAGAAGAAATTTTGTCATTGATGTGGTGGGAGAGGACACTGGTTTTTATGAGGGGAGGGAGAGGGAAAACAGGTGTAATATGTGGACATCTTCAGGACTTGTGAATTGTCTTGAATGACATTACAATGACAGATAGAAGCCATTATATATCTTGTCATAATTTACAAAACTGTGCAGGAGAGACTGTAAACTACAATGTAAAGTATTATCCATGCTTAGCGTCAATGCTCTAAGATGTGTTCTTCAATTGTAAAAAATGTACTAAATTAATGAAGGATGTTGTTAATGTGGGAAAATGTGGGTGTGGTTTGGAGCAGGGCATATGGAAACCCCTATATTTTTTATGTAATATTTATGTAATCTATTTTTTTAAATAAAAAACTATATTAAAATAAATAAATAATGTAACCACTGATATGATGTTTTAATAAATTAGTAATAGAGTGCATTAGAGCATAGGTTACGAACTCCCCTTTTATTATATCAGCTGTGCAAATGGTTTATATACTGTGATTATCTTCCTGAAAACCTATTGAGTCACATGAAATATTACTTAAAACATTGAGATGATTTACTAAGGTAGTGAGTTGGATATTAATGTGCTGAAATTAACAGTCCATTTAGAAGAAAGATTCATTTAGAAGAAATAATGTAAGATTCATTCATAAAGCCTTAAGTGTTAAGGAATAATTTTTTGATAAAATAGTAAAATTGTAATTACTCTTGAAGTACAAAAGAATATTCTTGAGAAATTTTAGGTGATCCTCTTGGAAAAAACCTCATTCTCATAATGATAAAAAACACCCTAAAATACCTGACACATGTCATAAAAGTCTCAATTAAAATATAAATTCTAAAAAATATATATACTGATTTTGTGTTTAAATAAAGAATTAATGTCAAATCTCTGAAGAATAAGATCAATGAAGTGCAATTTGCTCTAACAACTATCAAAATGTATTAAAAATCACTAGTGAATAAATTTGAGTGGATTGAAACTCTCATAGTTATAAGGTTACTGGAAAAATACATAATTATTTATGTAGTTAACATTTATTGTAATATAATATTTTTTATCATAGACTATTTGATTCCAGTTGTTCGGATGAGTAAATTTTTATCATATATACATACATCATCTGCAAAATATATGACATAATTTTGTACCAGAACAAAATTTTAAACTAACAATTTTTTTTCATTAATTTTAGTAAATGAGAGTTCTGGAGGAATACTTGCTGAAACTTTTGAGATATAGTCAAAGAAGTGTAATTCTGACTCAGGTTTAAAATATTAAAAATACAAGTATATGTAATGTAAAAATACAAGTATATGTACAACTAAATTGAATATTTTTGCAATAAAAAGTAAAGAAGATTTAAAAACTGGCAATCAGGCAATATGTTTGTAACTCAGATTAACCAACAATTAATTATTCTTTTCAAAACACTCATATGGAGAAGAAAAAGTACAATAACACAACAGAAAGTGAGAAAAGCATATGAAGAAAGACTTTACACATATTAAATACAAATTACACTGACTCTTAAATATATGTGAGGTTTGAAATTTATTCATAATAAAAATACAAATTAGAAAAATCAAAACATTTCTCATATATCAGATAGGCAAAATCCAATATTTTGAAAATGATCTTTCTTAATAAACTGCAGAGTAAATGCCATTCTTCCCTGGCTGTTGGACATTAAACAAGTCTGCTGGAGGTACAAAAGTTTACAGATCCAATAGAAGACAATTTTTCAATATGTATTAAATTTATTATTCATTTTCCTTTGTACTATTAATTAAAAATCTGAGATTAATCATATAGACAACATACACACACATATACAGATACATACATATACAAATTCAGGTTTAAAATGTTTACAGAAATTTATTTGCCACAGTCTTGCTTGAAATGTCAGAAAATGGAAATATTCAGATAGTCCAATATTAAGGATATTTTAAAAATATAGAACATTCAAAATATTTAATAAATATAAATGCTTTTTGTATTCTTATATCAAATTTACTTTAAATTATATATATCCATATACTTCTGAATATTTACTTTTTATATGCTGTTTATTTTTGAAGCATGACATGTTCAATTTTAGATATAAGAGAAAATTATATGAATTAAATCACATGGTATTATAATCATATAAGACATATGAAAATGTGCTAAAAAATGTTTGAGTGAAATGTACCTTGTGAGTAGAAGAAGGTGATTTACAAAGCTTTATGTTTTTCAGTGAGGTCAAAGAAACTTCCTTAAGAAAGTTACACATGAGGTGAGATCCTAAAGGACAAGTGCACTACCAGATTGCTAGGGTAGGGAGTGTCTTTCTAGTGGAATAAGCAGGATATCCAAATGTTTTCTTAGAAATAGCATGGCAAGTATATATTGGTAAGACAAATAGTTTGGGTTTAATATTCACAATGATAGGGAACATGGAGGTAAGAGAAGCAATGTGGAATTCCTAGGTCATGATCAGCAGTTTAGTTTACATTGTTAAAACTATGCAAAGGTGATGATCAGTTTTAAGAAAGAAAAAAAAAATTAATGTGAGAACAGATTTTCTCTGGTTGTCCCATGGATTATGGATTATAGCAAGATGACCTAAAGAAAAATGGACAGACTCATGAGGTGATTACTGTGACATCCAACATTTAGATATGCATATCTCAGATTTTCAGTATGGTCTCAGAGATGGAAATATGTTGATGTATTACAAAATAATTTGTTAGCAAAAATAAGCAAGGTTTGGTGATTGGCTATGAACAGTAATAGTGTAAGAGACAGTAAAGATGATTCTTAAGTGCTGCTTTATTCCAACTTACATGTGTAAGGGCCCATTACATAAGATGGCATTATTTTTGTTTTATTATTATTTTACTCTATCAGTGGTGAAATAAAGTTGAGTTTACTTTTTTTTACATGCTAACTTTAACAGTTAAATCCCATATTCACAAGGAAATGATAAGTGGAACTGACAGATATTTTACATGGAAATTCAGTACAGCAATATTTTGAAGGATCATGAAAGAAACTTAATATTTAAAATATAAATAACTTTTATTTAGCAAATCTACACCACAGAATAATAAACAGCTACACAAGTTAGATTGTTAAAAATAAATTACTAATGCGGGGACATTCTTAAATACTTATAAAAAGAAATATATTCAGACATATTCAATTCAGCTGGTGAAAAGGCATACACCAAAGTACTGTCAAGAAATATGAAAGAGCCAATAATAAATATTTTCCTCTCTTTACAGTACTGAACATATTTAGCTTTCAAAATTTTATTCAAATACAATCCTTATTATAATCAAAATAAAATAAAGTACATTTGACTCAGACTTTGACTCCTTTTCTCCTCACACTTTTATTTTATTTTGTGATATTATTTTATGATTTTATGAAAATGTGACTTTTTATTTTATTTTATTTTATTATTTTATTCAATTCATGAATCATAATCATCAGCTTAAATGCAAACTTCCCAAAGAAAATGTGATAACTAGTCATATTGCCAAATTGTCCATTTCCAATGAAATCACTGTTATTGAATTTATGGCATTTTATTGTTTATTACATAAATAAAATATCATGATGAAATTAATGAATGGGACAATCAAACTTCTTTGTAAGTATTCAAATTGGAATTGATTCTGTGATCTTTGAGCTTTGATTTGGTATAGGTTACCCACCTACAGGTCCTGTTTTGTCTTAGCAAAAGGAGGAAACATAGTGTTTTAGAAGTGAGGGTGACAAAGAGAAAACTAAATTAGATATGAACATATTATCCCAAGGGCTCACATTTTGGAAATATTATTACCATTAAATTATTTTTAAAAGTTAAGGAAATCAACCTTCAGTTCAAAATACACATAAAATTTGCTGTGCTCTGATTCAGAATATTTCATTAGTATTTTGTGTATGTTTGTATATATTTCATTGTTTTATATTCTGATGGAAATAGGAAGTTTAGGAAAGACATATGTCATAAATTTCACGTTTATAAGTAGAGGTAATTTTGACAGTAGTATTCATGAATTTGCACCTCTTTGAAAATGAAAACTGACTAGTCTATCAGAAAAATATCTTTGCTATAATTCCATTATATCCCTACTATCAAATGCCAAAAATTAATATGATAAAATATTTCAAACATTTGCATATTCCACAAGTTCTTGATTTAATTTATTTCCTTACAATTATTTTTTGAAAAAAACACTGGTTTCTTAAAATAGCAATTCTTAAAATATAATGTGTATACCCACCACCTAGGGATCTGGTTAAATGCAGACAATCACTCAGGAGATCTAAGATGATCTGAGATTATGCATTTTTCAACAAATCTGAAGTTGGTGAAACAAAAGACTCAAAAGGGACTCTGTCTTAAACTGACAACAATGAGAAGCTTAGCCTGTAATTTCTCAGCCAACATTTCTGGTGTTCAGAAGTGGGATCTGAAGCCCCACCACCTCTACTCTGGAGTCACCATTAGATTAGAGCATGATACCTGCTAGAGCCTCTAGTGCTTTGTTGTCTGCCCAATGGCCCTGGATTTCTGTTGATTCAAGATGGTGTACTAGGGAATGGCAGGCTGAACTCTTCTTCCAGAACCTTAGGGAAGGTACATTACTTATTGAGGGTGGGCCACAAGGTGATTGATTGGTGAACACTGGCAGCCTGAGACTATTGCTAGTGGCCTGAGAGGGAGGTCTGTTTATTCTTTTATTTTCCTTTGTTTCTTCCTTTTACTTTTTTCTCCTTATTTACTTTATTTCTGTTCTTTCATTTTTCCCTCTCCCTTTGCTTTTCTTTCATTCCACCTTCTCTGGTTTGGGCCTCATTTTCTTTCTTCCCTTTTCATCTTGACATTCTTTTATTTTATATGTATATATATTGTTTCTTTTTTTCTTCATACACTTTTTCTATTCTCATTCTTTTTTATTTTTTTATGATTTTTCATTCTTATAACTTAACTTTTCCTGGTTCTTTAATGGTTACTTTTCCATCATTTTATTTTATTAATTTGATTTTTTTCTTTCCCTTTTTATGGTCTTAATAATTTTTCAGGACACCATGGACAACTACAAGTATATAGAATAAGTAGAACCAAGTGTCAAAGAGGACCCTTAACACAAAAGAAAATGAAATAAACCCTTTAGTAGAAAGACAAGCTAACCAACTGGATATGCCAATAAAGATAAACAGATGCCTGGACATGAGCAAAATATTACAAGCCATAATGACAAAGAGGAAGACATGGCTCAATCTAATGATAAAACTAAAAATCAGGAAGAGATAAAGAATGTGGAATGAGAAATCAAGGAAATCTGAATAAATATCATGAATCTCCTTAATGAAGTGAAGGAAGATAAAAATGATATTAAGAAGATGCTGGAAGAATAAACAGAAGAAATTATGAACATACATTTGAAGATAACAGATCTGATGGTAATGAAAGACATAATGAAAGAAACTGAAAATATGCTGGAAGTACATAACAGCAGATTTGAACAGGCAGAGGAAAGAATTAGTGATGTTGAATATAGGACATCTGAAATCACAGATAGAACAGATAGATAAAATAGAAAAAAATCAGCAGGGACTCAAGGAATAAAATGACAATGCAAAATGCATAAAAATATGCATTGTAGGCATCATCAAAGGAGAAGAAAAGGTAAAGGGGGCAAAAGGAGTGTTGGAGGAAATAATGGCTGAAAATTTTCAAATCTTCTGAGAGACCTGCATGTACATATCCAGAAGATGCACCACATGAGAAATGATGTATATCCTAATAAGCCTACAGAAAGAAACATACTTATCAGATTTTCAAACACTCAAACAGAGAATTTTGAAAGTAGCAAGAAAAAAAAGATCCATTACATAAAAGTGGTGCTTAATATGATTAAGGGCTAATTTATCACCTGAAACCATGAAGGCAAGAAGGTAGTGATATGAAATAGGTAAGGTGATAAAAAAAGAAATATGCTAACTAAGAACTCTGTATCCAGCAAAGATGGTATTCATGAATCTACATGCAAAAAGTAAAAATAAAAATTGGGAGTAGTTATTAATATCAGATGAAATAGATATTAATTGCAAAATCATTATAAAAGAAATAGAAATACACTATTTATTATTAAATATATGCCATCCTGGAAAACTGACAAATCCTTAGGCTAACAAAGAAAAAAGGAGAGAAGATGTAAATAAATACAATTAAAAAAAATGGGTAATGGGATATCACCACTGATCCCACAGAAATGAAAAGATATCATGAGAGGATTTTTCAAAAAAAATTGTGCCTATAAGCTGAATAAATTAGATGAAAAGGACAAATTCCTATAAATACACAAGGAACTCATAGTGATTAAAAAAGAAACAGAAGAACACCACAGACCAACCACATGTAATGAGAATGAATTAGTCATCAAAAACCTCCCACCAAATAAAAGCCCAAAACCAGATGTCTTCAAAGTGAATTCTACCAGTCTGGAAAGAAGTAACACCAGACCTGCTTGAATTCTTCCAAAAAATAGAAGTGGAAGGAATATTACCTAACTCATTCTATGATGCCAATGTCACCCTATACCAAAGCCATATTAGGATGCCATAAGAAAAGAAAAGTACAGACCAATAACTCTAATGAATCTGGGCACTAAAGCCCTTAACAAAATACTTACTAATCATATTCAATACCACACCAAATAAATTATACATAATGATCAAGTGAATTTCATCCCTGGTATGCAATGATGGTTCAATTTTAGAAAATCAATCAGTGATGTAATATGTCACATTAAGAGACCAAAAGAAAAAAAATAACATAACTATCATTATTGATGCATAAAAAGCATTGGACAGGTTACAACATGAATTCTTGATACTTCAAAAGTAGGAATAGAAAAAACTTCCTTAACACAATGAAGTATATATATGAAAAAACATAGCTAACATCATTCTCAATGATGAAATGCTAAAGTCTTTACCATAAGATCTGGAACAAGACAAAGTTGCCCATTTTCACTGCTCCTATTTAACATTGTATACTTGGTCTATCACTTAGGGAAATAAAAGATATAAAAGGCATCCAAATTTGAAAGGAAGAAGTAAAAATTTCACTATTTGCAGATGACATGATCTTATACATAGAAAACCCTGAAAATCTACATCAAAATATCTAGAGTTAAAAACAAGTTCAGGAAAGTGACAGGATATTAGATCAACACAAAAAATCAGTAGCATGTCTGTACACTAATAAAAATCAGTCTGAGGAGGGAATCAAGAAAAAAATTCCATTTACAATAGCAACAAAAATCATATACTGAGGAATAAGCCTAACTAAGGATGCACAGGACTTTTATATAGAAAACTATACAACATAGAAGATATAAATAAATGGAAGCATATTATGTTCATGGATTGGAAAATTAAATATTTCTATCCTACCCAAATTGATTTACAGATTTAATGCAATCCCCATAAATATTACAACAGTATTTTTTGCTGAACTGGAAAAACCAATTTTGAAATTTATTTGGCAGAGCAAGGGGCCCCAAATAGTCAAAAACCTATTGTAAAAGAAAAATAAAATAGAAGTAATCACACTACCTGACTTTAAAGCATCCTATAAAGTTGCAGGGGTCAAAAACTGCATGGTATCAGGACTAAGATACACATACTCTCCAAGTGAACAAATTGAGACTTCTGAACTAGACCCATACATATATGGAAACTGTTATTCTTAAAAGCCACCAAGCCCACTCATATGGGATAAACCTGCCTCTTCAACAAATGGTGCTGGTATAACTGGATATCCATATCCAAAAGAATGAAAGAACATCTCCATCTCATGCCCTACACAAAAATTAATTCAGGATTGATCAAAGACTTAAATATAAGACCCAAGATCAAAAAGCTCCTAGAAAAAATATATAAAAGGATTTATGACATCTTGTGGTAAGAAACCATTTCATAACTTCAATCCCAAAACATGAGAAATGAAATAAAAATTAGATGAATGGGACCTCCTCAAAATTAAAAACTTTTGCACTCTATAGGAGTTTCTCAAAAAAGTGAAAATTCACCCTACTCCATGTTAGAAAATATTTGGTACCATCTATCCGATAAGGGCCTAATATCTGACATATATAAAGAAATCCTACATCTCAAAGACATAAATAAAAATGACCCATTTAAAAATGGGGAAGAAATTTGAATACACCTTTATCCAAAGAGTAAATACAAAAGGTTAAAATCCACATGAAAAGACACTAATCATCACCAAAAAAATATAATGCTCAATCTGGACAGAACCTAAGAAAATGTGAAAGTGGTGGTTTGGCAGTGGATTGGGGTGATGTTGGTGCATAGATTTGATTGGGGTCAATAATGCTGTGGTGTGAGGGTTATCAGGTTTAGGGAGGGTATTGGAGTATCCATGGAATTTAGGGGGCTGGAGGAAGGAACAAATGAATTCCAGGGATTTGGATGTCTGTGGTTGAAAATAAACTATTGGAAATGGTCTTTTGACAAATATGGCAGGAAGAGGTCACAGGTGCAGGATGTCATTGTTGTTTGGATATGTGGGATAATGTGCACCTGTGACATGCATCTATAGAATATGAGTGTGTTCATCTTTTTATAGCATTTTATCTCCGTGGTTGGAGACCAACACAATAAATAAGAAAATATTAAACTCATCCTGGAGAGTCCTGCTGTATTCTCAGAGGGTCAAATATCTCTTCAGTACATAGGCAGTGTATTATAAATGGAAACAAACCAATTTATCAAGCCCTTAATATTAATGCACGTGGTTATGAACCTTATTCTTGTAAAATTGAAACATCCTAATAATACCTATTGCCTAAGAGTTATCTCCTGAAAACGTCCTTCTTACTCAAATGTGACCTCTCTCTAAGTGAAACTTAGCATATAAATGCACTACTTATTCCAGCCCATTCATATGGGACATGAGTCCCAGGGAAAAGCATCCCTGGCCCAGAGCTTTCCATATCACACACTGACCAGTGTTGCATTTGGAAAAAGACCTTGGCCAAAAGAGGGAAACATAAACTACAAAAGATTTTTTATGGCTGAGAGATTTTAAAATGAGTGAGGAGTTCATTTCAGATGTTACAATTATATGTGTCTCAGGCACATCTTACTAACTGCCATTGTGAACAGAGCTTCAAAAGGGGTCCTCCTGAGGACTCTTGAGCCATTAGAGAGTATAGGCAGATTATCCAATCCCTTGATGTCAGCACCCTATCAGTGGGCACTACTTGAAATATTCATTATAATAATATTCATTATAATTTCCCTACACATAATTGTTCCTTTTATTTGATCTCATAATTAGCACTATGCCAATAAATACATGTCCCAGAGACTTAAATCTTTGGTCTAAGTTTATGCCAATTAAGTCCTGAATCTCAGAAGAGTTGTGGCCAACACCTACTCTCCAGATTAATGGACTTGCCCAAGACAACTAGAAAAATGATGATGAGGGACAACACTTATCCCCCAAAAAATTGTCTACAACTGCAGGCAAAGCATTTCCTTCCATCTAATTCATGGCATCTAAACTTTCTCTCAATCTGAGGCAGAACAGACATCACCATCCCTAAATCTTCAAGTTTGAGGAATGAACAAACATAAGGGGGGAATGTAACCATGGAAAAAATTAAATTTTCAATACCGTCGTAATGCAAGGACATGTAAAATTGTTATGAAAACAGTGGTTACCAGAGGGATGGGGAGGGAATAATATGTAAAACACAGGGCATTTGGTCAGCATTGGAATTTAGTATAAACTACAATGTAAGCTATAGACCTTGGTTGGTAACAATGCTTCAATATTTATTAATCAATTATAACAAATGTACCATACAATTGTAAGATGCTAGTAATTTGTGAAGATGTGTAAAGGGTTGTGTGTGGGGTATATGGGAGTCCCTTATACTTTTGATGTAACATTTCTGTAATCTAAAACCTCTTTAAAATAAAGTGTTATATAAACATTTATAAAGTGCTATATCTATATCTCCTAGATGAACCTAATGCTGCTGGTCCACTTATCACATTTTGAATAAGGAGGGTTTGGTAGGTAATCAAATGGAGTACATTCATTTTAAAGATGGGTTGGGGCTATATTTTTTCCTGCACCCTTGCTTTCATTTTAGCTCCTTATCTGTGCTAAAATGCACTGAAAATTGTAGTTTTTTCATTCACCTGGGAGGATGATACATAATGATGGGAAATTTTTAAATTCAGAATAAAAAATTGCATTTTATATTCTGAATTCAACTAATATTTGCTGAAATAGTTGGCTGCTTAGAAATCTAAGAGAGTTTATAGGAGTTTTACAGTTTTAGATATCCATTCTTGAAGTCTGTAGTTTTCAGTTTTGCTTTATTTTCCCTTTACTTATAAACCATGTTACCATTGCCAATATTTCAAAATCTTATCCAGGCACAAAATCTTATACTGGGCACATTTATTTATGTATTTATATTGTAAGAAAAATCCTGACTATCTGATAATTTTATTGTATATATGTGTCATTCATCACAACATCATCAAATAGTCAATGATTAAATATATTATATTACAACAAATGTTGATACATAATAAATAATTATGTACTTTTCCACTAATCTTCCAACTATGAGAGTTTCAATCCACTCAAATTTAATCACTAGTGATTTATAATACCTTTTGATAGTTGTTAGGGCAAGTTCCACTTCATTGCTCTTATTATTCAGAGATTTCTTAGGTATATTTGACATTAATTCTTCATTTAAACACAACAGCGTCATATATATATATTTTAGAATTTATATTTTAATTGAGACTCTTATGACATATTTCAGTTAATTTAGGGTGTTTGTTATCATTAAGAGAGTGAGGTTATTTCCAAAGAAGTGCCAAAAATTTCTCAAAAATATTATTTCATACAAGTGTAATTAGACTTATATTATTTTATCATAAAATTATTTCTGAGCACTTAATGTTTTATAAGTGTACCTTGATTATTTCTTCTAAATGACTGTTTCTTCTAAATGTAGTGTTAATTTTAGCATATTAATATCCAACTCACTATCTTAGTAAATCATCCCACTGCTTTAAGTAATATTTCAGGTGATTCATTAGGTTTCCAGGAAGATAATCACAGTATATAACCCATTTGCACAGCTGATATAATAAAAGGGGAGTTTGTACCCTATGCTCTAAGGCACTCTATTACTCTTTTTCAAAAAAAATTATATCAGTAGTTACATTATTTATTTCTTTTACAATATTTTTATTTCTTTAAAGACACTTAGATTACTTAAATGTTAAAAAAAATATAGGGGATTCCCGTATGCACTGCTTCCAATACCTTCTACATTTTCCCACATTAACAACATATTTCATTAGTGTAGTAAATTTGTTACAATTGAAGAACACATCTTATAGCATTGACACTAAGCATGGATAATACTTTACATTGTAGTTTACAGTCTCTCCTGCACAGTTTTGTAAATTATGACAAGATATATAATGGCTTCTATCTGTCATTGTAATGTCATTCAAGACAATTCACAAGTCCTGAAGATGTCCACATATTACACCTGTTTTCCCTCTCCCTCCCCTCATAACAACCAGTGGCCTCTCCCACCACATCAATGACAAAATTTCTTCTATTGCTAGGATCACAATAAGTCTACAATAGAATACTATTAAGTCTAATCAAATCCACCATACATTCCACAATCCTCAGGATTCTGAGATGGCGATGTCCATTCTACCTCTAGTTAAGAGGGGTCATAGATCCCATGGGGCAGATGGATGGGACTATCTTGCTTATTAGTTGTCTTTGGCTAGTCCAATGAACTTCAGAGCAAGTGTTGCAACTCTGTTGATATTCAGGGCCCAACTGGCACATGGACAGCCCAAAGATTTAAGTCTCTTGGACATACATTTATCACCTCTAACACAAAATATAGGTTCAAATCAAAGGGGCAGAAGAACCAGGTGTAGGGAGACCAAAATGAGACCAACTCTGTCACAGTGGGGAGCATAAATTCCCAAGAAGGGCCCACTGTCAGGGCAACATACTCCTGATCTCTCTGCCATGCTTAGAATGTCTGGATGTCTCTGTATTTGAGGCAATATTTACTTTGACAGTCAATGAGATCCTGCTGAGATGTGCATAATGTAACCTCTGTAATGACCTCCTGACTCACTTTGAGCACTCTTAGCCATATAAGCTCATTTGTCTTTACACTTTCCATCTTTTGGTCAAGGTGATTTTCCAGTCACCTTGTTATTTGTGCTTGGCAGTAATCACTTGTTGTCAGGTAGGCTGATTCCTGGGAGTCATGTCCCACAATGGGGAGAAAGTAATGTATTTATATGGTATTTGGCATAGACAGAGGCCACATTTGAGCAACAAGGAATATCTCAGTAGGTAATTTTTAAGCATCCTATCATATTAGGGTAAGTTTCAATTTCAAGATTAAAGGTTGATAAGTACTGCCATCGATATGAAGGGCCAATCAATGTTCCATCATTTTTCTTTTTTATTTATTTATATTTTTTGTGGGTAAAAATCAAAATTTTCACAATACATACCAATATTGGTAAAATGATATATAAATATATATGCATATATGTGCATTTGCTTACATAAATGTTATTTTATATATATTTGTATATATATATATATATATATATATTTAAAAGGTGCTTAGATTACCTAGATATTACACAGAAATTACAGGGATCCCCATGCTCCCCACCTCCCACACCTCCCATAACATCCTACACAAACATACTTCATGTGGCACATCACCCATAATAGATATACACATCCTGGGGTCTTGCCACCAAGCATAGACCACAGTTCACATCATAAACCACACTCTCTCTCACACAGTTCTGCATGGTATATGCTGATGTAAAATGGTCTACATCTGTTGCTCCAACGCCACTCATTACAACCCCCAAGTCCCAAAAAAGCCCCTGTTTTTCAACTGCCCTTACCCTCCCTGTCCCAAAAGCATCCAGTGGCCACCAGCTCCACTTCACTGTTATAATTTCTTCCATTGCTTGAATCACAATATATCTACAACAGAATACCTTTAAGTCCACTCTAGTCCATAGCTCTTCCCCCAATCCAGAGGGGACTGGGAGGTGAAATCCACTCCACCTCCAAGTGAGAGAGGGCTTATAGCCCATAGATACACTGGATGAGATTATCCTACCTGTAGTTGCATGCTCTCTCCATTCCCTAGGATGGCCATTGCCCATCGTTGTCTCCTTGCCAGGTGACTTGGATGAGTCCACTGAGCTGTAGGGTAGGAGTTGCAGCTCTACCGAGATTCCAGGCACAGCTGGCACATAGGTAGGCCAGAGGCTCAAGTCTCTGGAAGTACACCTAAAAACTCCAGCAACATATAAGTTTGAAGAGAAGGGACTGTTGGACCATCTGCATGGAGGACTTATTTGAGTTTCAACTCTGTCACTCTCAGGAGCACAGATTCCAAAATAGACCCCACTAATAAGGCATCAATCTCTAGAGCTATCCTCCCTTATATAGGACCTGGGTGTCTCCAGAGCCCTCAGGAGCCCATCTGTGTGGGGTGATATGCACTTTGGTGTTCTATGAGATCCTACTGAGGTGTGCTTAAGCCTTACCTCTGGGATGACCTCCCGAATCTCTTTGAAGTCTCTTAGCCACTTGAACTCATTTGTCTTTACCTTTTCCCCCTTTTATTCAAGGTCTTCTTCCAACCCTGTTGCCAGTTGGCACTTGGTATTAATCCCTCCTTGCCAGGGAGGCTCATCCCCGGGAGTCATGTTCCACATTGGCGGGAAGTTAATCCATTCATATGCTGAGTGGCTTAGAGACAGGCCACATTTGAACAACTAGGAGGCCCTCATGTGGCAACCCTTAGGCACCCCATAAGAGTAGGCTAAGTTTCAATTACAAGAACAAAGACTCATAAAGGTAGTCATCAATAACAAGAACCCATCAGTGGGCCATCCTCTTTTGACAGACACTGCCCCTGAACTCAGGGGACTGTTGCTTCTCCCTTGGAGAAAGTGGCAGAGCTCTCCAGGCTGGGAATTAAGATTCCCTCATTTATTGTGTGATTGTCTCCCCACTGTGACCATGACCCATCCCTTGATCATTTGAAAAATTTTATATATATATTTCATGTATATTCAGATGAACTTATTCCCATGAATCCCCCATCCCAGACACCCCCCACCTATGCTCCTCTGCAGCCCTCATTGTAACTCTTCTGTGATCTAAACATTCCTTGAACATGAATCCAATATAATAACCAAATAAAATTAATAGGAAAAAGAAATAATAATGATAAGCTTAAATGCAAGAGATAAGTACAAGGAAACTCAGAAGAAAAAAAAACTAAAATAAAAATAAAATATAGGGAGGCGGCTGTGGCTCAATCAGTGGGCCTCCCGTTTACCATGTGGGAGGCCCCGGGTTCGGTTCCCGGGCCCTCCTGGTGGTGGCAGGCCCGCCCGCGTGGCGTGGTTGCCTGGCCAGGTGAGCGCAAGCAGCAAGGGGGGGATAGATGAATAAATAAATAAAATCTTTAAATATATATATATATATATATATATATATATATAATTAGCAGATTGGGGCATTCAAAAAAATGGAAAAAAAAATCCCTTTTTAAAAAAAGTTATTCTTTTTTCCTTTTATCACTGTATTATCGGATGTCCGGTGTATGATGACACCTTCCCCCTCTCATTCCCCAGTGTCTCCCAAATTTTCATTTAATTTTCAAAGAAATTTTAGGTCACAGAAAAGTCACACATAGAATACTAGAGACTCCCACATACCCAACCTCCCTCCCCTTTCCCCACGCCATATTAAAACCTTCTTTAAAAAATGGATATTAGCATACTTATAACTGTTATACAGATAGTTAAATATAGCAACTAAACATTGTCAATGGTTTACAGTATAGTTTACAATTTAGATGATACAGTTTAATAATTTTTGCTGATATTTACTGTGTCCTGTGTCCATTATTGTAAGGTAATGAAAAACCTTTCCCGTGAACACTAAATATTCCCCTTTTAATCTTAACTGTTCCTCCCCATCTCCCGGAGCATATGACACTCACCTGTCTTGACTCATGGCATGACAAGATTCATAGTTACATGCCCTGGGTATTCCAACCTGCCCTTCCTAAGCTACCCACCTGTCAACCCTGCATCCCCAAACCCAGTAATATCACTTGCCATCTGTCCTATCTTCAGTATACAACTATACTCTATTCCTTTACCATAGATTATGTCCATATGGGTGATGGCTCAAAGCCTACTCTTATCTTTCTCTCCCTTGTTAACCTATCTTTCAGACAAAGGTTCTCAGAGACTGCTCACTTTCCTTAGTTCAAATCAGTGAGGTCATATATTGTTCATCCTTCAATGCCTGGCTTGCTTCACTCAACATAAGGTCTTCAAGATTCATCCACGTTACTCCGTGTGTTAGCACTTTATTCTTCTTACAGCTGAGTAATATTTCATTGTATGTATGTACCACATTTTGCATATCCATCATCTTTCAATAGTCACTGATGCTGTTCTCAAGGGATTCTTGTGGTCCCATTAGAGGATGTGGCAGAGCTGGCTAGAATGAGAATTTGATATTCTTTTGGTTATTGTGTGAATCTCCACCTACCATGACAATACCTCATGAAAAGTTGAACACAATTATATGTTTTATAGTTATGCCCCACTTTAAACTCTTCCCATGCATCCCCCATCACTGACAACACACATCAATGATCCTCCACTGCCACAGTTGTAATGCTTCTGTGATCCAAAACTTCTTCAGTAATGAAGCCAAAATTAATGAAATAAAATTGCTAAGAAAATGGAATGATAGTTTAAAAATAACAAACAAAATACAAAAAAAATAAATATTGGAATAATAAAAATAAAAAATAATAAAATTTAAAAGAATTTTTATGACATTATGTCTTTCATCACTGTAAGATCTGTTATCTTGTATGTAGAGTGACATTTTCTAACCTTTATTCCCCCAGTGTGTTATTTTTTTCATTTGTCTTCAAAGAAATTTTTTGTTACAGAAAAGTCATGTACTGAATATAGGAGTTTCCCTTAAAACCTACACCTTCCCCCTTTTCCTCTTTCTCTTATTAATAATATTTTATATGTGGATGGTGCATTTGTTATAATTGATGTACAAATATTGAAACATCACTGCTAACCATGTTCAATGATTTACATTATGGTTTACATTTTGGACCATACATTTTATAAATTTTGATGAAATTTAACATGGATTGTATCCATCATTGCAAGATCATGTAGAACAGTTCCATCACCCCCAAAATGACCCCATGTTCCACCTATTATATACATCCATCACCCTCTCCTCAGGACCCACAGTGGTCAGCAAACTTCAAGCATTGAAAAACAAGATTCATACCTAATTGCAACAATATTGAGGGCTTGATATACTGGCGTACCCTCCCCTGTTCGGCATTGCCTATGCTCTCAAGAAAATACCACACCTTTATTTGATAACATAACACCAGGATGGGATTCCAACACCTTCTTGATCATTATGTGGGATTAAACCACTGATAAAACACACTATGAAGAGATGAATATGCACACACTCCCAAGAAGCATGCCCCATATGTAGCCTGTCTCAAATGCCACCACATCCAACACCCTAAATCAGTAACCCTCTCCTGTCATATTTCCAAAAAAAACATTCCCAATGTTGTAGTTTTAAACAGATAATTGCAAATCCCCAGTGTTCACCTGGTTCCTCACCCAGCCCTACCTCTGTTCCATGAATAGTACAGCACATACTCACAACACTAAGCCCTTTACAAACCAGCATTGCCCAACCCAGTAGTAACACTGCACCACTGTCATGCACCTCCACTACATGAGTACACACTTCCACCTTATCATAGATTTTGCCCATATGGGCATTGGCTCACAAACTTCTTCTCCCTTACTGTCTCCTATAAACTAATCTTCCAGACTCTAGCTCTGTTAGTCTGCTGAATTTGCTTAATTCATATCATTGTGGTCATGTAATAGTTGTCCTTCAATTCCTGGCTTGCCTCTCTCAATATTAGGTAATCGAGATTCATATATGTTATCCCATAAGCTAATATTGAATTCCTTCTTACAGCTGACTAAATATTCCATTGTATGTATATAGCACATTTTATTTATCCATTCAGGTGTTGATCGACACTGGGGTTGTTTCCAACTTTTGTCAATTATGAATAATGCTGCTATGAACATTGGTGTGCATATATCTGTTCAAAGCCCTGCTTTCAATTCTTCTAGGTATATACTCAACAAATGTATTGCTGGATCATATGGCAGTTCTATAGTTAGCTTATTGAGGAACCACCAAAATGTACTACACAATGGCTGCACCATTCTACATTCCCACTGGCAGGGGATGAATATTCCCATTCCTCCACATCATCTTTAACACTAGCAGACCTCTGGTTTTTTAATAGCGACCAGTCTAATGGGTGTAAGATGATATCTCATTGTAGTATTGATTTGCATTTCAGTAATAGCTAGTGATGTTGAGCATCTTTTCATGTGCTTTTTAGACATTAGTATTTCTTCTTTGGAAAAGTGTCTATGCAAATCACTTATCTATATAGTAAATATATTGTTTGTCTTTTTATTTTTGAGGTGTAGGCTTTCTTTTTATGTGCTAAATATTACACCCCTATCAGATATATGGTTAACAAATATTTTCTCCCATTGAGTAGGCTTCCTTTTCACTTTCTTGACAAATTCCTTTGAGGTAGAAAAGTACTTAATTTTGAGGAGGCTCATTTATCTATTTTTTCTTTCATTGCTCATGCTTTGGGTGTATAGTTCACTTCCTAATACAAGATCCTGCAGATGTTTCCCTAGATTATTTTTGAAGGTCTTTACAGGCTTGGCTCTGATATTTAGAACTTTGATCCATCTTGAGATAATTTTTTTTATGAAGAATGAGATGGTGTTCCTCTCTCATCCTTTTGGACATAGATATACAGTTCTCCTAGAACCATTTATTGAAGAGGTCATTCTCTCCCATTTAAATGCATTTGGTGGCCTTGTCAAATATCAGATGACTGTATATGGGAGGATCCATATCAGAACTCTCAATTTGTTTATGCTTGTGCCAATTCCATGCCATTTTTTTTTTTTGTTTTTGTTTTTTTTTTTTTTGAGAGAATGCATTCTTTATTGAGATTGCCTTCAGTAAGTTACAGTGCTGGTGCAAGCAACACACAAACTTGTGAAAGATAATCAACATTTCAGAAAACAAACCTTAATATGTAAACGAATGAGCATGGTTGTTCCAAGAAAACTTGAAAACGGGTGGCCTGAACTTGGCTTAACACTAACTATAACACATGGTTCATGAAATATGCCTTTATTATAGCTAATTTTGTCATAACTTTTAAGTGTGCTGTAAATAAAGTTATAATTTCCACCATGCCAAGAACAAGTGGTCTGTTCATTTTTTACCTTCCCACCTTCACTTATTAATCATCCTAAATGATAACCCAGATGAATCAAGCATATTATCCAATTTTAACAAAGCACCCCTATCATTCTTTGTGTAAACACTATGATCTATTTATCAATCAATATTTAGGCCTATATAGTTCCCAGAAAATTATTCCCAACACAATACAAATTCAAGTTTGACAATCCACTGCCACGGAGCTGAATAAAGCTTCATCTTTATCATTGTGTGGATTTCTTGCCATCTTGTTACACTCTCCATCTGTCTGAAACAGTCCGGTTTCCTCACCTCAACCTCTACTGGCTGTAAAAACAATACCATGCAGTTTTGACCACTGTATCTTTGTAGTATATTTTAAAGTAAAGTAGTGTCTTCCTCCAATTTCATTTTTCTTTTTCAATATGTTTTTGGCTTTATATGTCCTCTTTCTTTTCCAAATAAATTTCATACTTAACTTTTCAAATTTAGTAAAAATGCAGCTGTAATTTTTATTGGGATTGTGTTAAATTTGTAAATCTCTTTGGGTAGGATAGATATTCTAATCATTTTTTGTCTTCCTATCAATGAAAATGAAATATTCTTCCATTTATTTAGGTCATCTTTGATTTCCTTTAAGAGTTAAGAGTGTTGTGTAGTTTCCTGCATAGAAGTCTTTTACATCTTTAGTAAAATTTAAGCGTAGGTATTTGATTCTTTTAATACCCACTGTAATTGGGATTCTTTTTCTTGATTTCCTCCTCAGGCTCCTCATTAGTGGTGTACAGAAATGCTACTGATTTTTGCATAATAATTTTATAACCTACCAGTTTACTGATCTCATTTATAAGCTCTGGAATCTTTGAATTTGATTTCTCAGTGCTTTCTATGTATAGGTTCATACCACATGCAATAGTGAAATTTTTATTGTCATTTTCCAATTTTGATGAATTTTATATCTTTTTTTTATCTAAGTGCTTGAGCAAGTACTTCTAACTTAATTTTAAATAACAGTGGTGACAGTGGACATCGATGTCTTTGTCCAGATCCTAGAGGGAAAGCTTTTATGATTTCACCACTGAATATGATGTTAACTACGGGCTTTTCATAAATACCTTTTAATATGTTGAAGAAGTTTTCTTCTATTCCTAGCATTTGAAGTGTTTTTATCAAGAAAGCGTGTTGTATTTTGTCGAATGCTTTTTAAATATCTATAGTGATGATTATGTGATTTTTTTTTCCTTTGGATCTATTTCTGTGGTTTACAACATTGAATGATTTTCTTATGGTGTAATATCCTTGCATACTAGGGATGAAACCCACTTGTTCATGGTGTATAATTCATTTGATGTGTTGTTTATTACACTAGCAAGTATTTTCTTGAGGATTTTAGCATTTAAGTTTCATCAGAGAGATTGGCCTTTAATTTTCCTTTCTTGGGGCACGTTTGTTTGGCTTTGGTGTTAGGGTGATGTTGGCACCATAGAATGAGTTAGGTAATATTCCCTTCATTTCTATTTTCTGGAAAAGTTTAAGCAGGATGGGTGTTAATTTTTTTTAATGTTTGGTAGTATTCACTTGTGAATCCACCTGGTCCTGGGCTCTTCTTTGTTGGGACGTTTTTGATGACTAATTCAATGTTGTTTCTTGTGATTGGTTTGTAGAGTTTATCAATTTTTTCTTTTGTCAATGTAAGCTGCTTGGGTGTTTCTAGGAATTTGTCCATTTCCACTAAATTATCCATTTGTTTGGCATACAATTTTCAAAGTAACCTCTTATAATATTTTATTTGAGTGGAGTCAGTGGTGATATCTCCTTCCTTCTTTCTAAATTTGTATGTTTGCATCTTTTCTCTTTTTTCTTTGTCTTGCTAAGGGATAGTCAATTTTGTTAATCTTCTCAAAGAGCCAACTTTTGGTTTGTTTACTTTTTTCTAGTTCTTTCTCATTTTCAATTTCATTTAGTTCTGCTCAAATCTTTGTAATTTCCTTCTTTCTACTTCCTTTGTGGTTAGTTTGTTGTTCTTTTTCTTATTCCTCCATGTGCTCTCAAGTTAGGTCTTTAATTTTAGCTCACTCTTCTTTTTTAATATAGGCATTTATGGCTATGAATTTCCTCTCAGTATAGCTTTTGCTGCATCCCATATGTTTTGATATGTTGTGCTGTCATTTTCATTCATTTCAAGGTAGTTACTTATTTCATTTGCGATTTCCTCCTTGACCCACTGATTGTCTAAGAGTGTGTTGTTTAATATCATTTTTTGTGCTTAATATGCTTCTTTATCCCTTTCTGATTTCCAACTTCATTCAGTTTTTGTCAGAGAAATTACATTTTATACTTTCAATCTTTCTGAATTCATTGAGAGCTGTTCTCTGGCCTAGAATATGGTCTATCCTGGAGAATGATCCATGTGCTCTTGAGAAGAATGTGTATCCCACTGTATTTGGATGCAATATTCTTTAAATATCTATTAGGTCTAGATCTTATAAGGTAAAATTCAAGTTCTTTGTTTCTTTATTGATTCTCTGTTGAGATGTTCTGTGTAATGATGATAATTGTGCACCAAGTCCCATGCTATAATTGTAGAGTCATCTATTTCTCCACTTAGTTTTTCCAATGTTTGCCTTATGTTTTTGAGGCACCCTGGTTAGGTGCATTAATGCTTATTATCACTCTTTCTTCTTGACAGATTTCTCCTTTTATTAATATATAGTGTCCTACTTTGTCTTATACAATAGTTTTGCATTTAAGGTCTATTTTGTTCAATATTAGTATAACTACTCCCACACTTTTTTGGTTATTGTTTGCATGTAAAATTTTTTTCCAGCAATTCACTTTTCACATCCTTGTGTTCATGGTTCTAAGATGAGTTTCTTGTAGACAGTGTATAGATGGGTCATATTTCCTTTTCCATTCTGCCAATTTGTGTATCTGAAGAGTTTAAGCCATTAACTTTCAGTGTTATGACTGTCGAGGAATTACTTAAATTAACCATATTTTTTTTAGCTTTATGTATGCCATATGTTGTTTTTCTTTCTCTTTTTATCTTTTTAGTTATTATTACACTCTCCTCCAATTCTCTTTCTCTCTTGTTTTTCCCTTTCAAACTGCAGAACTCTCTTTAGTATTTCTTGAAGGGCTGGTTTCTTATTGACAAAATTTCTTAATTTCTGTTTATCTGAATATTTTGAACTCTCCCTCATTTTTTAACACTAGCTTTGCTGCATAGAGAATTCTTGGCTGGAATATTTTTTTCTTTTAGCACCTTAACTATGTCATACCGTTGCCTTATTGCATCCATGGTTTCAGATGAGCAATCAGCACTAAATCTTTTCAAGTTTCCCTGTCTGTGATGGATCTCTTTTCTCTTGCTGCTCAGAATACTCTCTTTCTCTTGAGCATTTGGGCATTTTGACTAGTATACATCTTGGAGTAAGCCTTTTAGAATGTATACTCTTTGGTGTGCACTGCATTTCCTGGACCTGTACATTCATATACCTCAATATATTTGGGAAATATTCAGTCATTATTTCCTCCTACACTCCTTCTGTCCCCTTCCTTTCTTTTCTCTCCCTAGGAAGCCTAAAATGTATATATTTGTGTGTTTCGTGTTGTCATTCAAGTCCCTAATTCCCTGCTTGATTTTTTCTGTCTTTTTATCTATCTTTTCTACTATGTTTCTGATTTAAGCTGTACTGCCTTTCACATCTCTGATTCTTTCCTCTACCTCATTCAAATTTACTATTATGTGCTTCCAGTGTATTTTTTATTTCTTGGATTGTGATCATATATATTATCATTTTATGTATGTTATGTTTCAATTTCTTTAGCATGTTTTTCCTGTTTCTACTTAATATCCTTAATCTCTTCCTTCACATGATTAATTTGATTCATCAAATTGGTTTGGAGATCTCTGATCACTTGTTCTATGTTCTGTAACTCCTCCTACCTTTCAGTTGTTCATTATACTGGGTCATGTATTCCTGTTTATAAATATGCCTTGTCGTTTTTTGTTGATGTCTAGGTATCTGTTTCTGTTGATTCATTTATTTGATTGGCTAACTTCTCTTTCTACTCAAGGGTTTTATTTTGTTGTTGTTGCAAGTGTGATAAAGTTTCACTTTGCACTTTGTTCCTTCCATTCTATTTCCTTGCTTTTGTATATGTTCCCTTGGAAAAAAATTAGGATTAGAAGAAAGGAAAGCAATGAGAAGATAAAAAGAATAACAGTAATAATAATAATAAAGTTAAAAGAGGAGCTATAAAAGACTTGGAAAATAAATAACATGAGTAAAAATTCATAAGAAGTGCAGAGGACTAAGAATAAAAAAGTAGAATAGAAAAAATGAAATGAAAAGCAAAATAGAGAAAAATATAGAATGAATAAAAAGGATGGAATGATGAGAAAAGAGGAAAATAAAAAGTTTTAAAAAAGGAAAGAAAAGAGAAAAAAATAAAAATGAAAAGAATTGAAGACCAATAAATAAATAAATAAATAAATGAGGTGGAATAATGAAAAACAACAGATAACAGAAGATAGAAAAATGAAGGAAAGAAAAGAAATAATATTTGTAGAAAAAATTGTAAAAAAAATAGGAAACAAATAAAAAGAAAACACATCAAACAAAAACAAAACAGCAGCTGCAACAACTACAAAAAAAAAAAGAAAGAAAGAAAGAAAGAAAACACCAAGGAAAAATAGCCTTCCATTTAGGTTTTTACTGAGCTCAGGCTGCCAGTGTTTTTTATCACCCTGTAGCCTGCCCTCTGAAACTGACATACCAGGTTTTAGTGGTGAAAATTTAAAATAAAAATAAAGGAAACTTAAAAAAAAAAAGAACAAAATAATCCTAAAACAAGTGTTCTCTGTCATAAAGTATCTGCTGAATGCCTGATAACCTGGTGGCTTGCTCTTTTTATTGACCTGGGAATTGAACCAGGGGCCTTGTAGAGGCAAAATGGGAATTCTTCCAATGAATGAAATTGTCTCCTTAGGTTAATTAGTCTTCAAAGAGCTATCTGACCCTTTCCTAGAATTCTGCAGCTTGTTAGAGTCCTGCTTATTAGGCCCCTATCCCTGCCCCCTTTCTATTCTAATTGATTTCCCTCCTAGGGTGACTGGGCATGACAGTCTGAGTGAATGGATCCCCCATCCCATTTCCCTGTCTGGTTGGGGTCCTTTCCATGATTCAAAGGGGGCTTAGCTGGCCAAACTCACTGCAAAGAAAAACTCTTCACCCTCTGCCAGACCCTTCTTCCTCCCAGGGAACCCTAAATAGGATTTTGAAAGCTTATTGAGCTATTCCTGTCACCTGTTTCCCTTAAGAATGTTGTAGTTTTAATAGTTTTCTGTGGCCAGGCATGTTAGTTGGTTGTCTCTACCCACTATCTGCCCAAGTTCCTCTTTCCTAGTTTGGCTGGGTGTGACAACCTGTCTGAGAAGATTCTCCCCTCTCTTCTCCCCAGGGCCACCTCATAGCTGGCTAGTATTCTCCCTGGGATTCAAATGGGTCTAAGTTGTCCAAACCCACAGAAAGAAAACTACTTTCCACTCTTCACCAGAAACCCTTTCCTTCCAGGGAATGTTTCCTCCCACTCAGCAAGCTTTTGAAAGCCAGGGGATCTGTGAAGGCTATTTGCCTTGAAGGTTGGCTTAGCTGTCACCATTTCCAGCCACAAGGGAGGGGTTTCTCTTTGTTAGCTCCCTCCAGGTCAATGTCTTGAAGACTCCTGGTCTGTGGGATCCCAAAATAGCTCACTTTCATAGAATTTTGCCCCTTCTCTGCCATTTTTTTGAAAGAGCTTAGCAGTATCTACTACAGTGATGCCATTTTCCCAGAACTCCAGTCAATTACTCATTCTGTCCCATATCTCTGAAAAGTTGTATCCATTTTTTAAAAAATATCTTTATTTTGACTTCCATTTGTAGAATGTTTTTTGTAATATAAAATTTGAATATTACATCTTTTCTTTTCTTGTTAATCCCTTCCAACTTTTTGGGCATGTTCTTGATATTATGACATTTCTCTGTATTCTTTTATGATTTTTAAAAATATTTGTCCTTAGGTTTCTTGAGGTTATTCTATTACCCTGATGTGAAATTGAAAAAAAAATTATGTCAGCAAAAGTGGAGAAGGGAAAGAGAATGCAGGCAATTTTTCGACAGAAAAAAATTGCAATAATGAACTTTATTCAATTTCTCTAACCTCTTTGTATTCTTTTGTATTTCAATTGATAAGTTTACTGTGACATCTAGATGGAAAGGCAAAATATGTAGAATAGCTAAAGATTTTTGTAAATAAAAAAGTTGGAAAACACACAACTGATTTCAGGAAGTATTATTAAGCTACAGAAGTCAAGACTATATTATAATGGCATAAAAATATATACTGTTAAGAAAATTAAGAGAGAAAGAAAAGTCTGGAAGAAAAGATTTCCAAAACATAGATACAACAAAGGACTTATATCTAGAAACATAAAGACTATTTTAAAATAATTAATTAAAAAGCAAACAACTCAATAAAATGGGCAAACATATTTGAAAAGATTTGTAAAATTTGTAAAATTCCCAAAGATCTATGGTAGGTTTAAATTTGATGGCACTCATAATTTTATTAAATGTACCAACATCTAAAGATCAAGAATATCAGGCTGAAAATAATATAAACTATATATATAATTTACAATTATTCCATTTCAATTATTAGGACAGAAATTGGCTGAAAGCAAAAGTATTTAAAAATATCTGCATAAAACATAAACCAAAAGAAATCTCAGAAGGCTTTAATAATATCTGAAAATGTAGATATAAAGGGACAAGATATACAAAATTTGAAACGTTTTTTATTTATAAAGTTTAGTTCACAGAGAATATTTAACATTTAAATTGATGAACCTAATATATATGAGCCAATATATATATATGAGCCAAAAATAAAAAGAAAATTGATAAATACATATTAATATTGGGGGATTTTAACATACCTATCTCAGTAAAAAAAAATTCTATCTCTCTTCATAAAAATTCAGAACAATCTAGAAGTTGTGATGATATTGTCAAACCTGCTACAATTTTCTTATAGAAAGCAGCTGCCTGTGATGGATAAGATGAGCCATAAGACAAATAAAAATCTTATACTTTTTACTCTAATCACTCTGGAATTAATTTAGAAATCATTAGCAGAAATATAAATTTTATATCTGTAAATTTGGAAAATGAACAACTAATTGCTAAAGTATTATGGATTAAAGGAGAAATGGTTTAAAGATGAAAACATATTTTTAAATAACTGATAAAGAAAATACAATATATCACAATTTGCATTTGCAAGAAATACTGTTATTAGAGGAAATTTAAACCCTTAAATGAATACAATGACAAATAAGAAAGGCTGAAACCCCAAAGATCTAAGCACCCATCTCAAGAGTTAAAAGGAAACAAACAAACAAAAAACAACCCATAGAAAGTAGAAGAAAATAAATAAATATTTTTATATAAATTCATAAAATAGAAAATGAATATTAAATAGAGAGATAGACAAATCCAATATTTAGGTTTATGGAAGGTAACTCTTTGCCATGGGAAAGATGACACAAATGTTTCCAATACCAGAAATTAAAAATGGAATATCATCAAAGAGGGAATTTAGAGATAAGATTCTTAAGAACATCTCTATGACAAAAAATTAAAATTTAAATGAAATGAATAATTTCCTAAAAGGAACAAAATGAAAGAATCTCACAGACATTATAGTAAGTGAAATAAGGTAGTTACACAAAGAAGGCATAAAATGTAATTCCTTAAAAATGAATGCAGAAAAAAACCACACAAAGCAATTGACATTTGACAAGTTATTTTGTGTCAAGTTATATATTTCTAAGTGGATACCATAGGACAATATTGACTTCAAAAATGAATAGAACTTACTTTATTCTTTAGGAGATACCAAGGGTTGAACCTAGGACCTCATACATGGGAAGTAGGCCCTCAACCACTTGAACTGCATTTCCTCTGCAGGAGAACTTAATTATTATATATTTTTATTTTTTAATTTTTTTAATTTTTTAAAAGATACTTAGATTAAATAAATATTATACAAAAAATATACGGATTCCCATATGTCCCAATTCCCATACCTCCCACAACCTTCATTAGTGGGGTACATTAATTGCAATCGATAAACACATCTTGGGGTTTTGCCATTAAGCATGGACCATAGTACACATTGTAGACCACACTCTCCCCCACACAATAGGAGAACTTAATTTGATGGTGGAGCTATTCCATAGTTTGATCTGGGTGCTGTTTTTATGGATACCTGTACACATAAGATATGTTTTATGTTTTATATATGAATAAAAATGTGAAAAAATAATTCCTCTGTGAAATCTGAAAGGACATTGAAAACTATCTCTATTTTTTCCACATAAACATGTCAGACTAATTGTTTTTTACAGGTTAAAATAAATAATAATTTGTGAAATGTTCTAACTTGCTTACATATAATTATGCTGTCAGATTTTAAGATTCTTGATTATTCCCCTTTGTGTTTATGCTTTTTAAAAAATTCAGTTAGAAGGAAATGTATTCTATAATGTTATATTATTAATTCCAAAGAAGTAACTATTAATTATTTTTGCTATCCTTTTTTATTGCCTAATCACAATGGCTTCATTTATTCCTTTCACTTTCCTTGATTTTATTCTGTCATTTTCTGTTTTCTAACAGGCTGATGCAGAAGATTGTTTTTTTCTTACTTTTTATTATTATTGAAACTAGAATTAAGGTGTATGTTTTGTTTTGTTTTCCTTCCTTGAGCTTTGCTTAATCTGTCTTAAGTAGTTTTAGACATTCTTCAATTTTCTAAATACTGGTGAGGTTTTTCTTTTGGATCCAAATTGAAATGGTCTATTTTGCTTATATTTTAAAATGAAACTCTATTTTTATTACATTTTAATAGAGAGTATTGACTGTATTATTTATTGCTTTTGAATTATTGTTTTCTTTGTAACTTCCTTAGCCCATATTTTTAATTCAAAGGATGCTGCCTAAATAAAGTTAGAAGTGTTCATAGTGAAGATACTTAGTGTAGAGATGAAATTAAATGTATTACATAGTGTAATAGAATAATTAAGCACTTCTAAATTTAATGATAACAAAGACATATTTGGTTTTATGTTTCACTTATCTCATGGTATGTTATATATATTATTTTTAATATTGTCATGTATTAAAAGATTAAATACCTTTAGATGATGTTACTCACTATACCCATTAAATATATGTCTCACAGATTAAAATCTTTGTTCTTTTCATATATCAGTTGAGCCCTGTGTCTCAGCAGAGTTTTGTGCTCAGTCTTTCCCAGGAGAAGTAACAAAATGATAATGGTGGACAAGTCCCATCCCTCCAAAACAGAAAGTATCTACAACTGCAAATAAAACAGTTCCTTTGGTCTGCACCATAGTATCTAGAGACCCTCACAATCTGCACCACTCAGGTGAACATCATAACAAATTCCTCAAGACTGAGGAATCAATAAAGATAATGGGAGAGTAGTCATGGAACAAAGTAGATTTAATGTCATTGTAAGTTGTTATAAGGTGAGAAAGGAAGAACTTGAAACATTGATATAAAGATAGTGGTTACCAGAGGCCCTAAGGGGAAAGGAAGGGAAGAATAGTGTAAGACAAGGCATTTTTAGGGCATTGGAATTGATCTGTATAATAATACAGTGACAGATATATAACAATATGCCTTAGTCATAAAGCTACAGGGAAAAGTGTAACCATAATGTAAACTGTAGTCTTAGGTTAGTAGTTAGTAAACAATGCATCAAGATTGTTTCTTAAATTGTAACAAATACCACAGTAAGATAAGATGCTGATAATAGGGGGAAATGCATGTGTGGCTATGGGAGTTAAATGTGAATTCCCTATACTTTTAAGTCTAAATTTTTAAATTATTTATTTATTCATTCATTCATCTTTATTTGATATGTTGAGTTAATGAACCAATCATGCATACCATATAGGATTCTCATTCATTATCTGACCACCAACAGCTTACATTTTTGTGAAACATTTGTTACAAATGATGAAAGAACATTGTGATAATATTACTGCTACTTAGAGCCCATAGCTTGTATTTGCTTGATAGCCTGCAGGTGAAATTGGGAAGAAATTGGAGTAGCTGAGCCTGAGAGAGGATGCCCAGTATGAGATTAGCCCTATGCCTAGTTGCCCACAGCTGAGCTCGGGGAATTTTATAGCCCAGAGGGGAAGCAGAGACCAGGCAGAGATTGTCCACCACCTTGCTTGTACATGTGACAACTGACTAGGGTGAGAAATCACCTCTGTGGTGCCTTGAGTTGAACTTTACTTGGCCTTTTTTACCCCATATAAATATCCTTTTAAAAATCAACACATTTCTGGTACTTTGCATTTGGCACCTCTTTGGCAAATTAAACACCATCCTAATATTAACAACATATACTAGTATTTCATATTTGTTATTTTTCATGAGGGAATGTTCTCAAATTTGTACCATTAGGCTGGAGACTAAAGCAGATGTTTAGTAACATCTCTTGTCTCTATCCCAAAGTTACCAATTGCAGATCCCTCCCCTAGCATTTATGATGAAAATTGTTGCTAGAAATTGCCAAATGTTCCCTAATGTGCAACATTGACCAGGATTAAGAAACACCATTTAAAATTTATGTGAAATTTAAGTTTGTTAGATCTGATATTATATATATAAATATATATATGTCTGATATTATATATATATATTATATATATATATGTAATGCTGTTTAAAATTTTACATAATGCCTCGTATAAATTGACACTTTTAAAAATGTTTACTTAATTATAATTATGAACTTTATATTTTATTCTCATTATCTTATACTGTATATAATTTCATGTTATGGTATATTATTAGATTTATAAAATTTTGGAATATTATTATATCCAAGATGTATTGACAATAGTCTTTCTATATATATTTTATTTTCTGTTATTGCTTAGGTAACTTTAGTTTCTTATTTTATTATTTAGCTGTATCATCTGTTCCTTTCTTTCTGTTCCTATAGTCTTTTATTAAAGTAAAATTGAATGCCTTCATTTAAAAAATGTTTATGAGTACAAGTACATATATGAGTCATTAAAAATAAATAAAATGATGTATGATTCTTTTAATATGTTGTTGGATTCATTATGAAACATTTTGCTGAGGATTTTTGAATCTATATTCATTACAGAAACTGGTCTATAATTTTCTTTTCTCATGTTATATTTATCTGGCTTTGCTATTAAGGAGATATGTGGCTCGAGTTTGATGTCATTAATTTCTGTTTATATATTTGGAAGTGTTTGAGAAAGATTTGTATTAATTCTTTGAATGTTCAGTATAATTTACATATGAAGCCATCTGGTATTGGGCTTTTCATTTTGGGGAGGATTTGATGACCATTGCAGTTTCTTTACTTCTGACTGGTATCTTAGGGTCTTCTAATTTTTTTTACTGTCAGAGTATGTTTTTCACGTTTCTAGGAATTTGTCTATTTTGTCTAATTTTTTGATATATAATTGTTCATAGTATCCTCTTATGATCCTTTTTAGTTTGATTGAGTCAGTAGATATGTTCCCACTCTCATTTCTGATTTTTAAAATTTGTATCTTCTCTCCTTTCTCTTTGTCAGTCTAGCTAAGGGTTTGCTGATTCTCTTGAACTTCTCAAACAACCAAGCTTTGGTTTTGTTGATTCTATTTTTTAATTCAATTTCATTTATTTCTGCTCTGGATATCCATAAATGGGACCTCCTCAAAATGAAGGCATTTTGCACTTCAAAAGACTTTGACAAGAAAGTAAAAAGGCAGTCTATTGATTGGAGAAAGGGTTTGATTTCCATTTTTTACAAAGAGATCATACAACTCAATGAAAAATAAACAGGAAAGTAACCCATATAAAAACTGTACAAAAGACTGGAATAAACATTTATCCAAAGGAGAAATACAAATGGCCAAACAGCACGTGAAAAAATGTTAAAAATCACAAGCTATTAGAAAAATGCAGATCAAAATTCCAATGGGATAGCATTTGAAACCATATAGAATGTCTGTTATTAAAAAAAAGAAAACACAAGTGCTGGAGTGGAAGTGGAGAAATAAGAACCCTCCTTCCCTGTTGGTGAGGTTCTAGAATGGTGCAGTCTCTGTGGGAGACACTGTGGTGGTACATCAAGAATCTGAAATAGAACTGCCATATGATTCAACAATCCCATTACTATTAACAGAAATATATTCAGAAGAACTGAAAGCAAGTATGCTAACTGATATTTGCACATTGATGTTCATAGAAGCATTTTTCACAACTGCTGAAAAATGGAAATAAACCAAAGGTCCATCAACTGATGAATGGGAGTAGATAAACAAAATGTGTTATATACATACATTGGAAAACATTTCAATTGTAAGAAAAAATGATATTGGGATGCATGTGACAACATGGGTGAACCTTAAGGACATTATACTGAGTGAAAAACACCAGATACAAAAAAATATATATGGTATGGTCTCACTAATATGAATTAAATAAGATTAGTCAATTTATGGAGGTAAACTCTGGAATATAGTTTATTAGGAGAGAGAATTAGGGTTGAGAATGGGAGCTGATGCTTACTGTATGTACACTTTTTTTTTAACAAATCAATTTTACTGATACCATTTCATAAAGCATAGGGAAGCAGCTGTGGCTCAAGCAATTGAGCTGCCATTTGCCGTATGGAAGGCCCAGGTTCAATCCATGGGACCTCCTGGTAAAAAAAAGTAAAAAGATGTCCCAGACCTTCACAAAAGTTGCAGACCCCTGCGCGGCAAAGAGATGCACCAAAAAAAAAAAAAAAATGATGCAGCCAGATAGAAAAATTAATTAATTAATTAATTAATTAATTATTTAATTTTTTTAAAAAAAGCATAGATCTATCAATGGTATTCGGTATAATTACATTTTTGGGAATTCATCACTTCAATCATTTTTAGAGTATTTTCAATATTTCATTAATAATAATAATAAACATAATATCTCATCACCTCTCAATCTCTTTATGCTTAACCTGCCATACATAACTGCTATTCTGTTTTCATCTCTCTAGTTTATTTGTATATATATTTTGTAAAAACAGCTTTAAATATGCTATAACACCCATATTCATATTTTACATAAGGTTTCATTATGTTATAAAATCGTATGATACATTTTTTAGTTTTCCTTCTAGTAATATACAAGACCTTAGACTTGCCTTTTCAACCACTGTCATACCCATATAATAGCTTTGCTAGTTACAAACACTTTGTGCTTTCACAATTTCTATTCATTTCCAAACATTTACATACAACTTTTTAAACAATTCTGCACAGATTAACCCTCAGATTTCCAATCTCAACAGTCATTCTATTTTCTGGCTTCCTATATTGTATTAAACTCCATGAATTTACCCAATATAATTAGTTATTATGGCAGTTTGGCATTGTTTATGAATTCCAAAAATAAATATTAGATTATATTTGCAAACTGGTGTGTACCCGGGCACGATTAAATTATGATTAAGGCTTTGATTGAGCCATGTCAGTAGGATGTTGAGTCCCACCCTCTTGGTAGGTGGGGCCTGACCGATAAAACTGCATGGAATATGAGAATGTTCTCTTATGAACTATAATAAATATATAATACTAATACATGGTGTTAAAAATTGGGTGTATTAAGAGAAAATACAGCAAATGTATGATATTAGCTATAGTTAGTAGTAATAATTTGACAGTGTTTCATAGTTTATAAAAACTATGTTACATCAATGCAAGGTGTTGGTGGTGGAGAGATGTATGGGAAAATTGTATGATATTTTGCATGTTTTTTTGGTAAATCATAACTTTTAGTATACAAAAAAATAAAACAAAGCATTTAACTCTCAAAAAAAAAACTGCATGGCAGAGCAGAGGAGTGAGTTGAAGTTTTGATGCTGGAATTTTGAGCTGGAGCCTGGGGAAGTAAGCATACAGGTGATCAGAGAAGCAGAGTCGAGAGAGAATCAAAGCCTGGGAAGAGAGACAGAGATGGCTGCCTGATACTCTACAGCTGACCTTCTGGAGAGAGCAGTGCAGCTGATCCTGGACAAAAACAAGCCTTGGGAAGAGAGGAACCCAGGAAGCCTGAACTGTTGGCAGATGTCAGCAGCTATCTTGCTCCAACACGTGGCAACAGACTTTGGTGATGGAAGTAACTTATGCCTTATGGCCTGCTAAATGTGGGGTTCTACCCGAAAGAAATACCCTTTATAAAAGCCAATCATTTTCTGGTATTTTGCATCAGTACCCCTTTGGCTGACCTGACTAGTACAGTTCATGATAGCACAATCAAAACAGTATTTGTCCTTTTGTGTCTAGCTTGCTTCATTCCACATAATGTCCTCTGGGTTCATTCATGTTGTCATATGTTTCATTACTTCATTTCTTCTTACTGCTGCATAATATTTCATCATGTGTATACACCACAATTTTTCTATCCATTCATTGATTGATAGACACCAGGGTTGTTAACTATTTTTGGCAATCATGAATAACACCTCTACAAACATCAGTGTTTAGATATTGATTCATGTCACTGCTCTCACTTCTTCTGGGTATATACCTAGTAATGATATTGTCATGTCACATGGTAAGTCTATATTTAATTTCCTTAGGAAATGTCAGACAGTCCTATACAGTGCCTGTACCATTCTGCATTCCCACCAACATGTAAGAAGCATTCCATTATTTCCACAGCCTCTCCAACACTTATAGTTTTCTAACTTTATAATAGTTACCATTCAAATAGGTATGAAATAATATCTCATAGTTTTGATTTCCATTTCCCTAATCATTAGTGATGTTTAACATTTTGCACGTGTTTCTTTGCCATTTTTATTTTTTCTTTGGGCAATGTCTTTTCCAGTCTTTTGCTCAATTTTTAATCAGGTAGTTTATCTTTTCATTGTTGATTTATATGATGTATTTATATTTCAAGGATATTAAACCATTATTGGATATGTTATTACAAATATTTATTCCATTGAGTAGGCTGCATTTTTACCCTTTTGACAAAGTCCTTTCAGGTGCAAAAGTGTTTAATTTTGAGGAGGCCCTATTTATCTATTTTTTTCTTTTGTTTCTCACAATTTGAATGTAAGTTTAAAGATACTATCACTTACCACAAAATCTTGATGTTTTCCCATATTTTTATCTAGTAGTTTTAAGTTTTTCACATTTATATTTAGATCTTTGATCCATTTTAAATTATTTTTTTAATGAGGTATGAGATAGGGATCCTCTTTCTTTATTTTGGATATGGCTATCCTGTTATCCCAGCACCATTTGCTAAATAACTGTTCTGGCCGAGCTTGAATGGATTCACAGTGTTTTCAAAAAGCACTTGACTTTATATGTGAGGGTCTATTTCTGAGTTCTTGATTCAATTTCACTGGTCAATTTGTTTGTTTTTATGCCAATACCATGCTGTTTTTGCCACTTTAGCTATGTAATATGCTTTAAAATCTGGAAGTGTTAATCTTTCTACTTGATACTTGTTTTTAAAGACATTTTTGGCTACTCAGGGCCCAGTACCTTTCCAAATATATTTGATAATTGGCTTTTCGATTTCTTCCAACAAGGCTGTAGTGATTTTTATTGGATTGCATTGAATGTGTGAAATAATTTGGGTATAATTGCCATCTTAACAATACTTAATCTTCCAATCTATGAATACAGAATTCCCTTCAATTTTTTAAAGTGTTCTTTGGTTTCTTTTAGCAATGTTTTTAGATTTCTGAATAGAGGTCCTTTAAGTCCTAGGTTAAGTTTATAGCTATTTAATTCTTTTTGCCATTGTGTAAATTGAATTTTTTCTGTTTTCTCCTCAGATAGCACATGAGTAATGTAGAGACACACTATTGATTTTTGTTTATTAAACTAGTATTCTGCTACTTTGCTTTACTTGTTTAGTAATTTTAGTTGCTCTTTTATGGAGTTTTCAGGATTTTCCAGTTATAGGATCAAATCATTGGAAAATGGTGAAAATTTTACTTCTCTCTCTTTTATTTGTGTGCCTTTTACTTTTTTCTCTATCCTAATTGCTCTAACTAGGAATTTTAGCACAATACGGAATAACAATGGTGACGGTGGGCATCCTTTACTTGTTCCTAATCTCAGCAGGAAAGCTCTCAGGCTTTCACCATTGAGTCCAATGCTGGTGTATGTTTTCCATAGATGCTCATCACCATGTATTCCAATTTTTTACACTTACCAAGTAAGTGTGCTGTTTTCTGACAAATGTCTTTTCTCCATCAATCAAGAGGATCATGTGGTTTTTCTTCTTCAATTTATCAATATGGTTTATTATGCTAATTGATTTTCATGTGTTGAACCACTGCTACATACCTAGGATAAAACCCACTTGACTGTGTTATATAATTCTTTTTATGTGCTTTTGGATTCTGTTTGCAAGTATTTTTTTAAAACAATTTATTGAAGTATATCATTCATACATGGATATACATAAACAATAAGTGTTCATTAAACATTGTGAACTTACAAAACAAACATGCATAACATCATACAGGGCTCCCACACATCACCCCACCACAAATACTTTGCATTGTTGTGAAATATTTGTTAACAAATTGTGAAAGAGCATCGTCAAAATACTACTAATAACTGTAGTCCATATCTCATTTCTTTATAATTTTTTAAAAGGATTTATTTATTTATTTATTTACTTTTATCCATTTTTACCCTCCACCCTATTTTTCCTGTTTTTGTGTCCATTCTCTGGGCAACTCTCTGTGTCCATTTCCTGCCTTCTCTTCTCATCCTTCTCCTCCTGTTTTCAATTGGATTTGATCCTCAGAAACTCCAATGTGGGAGACAGGCATACTACCATCTTTGCCACCTTAGTTCCATGATTTTTGGCATGTCTTGTCTTGGCTCTCCCTCGCCTCATGCTCCTGTTATGTCATCATCTTACAGTATGGCTCATGGGGCCCGATAGCACACCGTCGTGCAGGGCCTGGTAACACATCTGCTCACAGGGCCTGGTGGTGCAACTGCTCATAGGGCATGTTGGCACACCCACATACGAGGCCTGGGGGCTCACCCACTTGCGGGGCCTGACAGCTCACCTGTGCACTGCACCTGGTGGCCTATGCTTTCTGTATTTTTCTTTTTAAATTTTTACCAGAAGTTCCATAGTTCGAACCCAGGTCCCCCAATATGGGAGAAGGATACCCAACCATTTAAGACACATCTGTACCCCTGCTATATCTCTTAAGGTTGACCAAAGATATCTTGCGTTACAGTCATTTCACATACAGGATGGTCATATAGTAAATCAGGCTTAGTTTATCACCAGCATTATAAAAGCCAGACCTAGGGAGAAAAACTATGTCTGGGGACACATGCATGGTTTCTAATATACTGATTGTTTATTCTACCCTGATTATCACAAAATCAGGACATGTGAGAATATTGACATTGTCTGAAGGTATTCTGTTGAAGATTTTGGCATCTATATTCATTATGGGACTTTTTTTTTTAATTTTCCTTTTTCATTTTATTTTTATCTGTTTCTGTTATTAGGGTGGTGTTGGCTTCACAAAATGAGTTTGGTAGTGTTCTTTTCTGTTAAATTTTTGGAAGCACTTGAGCAAGATTTGTATTAGATCATCTTTGAATGATTGGTAAAATTAACATGTGAAGTCATCTGGAGCTAAGCTTTTCAGCTTTTGGAAGCTTGTAATGACTATTTTAATCTCTTCACTTGTGATTGGCTTGTAGAAGCCTTCTATTTCTTCTCAGGTCACTGTAGGTGTTTTGTGTTTTTCAGGAATTTGCACGTCTTGTCTACATTTTGTAGTTTTTTGGCACACAATTGTTCATAGTATCCTCTTATGACTTTTCACTTTTGCGGGGTCATAGATAATGTCCTCCTCTCATTTCTGATTTTATTTATTTTTGTCTTCTCTTTTTTTTTCTTTTCAGCCTACCTAAGGGTTTGTCAATTTTGTTGATTTTCTCAAAGAACAAATATTTGGTTTTGTTCATTCTTTGTACTTTTTGCGTGTGTTCTCAATTTCATTTATTTCTCCTCTGATCCACTGGAGGCACAAGCCACCTCGGGAGCTGTTCCACAGCTGGAATTGAAAACTCCACTTCCCAAAATGAGGGAAGAAAAGATGGTTGGGTACCAAATTCACCTACTTATTCATAAATTCAGTAAGCTAAAGTATAATCCTAAGAACAGGTAAAGTTTGTGCCTGTCCAAGTCAGAAGTTGGCTAGTAGCTGTAATTTTGACTCAACCCCCAGCATGAGGGGAGGTCAGGCTGACCAAAAATCACAGAGATTGCAGAGGCCTGTTTCTTTCACCCAGATTATCCTGCAGCCCTAGCCTAGGCTTAGCCCCACCTCTAGCAGGGAGTAAGATGACGGGCCCTGCACCAGCCTATCCAGGTAACTGCAAGTACATTTAGCTGGTACAAACTGAATAATCAGAAGTCTACCTGGGCAACTGTGGTCATCTTGGACCTGCACTGCATAGATTGTTGCCCACACCTGCAGCTCCATATCCACCTCAGGCATGGGAGCAAAGGGCATGAAGCTTCATCAGTCTCTTCGGGCAACTACAATCTAGGCCTGCATGAGTGGGATTATTCAACACAGCTGTGGCTCTGTCCCCACTGCTGGCAAAGGAGAAAGTTGGGAGAAGCTTCATTGGTCCTTGCGGCAATGAAGGTAGCTTAAACGTCCATAGCTTATAGCATTAACTACATCCTTGGCTTTTACTACACAACCAGCAAGGAAGAAAGGGCAGGAAGCCCTAAACTAAAGAGAAAAACTGCATCAAGAATAAATACTCTGGCAAGCCAGATGCCAAGACACCACCAAAAATTACAATCCACATCAAGAAACAGGAAGATATGGCCTGGTTAAAGGACAAGATAAGGCTCCAGATGACATAAAGGAGTTGAGACAATCATAGATGTTCAAATAAATTTCCTTAATAAATTCAATGAGATAGCTAAAGAAATTAAAAATATTAAGAAGACATTAGATGAGCACAAAGAAGAATTTGAAAGCACACATTGAAGAATAGCAGATTTTATGGGAATGAAAGGAGCAATAAATGAAATTAAAAACACACTGGAATTATAGAAGAGCAGATTTGAGGAGGCAGAAAAAGGATTGTTGAGCTTGAATAAGTGGCCTCAGAAAGTGAACATACAAAAGAACAGATGAAGAAAAGATTGGAAAAGTTGAACAAGGTCTCTGGGAGCTAAAGGACAGCAAGAGGCATGCAAACATACATGCCATGAATGTCCCAGAAGAAGAGAAGGGAAAATGGGTAAAAGGAATATTTGAAAATATAATGTTAGAAAATTTCCCAACACTATTGATGGACATAGATATCCATGTCCAAGAAGCAAAATGTACTCCCATCTGAAAAAATCTGAATAGACAAACTCTGAGACACATCCTAATCAGAGTGTCAAATGTGAAAGATAAAGAGAAAATTCTGAGAGCAGCAAGTAAAAAGCAATGCATAACATATAAGAGGTACACAAAAAGATTAAGTGCTGATTTCTCACAAGAAACCATGGAGACAAGAAGATAGTTGAATTATATGTTTAAGATACTACAAGGTTTCATTGAAATTAAAAAAAAAAAAAAAAAAAAAAAAGATACTGCAAGAGAAAAACTTCCAGCCAAGAATCTTATATCTGGCAAGATTGGCTTTCAAAAATGAGGGTGAGTTTAGAATATTCTCAGATAAATAGAAACTGAGAGAGTTTGTAACCAAGAGACCTGCTTTGCAGGAAATACAAAAGGGTGTGCTATGTCCTGAAAAGAAAAGACAGGAGTGAGAAGCCTGGAGGAGAGTCTAAAAATGAAGATTATTTCAATTAAAGTAACTGAAATGTCAAAGAATGGTGAAAATAAAATATGACAGATAAAACCCAAATATTCAGGAATGAACTTAACCAATGATGTAAAGCACTTGTATTCTGAAAACTACAATTCATTGTTAAAATAAAAAAAAATAAAAATAAATTAAATTATTGGAAGAACATTCCATGCTCATGGATTGAAAGATTAAATATCATTAAGATGAAAATTCTATTCAAAGTGATATACAGATTTCATGCAATCCTGATAAAAATTCCATCAGCATCATTTAACTAAATGGAAAACAGGATTATCAAATTTATTTGAAAGGGTAAGGAGTTCTGAATAGCCAGAAACATCTTAAAACAGGAAAAGCAAAGTTGAAAGACTCTCATTTCCAGACTTTAAGTCATATCACCTAGGTACAGTGGTAAATACAGCATGGTACTCTCAGAAAGACAGACACATAGACCAATGGAACTAAATTGATGGTTAAAAAACAAACCCTCACATCTATGGTCAAGTGATTTTTTTTTCATTTTTTTTTTTTATAATTTGTGTTATTTGATTTTTTATTGTTGATTTGTAGACTTCTTTATATATTCCAGATACTAAACCATTAATGTATAGGTATTTTACAAATATTTTATCACATTCTTTTTGTTGTTGTTGTTATTGTGGGTAAAAATCAATTTTTTCACAATACATGCCAATATTTGTAAGATGATAAATAAATATATATCCATATATGTGAATTTGCTTACAAAAATGTTACATATATATATTTTAAAAGGTGCTTAGATTACCTAAATATTACACGGAAACTACAGGGATTCCCATGTTCCCCACCTCCCACACCTCCCACAACATACCACACAAACATCTCCCACAAGTGTGGCCCATCACCCTCAATGGACCTACACATCCTGGGGCCTTGCCATCGACCATAGACCACAGTTCACATCGTAGACCACACTCTCTCCCACACAGTTCTGAATGGTGTGTGCTGATTTAAAATGGCCTACATCCGTTGCCACAACGGCACTCTGGACAACCTCCAAATCCAAAAAATGTCCCTGTATGTCAACTGCACATCCCCTCCCTGCCCCGAAAGTATCTAGTGGCCACTGGCTCCACCTCACTATTATAATTTCTTCCATTGCTAGAATCACCATATGTGTACAACAGAATACCATCAAGTCCACTCTAGTCCATAGTTCTTCCCCCAATCCTGAGGGGACTGGGATGGTGATGTCCACTCCACCTTCAAGTGAGAGAGGGCTTATGTCCCATGGATATGGTGGGTGGGATTATCCAGAGGTTTTATCCCAGATTACTGTCCTGGGTGTGGGGATTGGAGTGCTTCTGGTTGCCATGGAGATTTGGTAATTTACATTTGTTGTTTTGGGTTCTTCATCTAGAGAGTGTTCAAAGCAAATACATGTGTTTAATTAGTCACCATTATTTTTACAAGCTTTTTATCTATTTATATTTGGATAAGCCTATAGTCTTGCACCAAAACAAGATTGTTAGTTAAGGTGACTGCTGAGGTTAAGACCTCAAAGCACTGCTTTACCTGCATTCCACAATATGTGGTGGTTCTATTTTCATTTCTTTCAGATCAAAATAATTCCTCTTGGACACATGGTTTCTTTAGGTATTTGCTATTTAATTTTGAAATATATAGAGGATTTCCTGTCATCATTCTGTTCTTGATTTTAAGTTTGATTTAATTTTTATCAGATAACATTTCATATTTTTAATTCTTTAAAATGTATTAATGTATGTTGTATTCCATGTAAATTTGAGAGGAATGTGAATACGATTTCTTCTTTTGTTGGGTGGACTGATTTAGAAATGTCATGTAGATATAATTAGTTGACAGTATTGCTCAGATTTTCTATATCCTAGTTGATATTCTTTCTACTAACTCTGTTACTGAGAAAGGTGTGTTGAAAACAGACCTTGTCAAAAGTGTGGTCTATGCTTGGTGGCAAGGCCCCAGGATGGGTATATCCATTGCTGATGATGTGCCACACTGATGAAGGATGTATGTGGGAACGTATGGGAAGGGGTTCACCTAGAATATGCCTCTAAAACATATCAATATGTACAATTGCTCATGGAACATTGTCTTGGTGGGTGGAAATTCACACAGTAACCAAAAGAATATTGAATTCCCATCCTTAGGAGTTCTACTACATTCTCTAATAAGACAGCAAGAATCCCCTGAGTGTAAGGGCAAAATCTAGTGAAGGAAGACATCTCATTATGCATGGCTCTTGACATTGATGACCATACTTATGAAATTTTCTTGTGAAATTGAAACTTAGCTTAGTATTATACATTGCCTAGGAGTCACCTCTTGAAAGCCTCATTGTTATTCAAATGTGGTCTCTATATAAATGAAATTCAGCATATAAACAGCATGGGACATGACTCCTGAGGAGGAGCCACCCTGGCACTGAGGGGTTATTACCAAGCACCAACGAACAATGCACCTGGAAAAAGACCTTGACCAAAAGAGGGAAATGGTAAATACAAAGGAGATTTTATAGCTAAGAGATATTAAAATGAGTTGGTAGTTCATTCCAGAGGTTACACTTATGCAAGTGTCAGCAGGGTCTCATTGACTGCCACAGTAAACAGTGCCTCTAATAGTAGGGCTCATGGGTGCTTTATAAATATCCAGAAACTATAAACAGGATAGACAGCTCAGAAATATGGCATGATGTCAGTGGGTCTTATTTTGGAATTTATGCTCCCCAGTTTAACAGAATTGCATGCATTAATAGGTTCTCTACACATGGCTCTTCTGCCCTTTTTATTTGAACCTTTAATAAGCACTAACTCGATAAATATATATCCAAGAGACTTAAATCTTTGGTCCACCCAAGTACCTGTTGAGCCCGGAATTTCAGCAGAGTTGCAACACCTACTCTCCAGTTTATTGGACTCCCCCAGGACAACTGTCAAGGAGATGATGATGGACAATGCCCATTCCAAGAAAAAAAAATTTTTGCAACAGCAAGCAAGAGAGCTACATCCATCTGTCCCATAGGATCTGAGCCCTCTCAATTAGAAACAAAGTGGGCATCAATATCCCAAAATCCTCAAGACTGGGAAATGAACAATGGACTAAATTACACTTATCATTATTGTACTATAGACTTAATATTATTCTAGCCATGGAAGAGCTTTTATCATTTATGTAAAGGTAGTGGCCACCAGAGGTTCTGAAGGATGGGAAAGGGAGGATTGGTGTAATATATCAGTATTTTCAGGACATTGGATTTTTCCTGCATGACATTGCTGTTATGGATACAGGCCATTGTATATTTTGTTGTAGCTTACACAACTGTGTGGGACAAAGTGTAAATCATAATGTAAACTGTAGTCCATGGTTAGTAATATGCACTCATCAATTATAACAAATGTATCATACTAATGAAAGATGTTAATAAGGGAAGGTGTGGGAAGGGAAGGGTGTGGGTCATATGGAAATAATTAATATACTAAGAGAGACATGAGCAAAGAGGGTCATATGGGAATCCCTTATATTTTTAATGTAACATTTATGTAATCTAAAGCTTCTTTAAAAATAAAAAAATTAATTATATATAAAAAAATGAATGAAGCTCTGCTCATGCAACAACATTGATGAACTTTGAAGACATTATGTTGAGTGATGTAAACCAGTCACAAAAGAATGAATACTGGATGAACTCACTAATGTGAAATAATTAGATTAAGGAAAATCACAGATATGGATACTAGAATAGGTTTCCAGGGCTTAGTATGGGGTAAGGAATAGAGAGTTAAAACTTACTTTGTACAGAATTTCTATTTTGGTTGATCGGATAGTTTTGGAAATGTCTGATAGTGATAGTAGCACATTTTATTTGGCACTGAATTATCTATGTGATGTGGTTAAAAGGAGAAATTTTAGGTTATATATATGTTACTGGAAAAAATACATTATTAAACATGACTGTACAACACAATATACCCTCTCATAAGCACTGGATTTTATGTAATAGTAGAAATTTAAAAATGTTCTTTCTTAAATTATCATATACCACACTGATGCAGTTGTTGATAATATGGTGGTATATGGGGAAATACACTCTAATATAAATTATGGACTATAGTTAATAGTAAAATTTAAATATTCTCTCAATTGTAACAAGGATGTTGCACTAATGCATGATGTTAAAAATTGGGGATGGTATGTGGGAATGCTGTGATTTTTGCATGATTTTTCTATGAACATACAGATTGTGTAATTAAAAATTCTTAGAAATAAATACAGAATAAGAAGGAAGATCCAAAATATAACTCTGAAGTAACTGGCCTATAGATAGTACTCGGTCATTGAATTAATTAATTAAATACTTTAATCTAAAAAAAAAATACAAAAACAATAGAGAAAAGCTGATAATTATTGTATAGTACATATCTTACAAATGACAACTTAAGTCCTAGCCAGCAAGTTAAAAAGATCTTCATTTTTTGGCTATTTCTAAATTTCCACTAATATGTGTTTGCTGTGAATTAGTCAGAATTTACAGAATCCCAAAGAACAGAGTTAGAGTAAAACCTGTGTGGATGCTGATATTTATTTAATATGAGAAAAGAAGATTAAAAAGATATTTTTGTATCTTTAAAATTACTGTACCTTTTATTTATTAATATACATTATATACCAAAATTGACACTAAAAAGGAATGATATTCACAAAATGCAATTTTAATTTTTTTATGTTTAATATATAAATGTGTCCTGTGTAATTATAAGGAGAAATAATTAATATACTAAGAGAGACATGAGCAAAGAGGCCGGACTGAACATTTAGAAATTAAATCATACACAGGAATGTAAAATGTAAAAAATAAATGTAGTATAAATAATGTTATAATGCATCATCAATTTTCCTGTATTAACAGGTAAATGACTAAAAAATGGTAGTTTTAAAGCTGGGTATAAAACAGTCAGACAGATACCCGTATTCTCTGCAGATGGTAGTAGAAATTGTTGTGCTATAAAATTTCTATTTATTATAATTATTGAAATAATGAAAGTGCTCTAATAATGACTGAAGTGAGGAATGCAAAACTATGTGGTTGCCCAGATATCATTGATTGTACATGGGAGATGAATTCTATGATAAAAAAAAAAAAGCTCACAAATATAAAAAATAATTTTATGTTTTAATAAATTAATTGTGTACTTATTTATAAGATGAATAACCTAGAAAAATATCTCAATTTATAAAAGAACATTAAGGGTTGTAGAATATTGCTATATACATAGAATACAATATTATACAGTGAAAATAATTACTCAAGACATAGTATTAAGTAGCCTTGCCTACACAGATTATAGGTTAACTTAATTCAATGGTTTGCAGCAGGTTTCATATTTTAGATGAATTTGCTTACATCATTATGAAATAAAACAACAAAATCTATAAAAAAGAAATACTCACGAAAAATACTGCAGTTTTTGGAAGAGAGACATCTGAAGAAATGCAGTATAAAGAAATGTTTGTTAATCAAATAATGAATCCAAAGGATTAATTTTAACTCCCCTATATTTAGAGAAGATCAAAGTCTAAAAATCATATTAATTGTATTTATAACTTGATCATTATGTATGGAACTGCGGGTTCAGTTTGGATGTTAACTCCTCAATATCATGATTATAAAATAAGCAGCCTCTTCCTGATCAGAACTCTAAATTTATGAAAGTCCTACACTTGAAGGAAACTTATAGATTTACTGAGTCTAAATCAGATCAGAACACCAGACTAGGTCTAGATATATCCTGAAATGTGGGCACTCTATTCGAGACACCTGGCCACATTGGTTGTTAGGTCTGTTAAATATTCAATCTAGGTGTTCACTTAAACTTAGAGTAATGTGTACACATACAAAGAGGTTTTTTTCCTCACAATTTAAAAAAAAATTATCTGGAGGTGTGAAAATGTAACTGAGCAGATATGTGGAAGATGAGCATCCCTACCAAAGGGAGGATCAAGGGCAATGTGTGTCTGAGGCAGGAGAAAGAGCACACTGTTGCCCTGAAGGAGGTGATTAGTAGGAGAACCTAGGACTGAGAGGAACTAAAGAATTTCTAGTGGAGAGCATTGGAGGAGAATGGGAGTACTTTGATTTGGGTGTCATTAGTGTTGATCCTACAGGGTACAGCAGCTACTGGACTGAAATCAAAGAAAAAAGAATCAAGTCAACCAGGTCAGGGACTGTAGCAACAATCTAAATGAAAGGGAATGGGGTAACGACCAGGATGATGACAGTGTAAATTATAAGCAGTGTTCACTCCTGGATATATTTTGAGAAGAGAGAAAAAACTAATTTTCTGCACTATTAGAGTTTATTGTGAGAAATAAAATCCAGAATATCACCAAGTCACACCCAGATCAATAGGAAGGGTGGAATGACCAAAAATGAGATGCAGAAAGTCTTGGGAGAATAATATTTGAGTAAAAGATCAGTACTACCTAAAATAGTCAATGTTAATAATTGTAAAATTAATAGATAATGAAAATAAACATCTCATGTACCCCCAAAAAAGCATGAAATTTCTGTGTTTCTGGTAAAGTATTCTTGCCTGAGTCTCCTTTAAACATGCTCACACATATAATGTATTTCTTAGCCAATGGCATTAAAATACAGAGACAGGGAAGGAAAGAGTAAAGGATTTGGGTAGCTGAGTAAGAACAATTTCAGGATGATTCCATCTACTAGAACAAGATCTCACAACCAGTGTAACACTGGGACATAGATTCAGCAGTGGTATATACACACCAAGGCCACCAAAAAGAAAGTAGACGTAATGAGAGTTTTTAGGCAAGTTGTACGATAATCTTTTAAAAAATAGCAGTAAAAAGAGCTCATTATTAAGCAGGGCAATGAAAAACCTTTCTTAATGTGTAGAAGAAAAAACAAGGACAGAAAATACAGAATAGGCTAAACAAGAGAAAGAGGAAACAATAAAGTCAGGAAAGAAGTAGGGAAGGAAGGAATAACATAATAAAAGAAATTAAAATAAAGAAGAAAGGAATAAGAATTCACAGAAATTTGTGTTAAGATACTGTATTAGGAAAAAGAGAACTAGTTAGATAAATATGTTGAAATAAAACATGTTCAGAATCATTTCAGCACTGTGACATACTGTATATATCTATAACAAAACAAACCATTCCTGATGATGATGTGTTCCGAATCTGTTTTAATAAGAATGTTGTCATTACTATCTTTGGTCATTCTTAATACTTAAGTGAGAAGAGATCACAGAAACTTTACCAGTCCTATTATGGTTCTGCTCAGAACTCCACAAGTAAATATTTAATTGGCATGAATTGACAGAACCCTTTAAGAAAAGTTATGAATATTTATGTATACTCATTCTAACTACTGACACCCTAAATATAAATTTTACTTCCAGAAATAAAATTAAATTGCTATCTAAAATGTTGGGATATAGCAGGGTTTTGGGAAAGAATGACAGTGAATCTAAAATATCCAGAATTCACTTACAAGTAGAACAAGATATATAAAATAAGTCCTGGAAGGCGAATCATTGGGTCAAGTATTTCAAAGCTCCTCATTTACTGCAAATAAAATAACATTAAAATTTTTACCTGGTACACTCTTAGATAGTCCACTGTTAAATTCCATTGATTAGAAATAGGATAATAAAGTTGCATATATATTTTAAAAGAGGCATTCTTATTAATTAAATTCTAAATATCAAAGTCAATAAATTATTTTGCACATTCTATTAGCTATCACTATTCCTAATGCCATCAGCATGGCCTTGTTTCAGGCTAAAGATGAGAGGATTGAGGGTATTGGGGCAACACAGTGTAAAGCACAGATACCAACAATTTCAGTGAAGAGGATTTGAAGTTTCTTGCTAAGTATATTATAATCCTGGAAAGCAGGAGAAGCATAACCACAGTGAGGTGGGGTACACAAGTTGAAAATGCTTTTGTCTGCTCTTTGCAGATGGGCTTCTTAGAACAGTGGGAAAAATGTTAACATAAGAAATAGCTATTAAAATAAAACACACAAAAGTGAAACAACAGCCAAAATTAATAATTGTATGTTCTAAACTATGTTCCTCAGAATAAGCAAGTGGACCAGTGAAGGAACATCACAGAAGAACTGATGCACTATGTTGGATCCACAGAAACTGACAGAGACTGTACCTGCTGCATGAATGGAGCCATAGACACACCCACTGAGCCATGATGCTGTCACCATCTGCACCCAGGGTCTCTGTGAATAATGCCCTTATAGAATAGAAGATGGCATATAGCAACATAGTGGTCATAGGACATCACTATTAGAAGGGAATACTCTGTTCCAGCAAAAACAAAAACAAGAAATATTTGTGTGGCACATCCCAGGAATGAGGTGGAATGACTATTGGTCAGAGTTCATGGTGGAATTAGGAACAGTGACAGATACCAGTTCAAGTTTAATTGAAAAGGGTAATAAACTTTGTCTTACAATAACACTCAAAGGAGAAGTAATAATAGAGGGGAGAAGCCATCTAAAAGGAGGGTGGGAAAGGGTCATTGATCCCATGTCTTTTGTTTCAATGGGAGAGGAATTACCTCATAACAATAACTTTTGGCAATTTCCCTGACCCATTCTTCCCTAAAAAGAAGAGTGCACTCCATTAACAGTGCCTTAGTTTTGTGTAGTTTATGTATAAGAGAAGTCATGAGAAATAAAGGAGTGCTATGTATTGATTTGTAGGACCCCATAAGATATATCAATGCCTTAAACCCAGCATATGAGTGAGTTGTGACCTTAGAAATAGTCTTTGCAGGTGTAACCAAATTAAGATGAAATCATGATGGATTAGGGTAGGGCTTAATACAAAAGGCACTTGTCTGGGGTCTTTCTTTAGAGGTTTTTGATAATGATTCAATCTATTTATTACTGTTATGCTGAGATCTATTTTGTTTTTTTTTGAGTCAGTGAAGATAATTTGGATGTTTCTACAAATTATCCATTACTAAGTAATCTTAGTATTTAGGTGTAAAATTGTTCATAATATCATTTTATAAACTTTTTTTTTAATTTCAGTGAAGTTAATAATAATGAACTGTTTCATTTCTAGTTTAATTATTTGTTCCCTCTCTCTGTTTTTTCTTCAATCGTCTAGTGAAAGGTTTGTCAATTTTATCAATATTTTCAAAGAACCAAGTTTTCAGGGTTTTTTTCTCTATTACATTTATTGCCACTCTTATTTTCATTTCTTTCTTCCTGGACATTTTGGGTTTTGCATTTCTTATACTAGTTTTTTTAGTTTGAGATTAGGTCTCCAATTAGACATTTCTTCTTTTTAAATATACTTAGAGATATATATTTTCCCCCCTCAGCACTGCCTTTGATTCATCCCCTAGTTTTCTGGTATATCTCTTTTAATTTGTATTCCCATCAAAATATTTCCCAATATACCTTGTGATTTCTTTTTGACATATTGGTTCTTTAAAAGAATGCTGTTTAATTTCCATATCTTTTGGAATTTCCAGGTCTCCCTCTGTTTTGATTTCTAGCTTCAATCCATTGTGGTAGGAAGACACATTGTATGATATAAATAATTATAAATTTATTGAGAAATATTTGAACTAATATACATCCTATCCTAGAGAACGACCCATGTGCACTGACAAGTGCATTTTTCTTTCACTGGGTAAAGTGATCTGCACATGTCTCTTAGATACAGTTGGTTTATACTATCAAGCAAGTCTTCTATTTTTTATTGATATTCTGCCTAGATGACCTAACTATCATTGAAAGTGGAACACTGAAGACTTTTTCCATTAATGAAGATCTGTCTATTTCTCCCTTTATATCTGTCAAATTGGTTTCATATATTTTAGGGCTCTGCCATTAGGTGAATATATATTAATAACTGTTATTTCTTATTGCTGTATTGATCTCTTTATCAGTACATTTTCCTTTTTTGTCCTTTGAAGCAGTTTTTTACTTAAAGTCTATTTTATTTCATATTAATATTGCTAGGCCAGCTATACCATTGAAATATTTACTAATTGCAATGAATATTTTTCCTACTTTTCAATTTCAACCTTCATCTATTTTTGATTTTAAGGCCAGTCTCTTGGTAACAGTACATATTTCATCACTCTTTTTAATTTGTTCTGTATTCTAATCCTTTTAACTGGAGAGTTTCATTCATTTACATTTAAAGTAACTACTGATACTTTTTCTGCCACTGTGCTGCTTTTTCTCTACCCCTCTATACATTTTTGTCCCTTAAATCTTTTGTTAATGCCTACTTTCATATTTATTTAGGTTTCTTTGTACTGTATCATTTTGAATCTCTTCTCATTTCCTTCTGTATATAGTTTTCGTATCTTTTCTTAAGGGTTAACATGGGACATGAATCTGATATCTTAACTCTATAAAAATGTATTTTGATTTGATATCAAATTAACATCAGTAACATATTTAAACTTTGTCCCAGTAAAACTCTATACCTCCAGGTTGTTGTACTTTTTATAACATTATATGTCCAAAACAACACATTTTTCATTATTTTGTAGAAATTTGCATTTTATAACAACTAAGATAGAAAGAGTTGAGTTAAATAACAGAAATACAATGCAATAGTATTGGCACTTATAATTACACATATGATTATCTTTACCAGAGATCTTTATTTATTTATGCCATTTTGGTCCATTGTCTTGTGTCCTTTCCTTACAGTCTGAAGAAATCTCCCAAGCATTGCTTGTAGGGCAGATGAAGTGGTGATGACCTTCCTTAGCTTTTGTTTGGGAATGTCTTAAGTACACCCTAATTTTTGAATGACAATCATACCAGATATAAAATTCTTGGCTGTCAATTATGTTCTTTTAACACTATAAATATTTTGTACTTCTGTCTTGTGGTATCCATTCTTCCTTATGAGAATTCAGCTCATCTTATTAGGGATTCCTGGAACATATAACATTGCCTTCTCTTGCAACTTTTAGAACTCTCTCCTTGTCTGTGTCATTCAATATTTTGACGTCAATATTTCTAGGCTTCGTTCTCTTTGAATTTATGCTGTTTCAAGTTCATTGTGATCGTTAAATTTGTATATTCATATCTGTCATAAAATTTGAGAGGTTTCCTCCCATTATATCTTCAAAAATTGTTTCTGCCTGTTTCACTCTTCCTTCTCTTTAGGGATTATTGTAATTCATGTTTTAAATGCTCTGTTCAAGTTTTTCTTTTTTTCCTGCTCCTCAGCCCAAATTCCTTCTTTTTTTTAAAAAATATTTGACTCAACTGATTCCTTCTTCTGTGAGCTGTGATCTGATGTTGAAAACACCAAAATTTCTTTTATTTTTGTTCCTCAACTTCAGTATTTCTCCTTGGTTTCTTTTTAAAATTTTTCTTTCTTTATTGAGATTTGCATATTTCTAATTGATTGTTTTCCTGTTATCTTTTACTTCTTTTTCTGGTTTTTTTTTATTATCTCTTTTACTATAATGAAGATAATTTTTATAAAAACACTTTGGTATGTGAAAAGCGTGTTCTTTTTTGTTCATAAATTCTGATGTTAATCTTGTTCCTTTGGATGGACTCTAATTTCCTGTTTTTCTTTTCATTGCAATATTTTGCTACCCACTGTACATTTAATATTTTAATGTGTTAATTATGGAGAGTTACTGTGAGAGTACAGACCAACACTACCCACAGTGTGAATGGGTTGTGCAGGGATTCTAGGAACTATGATCTTCTCCTATCATTTTTAAATGGGATTATCCTGATTGGCACTTACACAGTTATTGTGATCCTTTTGTTCTTTCCAGAGTTTTGAGGAAAGGCCTTTGCCAATTTTTGCTAGTTTTGCAAAGATTCTGTGGGGAAATAGCATTCTGGAGCACCTCATACCGCTGTATTTTTTATCTGTTATTTGTTTCTTGGGATTTGTTTAAATATAGTGTTTAAAAGTTTTCTTAGTCATTACCCAAAAATTAAAGAAGGAAAAAAATGATAAAATGGACTTCATGAAAAGTAGTGTCCATCAAACACACCACTATAAGAATGAATACACAAATCTAGATATGGAGAAAATATTTACATCATATTACTCTTTAAAAGACTTCAATCCATATATATAAACCTTAACACAATAATAAAAAGGAAAAAAAATAACCATTTATATTATTGGCAAAAGAATTGAGAATACATTTACAGAAAATAAACCTTTGAAAAATTAACACATGGAAGTGTTCAACATTATTAATCATTTATGATATGCAAATTATAACCACAAAGTACTTCTTATTAAGATGACTAAGTAGATAAAATTACTATGACTGCCAACACCAAATATTGACAAGGTTCTGGAGTAATTTGAAGTCTCATACATTGATGGTAAGGATAGGAAATGATACATACATTTTAAGAATGTTTTAGATTATGTTACACAAAGTCAAACACAAACTTTTCCTATGATCCCAAATGATATATTTAAGGATTTATGGAGGGAAATTATAAGAAGCACATATTTAACAAGACTTACATAGAAGTGTTCATAATGGCTTTATTTATAATAACTGTAAGAAGAAAAACATTTCTGGAAATAAATCACATATCCAGCAGCAGGTGTATGGAAAAATTAATTGTAGTATAACAGTCATTAAATGATATGTGCAACACTGTTGGACCTCAAAACTATCAAAGCTGTCAGAAAGATGTCAGCCACAAGTGTAAGGTTTTAGTTACACTAATTTCTAAGAAGTTGAAGAAATCATAATAATGGTTGTCTGTAGGTCCAGGTGGGCAATGGTTGGACAGAGGCCAAATGAATCTCTTTGGAAATACTTTTATCTTTATTGTGATATGGTTTACTTTGGTATATGCTATTGTCACAAACTTTCAAAATGTACATTTAAAGTTTTCACCATTCCTGTTAGATGTGGAATGTGGATTTCTTTATTAGTCAATGTTCATTGAATAAAAGACAATGAAAGAAACTCAGGAGCTCAAAATAATGAGCAATTATTGATAATGGAGGGTTTGTTTTCTGAAGGAACAGCTTTGCTTCAGGCTGTGGATTAGGATTGGATTTGTTTCTATTTTCTCAAACTGGAAACCATATTAGAGGGAAGTAACAACCTGGAACTTATTTTAAATAAAAATTGTTTAGAAGCTACTCATGGCAAATGGGAAAAAATAGGAGTGGCACATAGGGGCTAGGGACACTCTTTCTTTGTTTCACAGTCAATGGGATAAAGCCAAGTACATAACCAAACACAATGTCTATTGGGACAAGAGGTGTAGGTAGGAAAAAGAGGGCAATAGATATCAATAATCTAATATACCATGGGGTCTTGACATAACTTGAGCAAATTAAGCCAAGTTCTCTACACAATAGAGAAGTACATAGTTCAGCATAGTTCTGGGGCCAATCCAACAATCTTGAAAATCATTAGTTAAAAGTTTCCCTACTTTAAAATAATTACATAATTTTGGTCAAGCCTTAAAAGAATATATTTTGCTGACTCTCATGTTTATTCCAGAGTTTGTCTTTTTTCACAAATTAAGGACAATTTTTATTTAGATGCTTTTAAAAATTAATTGGGGGTCTTATTACAGATCACATATCATCTTTATTGCAAACAACAGGAAAAGACATCTGCACACCGATGTTCATAGCCACATTATTCACCATTGTCAAAAGTTGGAAACAACCCAGGTGTCATCAACAGATGAATGGATAAACAAACTGTGGTCTAGTCACACAATGGAATATTATGCAGCTGTAAGAAGAATTTAAGTCATAAACCATATGACAACATGGATGAACCTGGAGAATATTATGTTGAGTGAAGCAAGCCAGACACAAAAGGACAAATACTGCATCAATGAATTACTATGAACCAAATATATTGTGTAATATATTGTTTGATTCAAAAAAAAAAATTACATGTATCCATTACATTTAATTGAGAAATGTAAAAAAAAAAAAAAAAAAAAAAAAGTATTTTAATAATTTGAAAACACCTAGTTCCAAGCCAACAGTTAAAAAGGCTTATACTAGGAGAATTATGTCCCTTAAAATTTCATTTGCTCATGGAATCAAGGAAGACATTCAGTGGTTTGAATGTGTGCTATGTTTTTCCATCAGAAAGAAAGTGACAAAGCAAAAGAGACATAAAGGAAATCCGAAGTTGACTTTATACTAAAATGTGAAAGACTGCAAGCCTTCACCCTAAAATCAGAGAAAAAACAAAGGTGTATGCTTTCACCAATGCTATTCAACATTGTACTGAAAGTTCTTGTTCAAGAAATTAGGCAAGAAAAAGAAATAAAACACATACAAATTGGAAAGGAAGGAATAAAACTACCTTTGTTTGTAGATAACATGTGACTTTAAATAGCAAATCCCCCCAAAATTACATAAGAGAACTATTAGAACTAATGAGTTCAGCAAAATTGCAAGCATACAATTAACATGCAAAATTCAGTTGTGTTTCTATACACCAGCAAAGAATATCCTGAAATGGAATTTTTTTAAAAATCCATTGACAAAAGCTTGTAAAAAACATAATATACCTAGGTATAAAGGTAACAAGGAAGGGAAGAACTTATACACTAAAAACGACAAAACACTGATGAAAGAAATTGAATAAAATGCCATGATATTCCATGTTCATGAATAGGAAGATGACTCTGTTAAGATGACAGTACTAAGCAAATGAAGTTTCAAATTCAATACAATAGCTTTCAAAATTCCAGCAGACATTTTTGCAAAAGTGGAAAAGTTAATCCACAAATTCATATATAATTGCAAAGCACCCTGAGTAGCCAAATTGATATTGCAAAAGAAGTGCAAGTTTATAGGTCTCACACTCTGATATCCAAACTTAATACAAAACCACAGTAATCAAAACAATGTGGTACTGATGTAAATATAGACATGCAGGCAAATGGAACCAAATTGAGAGTTCTGATATACAACTTTGTTTCTATGGACAAATTATTTTTTACAAAGGTGACATGTACATTAGTTGGGGAAAGTGTGTCTTCAGAAACTGGTACTGAAATAAATTATTTATCTGCTTGTAAAGAATGTAAGTAGACCTCTACCTCCCACCATAGACAAAAAATCATTACAAATTAATCAAGAACATGAACATAAAGCCAAAACTTATAAAGCTTCTAGGAAAAAAAAAAACATCAGAGGGAAACTTCATAACCTTTGCTTTGGTATTTATTTCTTTGATATGACACAAAAAAACATGAGCATCAAAAGAAAAAAATGGTAATATGGACTTTATCAAAAATTTTAAAATGGTGCAAATGACACTATTAAGAAACTGAAAATGGGAAAGGATGGGAGAAAATCATTGCTTGTCATATATGCTATTATGTTTAATAACAATAATATATCAAGTACTGCTACAACTCAACAACAGCAACAACAAAAAAAAATCACATTGAAAAGTAAATATAGGATTTGAATAGACATTTCTCCAAAGAAGATATAAAAATGGTCAGTGAACACATGAAGAGATGTTCAACAATATTGTACATGGGGAAATCAAATGAAAACCAAAATTAGATAACATTTCATAGCCACTAGGATGACTAGTATTTATAAAACAGAAAATTACAATGGTTGAATATGTTGTAGCATCCAGAAATTTTGCCTTTTGGACTAATCCATGGCTGCGGGTGTAAGCTATTGTAGTTGAGCAATTATTTTGATTACATCAGTAGATCATGGCCCAGGGTGGGTCTCAATCATTTTACTGAATTTCTTTATAAATGGGATGAATACAGCGAGAGACACAGAGATAAAACCACAGGAGCAGTGAGAAAATGCCATGAGAGCAAGGACCTGAAATCAACAGAACAGAACCAGGGAAAGTGGTTAAAATTGGAAAATTTGAGTTATATACATATCATTACAATAAAAAAAATTTAAAGGAATAAAATGAGAAAAGGAAGACAGAAACATTAAGTTAAACTTAAGAAGTCTTTTTTTAAGAGATGGTTAGAGACCTTAAAAAACATGATGGGATCAGGTAAAGTGAAAACGAAATCTTCATGTTCATGATAGACATATATAAAAGTTGATAGGGGAGATAAATAGATCTAAAACTATTAAAGAATCTATTAGAAAAGTGGGAATTGACTAGTTAGTTCATAGATCAGATATAATTTACTGAGGTCTACATGTCTAAGTTGAGAATTCAATGGTAGTCAAGAACCAACTGCCATATATTTCCAAAGTGCAGTAGTTTGCAGGAGAAAATTGAGAAGCCCATTTTGACTAAGAGCAGACGGAAACTTCTCTTAAGGATATTGACTGGTAAGCTGACTAAGAAAATCTAAGCAGATTTTTACTCATTATAAAATGCTCAGTGAAGTACTGAATGAATTTCAAGATAACATGGTAATCATACAAGGGCAACACATCACCTGATTGCTGATAAAAGTAACTCCAAAGGAATGGATTAAAAACCCTAATGAAACACATAGAAAAAGAGTAAAAATTTAAAGAAAACAAAGATTAAGAAAGGCAAGAGAGGCCGGGAATAGATGTTAGAAAAATAGGACAAAACCAGTGTGAGGCCATAAAACAGAGAAACCATAATTTCTTAGATAAAAAAACAAACAAACAAAAAAAAAAACAAAACTCTAAGTGCATGATAAAATGCCCTGACACATTCTTCCCTAAACATGATATCTATCTGCACTAAAACTATTCCTCTTATACATCAGTGTGATTGTTTGAGTCTTTTATAGACAATAGGAAAAATGTTCTAAAATTATCCCATTCCTGTGAGTTTGGGGCCATTTGATTGGATTGCTTCAGTGGGGTGTAGTCCAAGGTCTGTCTTGATTGTCTTGCTGGTGTCCTTTGTAAATGACTGAATATTAAGCCAAAGATACAGAAAAACAAAACAAACTGTAGATAGAGAGGAAACCAGAAGCAGAGAGATATGTCCCCAGTGGCCAGAAGCTGAAATCAACAGAACACAGAAGCTGAGTGGAAGCCACTTTATCCAGAAGGTGCAAACAATGAGGCGATGAGAAGAGGGAAGAGACAAGTGGATGTGAACACCATATGCCTATTCACCAACAGCTGTGCATCTGCTGATGATACTGTCATATGCCTGATTACCCACAGCTGCAACTCAGGAAGAAAACATCTGATGATGCCTTGATGTAGACATCTTTGCAGCCTCAGAATTGTAAGCATACAAGTTAATAAATTTCCATTTTAAAAGCCAATCCATTTCTGGTATATTACTTGGCATGCTTTAGCAAAGTAAAATAATCAATACATTCAAAACAACACATTTACCACCTTTGAAGCCCTGAGTTGGTTCTGTGCTCTCTAGTTCTCACCCGATATAACACTCTGTAAATCTCTGGGCAGTACAAACATTTACTCTGTACATCTTGCAGCCACCTAGGACCAGCATCTGTTCTGTAAATTGTTATTATTATCCTATAAAGAGTTGCCTACTTCATTTTTCAGACTTAAATGCCTTGTGATCTTTGGTTGAAGCTATTATGTAGATTCACAGCTAGACAACATGCCAGGGAATACCTAAATTAGGAGAGGAAATTAGGCAAGATTATTTGAAGAGTACATGCTTAAAAGAATCACAGCTCATAGATTTAATATCTGTCTGAAGGGATCAAACAGAGGAATTCTAATGAACCTTTATGAAAGAAGTGGTACAGAAGGAAAGGAATCACAAGCCCAGGAAAATTCAGAAGTACATGTAAACTTTGCCTTGCCAAGGTTGGAAACACTGATCTCAAAAGGAAAGAGAGTTTTAAGAGGTTCAGATTATACAGAAAGGAAAAAGAAAGCTTTAGAAATTAAATTTTATCATAGGATCACCTCTCTTTCTACATATAATCTAACTCTGTTACTTTGGTGGCATAAATTTCAGAGTAAGTCCCATTGATAGGGTTCTGAATGTTTGAAATTGTTTGCCCTGCTTATAGTGTTTAGATATCTCTAGAGAACTTAGGAGTACCACTATTTTAGGCACTACTAACTGGGGAAGTCAATGTGATCCTGCTGAGATCTGCATAAGTGCAACCTCTGGAATGGCCTCCCAATTCACTTTCCAATCTCTGAGTCATAAGACTCATTTGTATTTAATATCTCTTTCTTTTGGTCAAAGACTTTTCCCTGATGCATCACTACTCAGTGCTTGATAATAATCCCTCAGTTCCAGGGAGGCTCATCCCTGCGAATCATGTCCCAAACAGGAGAAAAGTAGTGGGTTTACAGTTTACTTTGGCTTAGAGAGAGGCCACATTTCAGCAACAAGGAGATTTTCAGGAGGTAACTCTTAGGAATATAAAATATGAGACTAAGTTTCAATTCCATAAGAAAAGATTCATGAGTACATTCATCAATATTAAGGGCCTAGCATAATGGTCTTTCCTCCTTGCTTAGGCACTGTCCAAGTACTTGGGGGATTCTTGTTGTTCTATTAGAGAATGGATCAGGATTTCTCAGAATGGCAATTCATTATTCTTTTGGTTATTGTGTGTGTCTTGACCCACCAAGACAATGCCCCAGGAACATTTGAATGTATTCATATGACTTAGAGGCATGGCCCATGTGAACCCCTCCCCATACAACCCCTCAAACCTGACACCCCACACCAGTGATCCTCCACTGCCACAGATTGACCCTTCTGCAATCCAAAACCTCACCAAAAACAAAGTCAATATTAAAAAAATAATAATAAATGGATTATTAAAAGAAAAAGAAAAAATATTCATTGTTTCTTTCATCACTGTCAGAACTGCTGTCTTTTATATACAGTGACAATTTCTTCCATATGTCCTCCCAGTGTATTACTTTTTTCATTTTATTTTCAAAGATGCTTTTGGTTATAGAAAAGTCACATAGAAAATATAGGAGATTTCCATATACCCAATACCCTCCCTCTCTCCCAAACTCCCCTATTAATAACTCTTTATATATAGATGATACGATTGTTACAATTGTTATACAAATATTGAAGCATTGCTACTACCCATGGTCAATGGTTTACATTATGGTAAACAGTTTTCACTGTGCACTTTTATAGGTATGAAAAAAATTTAAATGGCTTGCATCCATCATTGCAAAATCATGCAGAACAATTTCAATGCCCTATGTTCCATCAATTCTATTTTCACCTCCTCCTTGTGGAATTTATGGTAGCTACTATTTCATTTTTTATAGAATTAGTTTCATTGTTACATGCAATAATATTCAGGGATTGACATATTGATCTGTTTTCCTTTATTAGGAACTATGTTATTGAGAGACTCTTGCCCCACTAATTGTGAACATAGCAGTTCTACCAAGGATGGGGATTTAATATTTTTTGTTTGTTTATTGTGTGGGTCTCCACCCATTGAGAAAACACACTACAACAAGACAAACACTTTCATATTCCATAGAAGAATTCCCCAGATGAGCCCTATCACATATATCCCTCTAACCTCGATGCCCTACACTAGTAACCCTCCCTGCTGTATTTGCCAAAAGAACTTCCCCACAATTGTAGTTTTAACCACATCCCTGCAAATCCCCAGAGTTCACCTGCTCTTTCCTCCCACATTCCCCTCAGTTCCATGGATAGTCCAACCCAACCAACCACGTTCTAGTTTCTCTCACATTATTGTACCATGACACCCAATCACATCACTGCACCATTATCATCCCCATTCATTGCCTAACCACACGCTTCGAACTTATCATAGATTTTGCCCAAAATGAGCACAGCTTACCACCTTCTGTTATCTTTCTGGCTCTCCTTTGCCTGTCTTCCAGATTCTAGCTCTGTGATTCTGCAATTTTTGTCTTTTAATGATGGGCTTACTTCATTCAACATAAGGTCTTCAAGATTTATCCTTGTTATCCTGTGTGTTAATGCTGTATTCATTCTTACAGCTAAATAATATTCCACTGCATGTGTATACCACAATTTGCTTATCAATTGATCTGTTGATGGACATTTGGGTTGCTTCCAACTTTTGGCAAAATTGAATAATTCTGCTATAAACTTTACTGTGCATACATCTGTACATGCCCCTGCTTTCAATTCTTCTAGATATATACCCAGTAATGGGATTGCTGTATCATTTGACAGTTCTATTGTTAGCTTCTTGAAGAACCGCCAAACTGTCCTCCACAGGAGTGGGTAAGTGTTCTATGCTCTCCATATCCTTTCCAACATTTGCAGTCCTCATTTTTTTAATAGCTGCCAGTCCAATATGTGAAAGATGGAATCTCATTGTTTATTTGATTTCCATTTCCTTAGTAGTTAATAATGTTGAGAATCTTTTCATGTGCTTTTGAGCTGCAGAGTTTGTGAAACAATTTCCCAGTACAAAATCTCACATATGCTTCCCTAAATATCTTCTAGGAGCTTTATGGTCTTGGCACTTATATTTAATTTTGATCAATCTTGAGTTAATTTTTTCTATGGGGCATGAGATGGTGATCCTTTCTCATTCTTTTGGATATGTATGGCCAGGTATCGAAGCACCACTTGTTGAAGAGGCCATTCTCTCCAAGTTGAATGGGCTTAGTGGTCTTGACAAATAAAAGTTGACAGTAAATGCAAAGGTCTACATCAGAACTCTCAGTTCTGTTCATTTTGTCACTATGGCCATCCTTGTGCCCCTATCATGCAGTTTTGAGAAGTGTACCTTTGTAGTATGCTTTAAAGGCAGGTAGTGTGGTTCCTCCAATTTTGTTTTTCTTTTTCAATATGTTTTTGCCTATTCAGTGCCCTTTGCCCTTCCAAATGGAAATGCTCTTGTTGTTTTAATTAGGATTGTGTTTAATCTGTAAATCTTTGGGTAGGATAGACATCTTAATGATGTTTATTCTTCTAACCCATGAATATGGATTATTCCACCATTTATTTAGACCTTCTTTGACTTCCTTTAACATAGTTGTGTAAGTTTCTGTATACAAGCCTTTTACATTTTTAGGTAAGTTTATAACTAGGAATTTGATGCTTTTAGTTTGTATTGTAAATGAAACTTTTTCCCTTGATTTCCCCCTCAGATTGCTGATTATTGGTGTACAGAAATGCTACCGAGTTTTGTGTGTTGATCTTATATCCTGCCACTTTATTGAACATTTTTATCTGTTCTAAAAGCTTTATTGTAGAATTATCAGGACTTTATATGTAAAGGATCATGTCTTCTACAAATAGTGAAACTTTTACTACTTCCTTTCCAATTTGGATGATTTTATGTCTTGTTCTTGCCTAAATGTTCAAGAAAGTACTATTAATACAATGTTAAATTAGAACAGTGACAGTGGGCATACTTGACTTGATCCAGATCTTAGAGGGAAAGCTTTTAGCATTTCACTATTGAATATGATGTTAGCTGTGGGTTTTTCATATAGACCTTTTATAGAGGAAGTTCCCTTCTATTCCTATTGTTGAAGGGCTTTCATCAAAAAAAGGATGCTGTACTGTGTTTAACTCTCTTTTGTGCATCAAAGGAGATGATCATGTGATTTTGTTTTCCTCTCAATCTGTTAATGTGCTGTATTACATTGATTGATTTTTTATGTTGAACTATTCTTGGATACCAGGGATGAAATCCACTTTATCATGGTGTATATTACATTTTTTTTGAACTTACAGATACTTTATTGCTCACCTTTCACACAAAACACACCTCCAGCCATTTTCTTTCACAGCTTGACAATGTTTACGTGTACAAAAACCCAGCAAGAAGCGTCATGTAGATTTCAGTAAAGGAGAATGTAAGACACCAACTCAGCTAGGCTTCTGTTTTCTGCAGCAATAATCAAGGGCCTCCTGCATTAAGCAAAGTCTGTCTTCTTACTTGGTAGTGCATTTCTTCCATTGCAAAAAGTCTCCTGCCCAAAGCAAACTAACTTGTATTTGCTGAGCCAGCAGTATTAACTCATGCATAAAACAAATTTCAGTTTGCTGTTTCTTCTAGCAATTTAAAGTAAAAATAAGGGTGAAGGAGGAACCTGTTTTGGATGGATGCAGGTCAGTTTGAATTGCTATACTTAACTAGATGCCTACATGTACTATATAGGTTTACAACTGAGTTTGCTTTTATAATTGTTATGGATTTTGGCCGTGTTCAAGGTTTTTGGAGTTGAGTGTATGGTACAGTATTCCATCAAGAGGATAAGGCTACTGAATGTGCTATCTGCAGAAGAGCTCATTTAATAGGAACGGACCTAAAAGTTCTACCATGAAGCAAATATGGCATAACCTCTTTGGATAAAAAAGCCAACCAGGGGCAGAACTGCTTGGAAAAAAAGGCATTAGAATATTTTAAGCAAAACACATATACATGGGTTGTTACTATGAGGAAGATTTCCTAGTTGCGTATCTAAAAAAAATCTAGAAGGATCCCCAATTTCAAAATGGCATATTGACCAGATGAAGACTAGTTATTACAGTAATTTCTTCAAAAAAGTATGCATGTTCTGACTATGGAATTAGTCAACTGGTCAACGATTAAAGGCAATTTTATTACCTTTTTAAAAAACTTTTCATACAAAGGAGAGCTGTTGTATGTATTTCTCAAATAAACAGCATTACGTAAGTCCATTTAAAAAACAAACAAACAGAATTGAATGAAGACCTACAAATGCTTATACCAAGCAGGAATCCGCCTGCCACCTGCGGTCTCACTTGAATTCAAAAATCAATCCTGGATTCAGGATTCTGAACCTAAGTTTCTATTACTTGAGCTCTAGCAAAATGTAAGGTTCTGTAGCCTCAACTAGTATAATGTCTTCCCTGCCCAAATCCAGAATGACTATACTGATAACCTCCATGCTGGAAGTGCTGTTCAAATTGACCCCCTTGGTGATAATTCTGGCTCCCTCTCCCTCCCCAACCTCCTCCCTGGCCTCCACGACCACCTCGGCCTCTGCGACCACCTCTTCCTCCACGACCACTGCCTCGTTCCCCATGGTGCCCACCTTCTTGGTATCTATTGTCCTGTTGGTATCCACCACCCTGGTATCCACTTCCTGTTTATGTAGATGTTTGGAAACCACCATAACCACCGCCTTGATAGCCACCACTGTGGCCACCATGATAGCCACCTGGCTGGAAACCCGAATCTCGATAACCACCATCTTGGTAGCCACCTCCTCCTCCATTCCCTCCATCTGTCCAGCCTCCTTGATGCTTATTTCCTCTTCCTCCCCCTCGACCACCATGGTCATAGCCACCACGTCCACCTCTCCCTCCTCCTTGATCATGACCTCCTCCTCGTCCTCCATATGAGGAATGTTCATAACCTCCTCTCCCTCCTCCTCGGCCTCCTGCTTGCTGCTGGGGACCATCTTGCCTCTTCTGCCATGGTGGCATCTCTGGGGGTGGAGGCTCAATTTCATTGGGTCTCCCACCTCTGTCAGGCACCCTGCCCATCAATACCTTATTGATGGCACAGGCAGTCTTTTCTCTAATAGAGCCACTGCTTGTCCTTAAAATCTTTGACAAGTCTTGTCTTGCGGCCAAAAGATGGGCAACAGAAATAACACTTTTAGGAGATAAGACTGAGCGTTTTGGCTGGTAAACCTTTGCTAGCTTTTCTGTCTGACTCTTAGCTCTGTCAGACCAGCCAAAGGACTGTACAGTGACATCCAAACGTTTTATTAGCAGCTTTCTCTGAACTTCATATTCATTGGCTATGGCTTGGTTAATTGCTTCTATCTTTTCCCAGTGGGCTGGTCCCATTGGTTTCTTCAATAAAGGCTTTCCCACATGATTAGGCAGAACTTTTGCTAATGTTTCCTTTAATTTTTTTTCAATCCCACTGAAGAATTGGAACATAGTTATATTGGCTGGAGGTTTGGACAATCCTAGAGCAATACATATGCCTTTCAACTCTTGAAAGACCTCATTACCACCTCCTTCTTGAGCTTTTTTTGGAGGAGCATTCACACAGAGCATTCTGGCAGCTTCTAGTTCTGAGATGAGGTATGTGAACAAAAGGAGACAGTTCTGAACGAGAAGGCGCTTGGTCACATCCCCTGATGTCAGTGAAAGATACGGACAGTTCATTTCCCCTAGTAGCCCACTCACCTCAAGCTGGAATTCTTCAGCTTCACTTGGGCTGTTAGTTGCTTGCACATTTTCCTCTAGTTTACAGAGCACTCTTAATTCAGACACCAGCCAAGCACAGAGTTTGGTAAACTCGGGGGAACTGGCTCCACTAGAGACTGCCTGAGACAGAGCGCCATCTTCTAACAATGGACCCTTGTAACCTAGATTTTCCAACGACTCCAAGATGTCAGTCTCCATGAGGTCACACTCCATGCTACTGTGGTATTCAAATTTCTGAGTCGTCAGGCTCCCCTCTTCGCCGGCAACCGGTGTATATTACATTTGATGTGTTTTTTAATAGGATTGTCAAGTATTTCATTGAGGATTCTAGCATCCAGTTTCATTAGAGAGATTAATCTGTAGTTTTCCTTTCTTTTGTTGTCTTTATGTGGATTTTGTATGAGGGTGATATGGGCTTCATTGGATGAGTTAGACTATGTTCTCCTCACATCTATCTTTTAGAAGATTTTAATCAGGATTGGTGTTAGCTAATTCACTAGTGAAGACATATGGTCCTGGGTTCTTCTTAGTTGGGTAGGTTTATCAAGACAAATTCAATCTTGTTACTTGTGATTGATCTGTTGAGTTTATCAATTTCTCGCTTCATCAATTTAGGCTACTTGTGTGTTTCTAAGAGTTTGTCCATTTCACTGAAATTATCCATCTTGTTGGCATATGATTTTTCAAAGTATCCTTTTATAATACTCTATTTCCGTGGGATCAGTGGTGATATCCCCTTTCTATATTTTATTTTATGTATTTGCATATTCTCTTTTTTTTCTTTGTTAGTCTTGCTGAGGGTTAGTCAATTTTATTAATCTTCACAAAAAAAAAAACAACTTTTGGTTTTGTAATTTTTTCTAGTGTTTTCTTATTCTCAATTTTGTTCAGTTCTGTCAGATCTTTATTATTTCCTTCTTTCCACTTACTTTGAGATTAGTTTATTGTTAATTTTCTAATTCCTCCATGTGTGCAGTAAGGTCTTTGACTTTAGTTCTTTCATCTTTTTCTACATAGGCATTTATGTTTATAAATTTCCCTCTCAGCACTGCATTTGCTGCATCCCATAGGTGTTGTTATGTTGTGGTCTCAGTTTCATTTATTTCAAGGCATTTATTTATTTTGCAATTTCCTCCTTGACCCACTGATTGTCTAAGATTATGTTTTTAAACTTCAATATCTTTGTACCTCTTCTGGTTCTATGTCCCAGTGTCATTCCATTGTGATCAGAGAAATTACTTTGTAGAATTTCAATTTTTCTAATTTTGTTGAGAGTCATTCTGTAAACTAGTATATGGTCTATTCTGGAGAATTATCCATATGTGCTTGAGAAGAATGTATATTCCATTGTATTGGGGTAGAATATTCTGTATATATTTATTAGTTCTAGATCCTTTAATGTAGTATTCAAGATCTCAGTTTCTTTATTCAACCTCTTCAATATTCTGTCTAATGTTGATAATTGTGTAGTAAAGTCCCCACTATAAACACACAGTCACCTATTTCTTCACTTAGTTTTTACAATGTTTGCCTCATGTATTATGGGGCAACCTGGTTAGATATATAAATGTTTGTGATTGTTCTTTCTTCTTGATTGATTACCCCTTTTATTAATATACAGTTTACTTTGTATTTTACAATAGTTTTCCATTTAAAGCCTATTTCGCCAATATTAGTATGGTTTCTCCCCTCTTTTAATAGTTATTTTTGCATGTAAAATGGTTTCCAACCATTCACTTTCAAACTCCTGACATATTTGGGGTTATGGTGAGTGTCTCGTAGACAGCATGTAGGTGGGTCATATTTCCTTATCCTTTCTGTCAATCTGTGAATAATTTTTAGAGAACTTAATCCATTAACATTTAATGTTATTATTGTCAAGGCATTACTTATATTAGCCATATTTTCTATACGTTTATATATGTCAAATTTTGTTTTTATTTCTCTTTTTTAGTTATTCTTAACAATAATCTTCCTTCCCACACTCTCCTCCAACCCTCTCTATTCTGTTCTTTCCTTTCAACCTGTAGAATTCCCTTTACTATTTTTGAAGGGCAAGTTTCTTGACAAACTTTATTAATTTCTGTTTATCTTTGCATATTTTGAATGCTACATCATTTTTGGATGGCAGCATTTATGGATAAAGAATTCTTGGCTGACTGGGTTTTTTGTTTAATTTCAGCACCTTATCTATGTCATCCCACTGTCTTCTCACCTCCATGGTTTCAGAAGAGAAATCAGCACTTAATCATATCACCCTTCCTTTGAATGTGAAGGATCTATATTCTCTTGCTGCTTTCAATGTTCTCCATTTGTCTTGAACATTTGAGAATTTGATAAGTATATGTCTTGGGTTAGGCCTGTTTGAATTTATAGTTTGTGGTATGCTGCACTACCTGGACATGTATATCCATGTCACTCTAAATAGGGAATTTCCAGCATTACTTGCTCCAATGCAACTTCTGCCCCTTTTTCTCTCACATCTCCATCTGGGATGACTATGTGTATGTTTGTGCACTTCATGTTATTCAATCCTGCGAGTCCTTGCTGGATTTTTCTACCTTTTTATCTATCTGTTCTACTATCTTTCAGATGTTCTATCTTCAACATCATTAATTCTTTCCTCTGCCTGTTCAAATATGCTTTAATGTGCTATCAATGTATTTTTTATTTTTTGCATTGTGCCATTCATCTCCATCAGATCCATTATATTTTATGTATGTTTAAGATTTCTTCCCTATGTTCCCCCAGTGTCTTCTAAATATCCTTTATCTCTTCTTTCCCTTCATTAATTTGTTTGGACATCCTTAATTAGATGTTACTCTTTCTGCATCTCCTTTTGTTTTTAGTTTATTCATTACACTAGGCTATCTTTTTCAGTTTCTTAGTATGGCTTGTAATTTTTTATTGGAGTCTAGGCATCTCTTTAACTTGATGGGGTTGTTCAAATGGTTAGTGTCTTTTTCTACTCTAGGTTATCTTTTGAGTTTTTTGTGGTAAGTTTCCTTTTTAACATCTGGTTCCTCGTATTCTATATTCTTGTAGTTGTCTGTGTACCCTTGAAAAAAATATTAAGACTATCAAAAAGGAAAGAGAGAAGAAGAGAAAAAAGTATAATAGTAATAATAATAATAAAAGAAAAAGAACCATCTCAGAACCTGGAAAATAAAGTAATAAGAGAAAAAATTCATAAGAAATTCAGAGGAATTAAAATTTTAAAAGGTGGAATAAAAAATGAAACAAAGAAGAAATAGAAAAAGAAAGTCAGAAAGATGAATAGAAAAAATAAGAAAAGAAAATAGAAGAGAGAAAAAGAAAAAATGAGGACCAAACAAAAAAGGTGGAATGAAAGGAAAGCAACAGAAGAGGGAAAAGTGAAAGAAATAAAAGAAATAAAGAAATTCAGTAGGAAAAAATAAGGAAAAGAGAAATAGTAAACAAAGAAAGATAAAATACAACAAAAGACAAATGCAAAACAATCCAGGAAAAAGAGGTTTTCCTATTAGACCCTTAGGAACTGTCTCAGGCTGTTTGAGCTCATTAATCACCCTGCACCCTGCCCTCCATAAGTGAGGTACCCAGTTTTAGTGAATAAAATAATTTTAAAAATGATATAAGAAATAGTTCAAAAAACCTAAATAAAAAACTATCTCAGTTTATAATTTCCCTATCATAAGGTGTTAGATGGGTGTTTGACAGCCCAGTGAATCACTCTCTGGATCTCTTCTCTTAGGGAGGGATAGAACCAGGGAGCTCATATATGGGAGGCAGGCATTCCTCCACTGAGCTACATCCATGCCACAGGTTAAGCTTCTGAAAGCTTATCTGACTTTCCCTGACCCATTTCCCTAAGGTAAATTTGGCTTCTTTTTGCCAGCCATCTCTCCTGGCTTAGTTCTCATCCAGGCTTGTTATACTCCTATCTTGGGTTACCTTCTCAGTGATCTAGTTCTCTCCCCAGGTTAGCTGAGTGTGATAGCCTGCCTGATCAGATTCACCTGCCCATCTCCTTGGGACTGCTTCAGCTGGCTGGAGTCTTTTTTGAAATTCAAATGTGGCTCAGCTTACTAAACTCAGTGAAGAGAGACAACTCTCCAGCCTCTGACACACCTCTCTTACTCTCAGGCAATATTCTTTACCACTCAGTTAGCTACAGTGAGACAGGGGTTTTACTGAGGCCATTCACCTTGAAGATGGGTTTTATGTGCCTTTTCCAGACACAGGGGTGAGTAACTCACAGATTTCATTTGGCATCTTTGTCTATATGTTCCTCTCCTTCCTGGATGATGTGCAGCACTCTCCTAGTCTGCAGTTCCCCAAAACAGCTCCTTCATATAGCTCTTTAACCTTCCTCCATTGTTTTTCTGAGAGACCTGAGCCCTGCCTACATACTTTATTGCCATCTTCCCAGAAGTGTCCCGTATATCTTTTTAATTGTCATTTTTCTTTGCATCTAATATGAAAATACACACTGTTAGAAGGAAATAATACTATGACATTAATATGTAGCACACAGGCAAAGTTAGTAATTTATGTATGATATAATTGTATACCACTCCTCAGTATCTTAAATGACAAGTCATTTGTGATCATGAGATATCTAAAGGCAAAAAGACCATTTAAATATTATATATTTATTTATTTATGCAAATGTATGTTATAACATGAACATCTACAGAAAAACTTATTCCTCATGCAAAGATGCAGATGCAGCTCTCAATATATTTACCTATCAATTGTAAATTCAGTATTTTTCCTTGTTCTCTACTGTCCATGAATGCAAGGGCTAGCTTTCTCTCCTGGTCTGTCAGTGACACCATGTGCCTATCTATGTATTCTCATAAGGGGTTTAATGTTTTCTACTTAGAGATCTACCTCAGGTCCTCAATGGTTCACACTAGGAAGGGATAAAATTAATTAAGTTACAAGGATGAAATTATGAAAAAACAGTGAATCAAAACCGAATAAAGAAATCAAATAGACCTCAGGGAAATAAAAATAGCTGATTGTGATTTATTACCAATGCTGTATACTAATTATAAGTGTTTTGCTATCATTTTCAGTCCAGATAAATTTTACCATTTTGTGGGCAACAGATAAATGGAAGTATATCCTTTAAGGCTTTTTTGTTTTTCTTTTCTTCATTCCATTAGTATACAAGCAACCCATTTTTATGGTTAATGTGTAGACATATTTTTTTTTATTTCTTTGCTGTGTATATTTCCACTTTATGATTACATCACAATTCATTTTATTTTTATTGTAATTTCCAATATTTCCTTTCATATCTATTATTCATGATATCACCATGAAAATATTGTATATGGATATGAGTCTTTGGCTTTCAATTTATATTTCCTTGATGACTTAAGGTGTTGAGTTAAATTTTAAGATGATAGGAGGGGACAAAATTCAGGAGAATCCTTTATCTCAATCAAATTAAGGATCATAATTTATCATGCAATGTAATATTTGAGAAACACCATAGGAAATAAATATATATATATGTATAGATACCTTTAGCATTGTTTTCAAAACAATGTAGTATTTAATTTATCCAGTCATTGATCAGACATTATACCAATCTGGTTTTTCCATTTCATCTTTAATACTGGAGTTTTATTTCATACTCAGGATTCAAATTGATGTCATTGGCATTCCTTCTTATTTTCATGATATCTTTTCACTGGTTCTATATTCCACTTTTTACATAATAGAATGTGAAGCAATATAAAAAGTACTTGCCAAATTTATTTGTCAGTGAAAAAATTGAAAAAGAAATACTAGTTGATAGAGATTTTCTATGTAGTTGAGGGCTATTCCATGAGAATGGCATAGACACAGCTTTTCCAGACAATTTTCAAGTGGCATGTAAAAATGTGAAAAATCTTCAAATCCACTAGCAATGAAAAATTATAAGCATAAAACTACAGACATCAAATTTTAGGCATCATTTAACTTCAAATTTTGACATGTTCTCTATGCACTTGTGGAGATGATGAGATACACTTGTTCCCCAACAATCAGGGTGTTTTGAAGTAGTGGGAGGTTACAGAAAGACAATTTGCAGTTGTTTTCAATAGAATACAAATATTTATATGGATTAAAATAGAGATTTTCATAGAAATTAAATATCTTAAAATTGTAAGATATATGTAATATAGAAGATTTTAATTATTTACATATTTATAATCACTATAATGTTATCAATTAATTTACATGAGGAAATTATTACTGGGAACCAGTGTGGAAACTGAGAGGTGTAAAATAATACAATCATACAGGGTTCATTAACAATAAAAGGAAAATTATTGATCTGGTTAGGGCTGTAGGAGTTGAAAGAAATCACAAGATTAATATAAATAAAATAGAAATTGATTTCCATTAAAATGTATAAAAATTTAGAAGGATAATCAAAGAAAATTTAAATTGAGAATGAATAAAATAAAGCTTAGCAGAATAAATTGAAAATAAAACATTTAAATTTAAAAGAATTTCAATTCAATTTAGAAAAAGTTGGAAATAGATTTATCTTAGTCCTTTTGTTTAAATGTATTTATTTAATTTATATAAAGCTTAAAATATGCAAGAGCAAAAATTAAGGATGACTGAAAAGGTAGATTTTCATAATGTAGCTCTTTCTGGAAATGTATTCATAGTATAAACTTTGTCAAGGTGTAATGATTCTTGTGCCATTTAACTCCTAAAACTATCATTATATATTTGTTGATAGGGAACATCTGCTAAAAATATATTAAGCTCAGAAATTTTCTCAAAGACTGTTCTGAATGTAATATTTCCAAGACCACTCTAGAGGAACTAATGTTTTCATAAATCTCAGGTCTCATAGCTTATAAAAATTCTCAACAATATAAAAAAATGAAAGAGAAAAAATCTGAGATTTAGAATACTCATTTTACTAATGCAAGAATAAAGTGGGAAAAAACACTCTCAGTAATTGTAATAAAATATGTTAATTTTGAAACTAATATAAATTGTCCAGGTAGGAAAGAGATCTTTATTTTGAAGATAAGTGGGAACTAAAATAAAGGCCCCACACCTGTGGGCCTGTTGAGATGACCATAACCCTTTGAAAAGTACCACTAGATTGGAAATTGCAAAGACTATCATAAAAATTCAGATGAATTTAATATTATAAAATGTGGATTCCTATGAAACAGCAACAAGAGAACCACAAATACATAAGTTTAAAGTAGATGATTATATACAAATAATTTTATATACCACAGTAGTTAATGGAGTCCTGGATATTTTAGACATTTAAATCTTTGAAGCCATTATTCCACCAATCATTTTGACAAGGGCTATTTTCATGTCCCTGTTTCTTAGACTATAAATAACAGGATTCAGGGTGGGAGGTAATAGAGAATATAATATAGATGTAAAGATGTTCAGCGCTGATGGGGATTTTGTTGTGGAACCTAAGTATGCAATGAATCCAGAAGAGAGGAACAAGGTCACCACAGTGAGGTGGGGCATGCAGGTAGAAAAAGATTTAAACCTGCCTTGAGCAGATGGAATCTTTAGAACAGTGGATAAAATGTGAAAATAGGAAACAATCATTAAAATGAAACATATGGAGCCTAAACAACTGCAAGCAATAATAAACATATATTCAAAAATATGCTCTCCATTACAGGAAAGTGTAAGCAATGATGGAATATCACAGAAGAACTGATGAACTATGTTGGGCCCACAGAACCTGACAGAGAATGTACCTGCTACATGAATGGAGCCAGTGATAAATCCACTGAGCCACGATGCTGTCACCATCTGCAAACATGCGCCTCTACTCATAATGACCTCATAGTGCAGAGGATGGCAGATGGCAGCATAGCGATCATAGGACATCACTATAAGCAGGGCATATTCTGTGACGGAGGCTAATATAACCAAAAAAACCTGTGAGGCACATCCTTGGAATGAGATGGAATGGCTGTTGGTGAAAGAGTTCATGATAGATTTGGGAACAGTAATAGAGATGTAGCAGATATCAACAAAGGACAAATTCTTCAGGAAGAAATACAGGGGGACTTGGAGATGATGTTCAATGGTGGTGAGGGTGATAATGAGGAGGTTCCCCATTACTGCTACCAAGTAAATGAGGAAGAAGAGTGTGGCATAGAGTCTCTGTAGCATCCAGTCATCAGGGAATGCCATGAGCAAGAATTCTGTTATGAGGGTTATGTTGGTTGATTTCACAAGCATGCTGATTCTTGTCTGTGGAAATGTAAGAAAAGTGATAATCACTTCATTTACTACATTCTAGAATCATCCTGTTTTTTGTTGATTCTACAATGATTCTTGGCTATTCTTAGGAACATATTCTAGGATATCAGAGAAGACTTCTCCACACCTTAGAACGAATCACTGGTTGAAACTATAAATTCTTCATGCCTGCAATGTCAACTTTATTGAGTCATTAATAATAGAGTTGAATAATTTACCATGGATTCATCTGCAATTTATGCCTACAATAAAAACAAAAAAGACTATGTCACCAGTAAACAAATGAAGGTGTCTTCTGTCCTTAATGGAATATGTGAAATACAGTAGGGGCTCTTGTTAGAATGGAGCATTTAGTTTTTGTTAATGATAGTTTGAATCAGCTTTAGATTCCCTCGAACAGTTTTATTGATACATTTGAAGAAGCAATATTACATATTCCAGATATCATTTCTTTTTCTAATTTATTACATGATAAGTAACTGGAGTTGGCTGGAAAGTTGGCTGTCCTGGATTCGTTCTGCCAGCTTATGGTTCCTGTCACAATTAAATACATCTATATATTTAAGATCATAACTGGATCACTGACTTTTTAAAGAGCCTTCAAGTTAATTAGATGATATATTAATTGACTTTGAAAACTCCATAGAACTTCACATTTTTAAAAATTAATTGTTTGATTACATTGATTTGAAAAGAGTTACCTTCAATAAGGGCCTGTAGCTTGCATGGCTCAAAAAAACAAAAATAAGCAACATTTTACATTTCTATAAGAATGTAGAATTAAACAGGCAAATAATTTTATCTACTTAGACCTTTCAAAAGACTTAGCTTGAACAGGTTAATAGCCAGGGCCTCAAAGTAAATGCTTATTGGTTTGGGGAAATTTGCTTACCTAAGAAAAACAATCTCTCTAATTTAGGAGGTGCATTCTTTAAATTGCTGTGGAACTTAAAGACAATAAGGTTGATAAAGGTCTCTTTCCAAAAAAGAAATGAAGCTTTGGAGAGAAAGGTCATTTGTCCAACCTGATGAATATCTCTGCTATTGCTCTGCCTGCTTCCTGCAATCTGTACAATTTTGCCAAGTAATAGTCTTCTCTCCATTGGTAAGCAGAGGTTGACAGGATATTTATGAGCATTGAATATTGTGTGAGGCTACAATTTGTCTAATTAAATAAGAGCTAATTAAGTATATTGGCCAAGAGTATTGAAGGGGAGTTCACTTCCTTAAAAATATCATCGAGGACACTGAAGGTTTGAAGTGCAAATAATTAGGTCCAAATTTAGATAATTTGCCTGCCCACTGGGTTTCCTGCTATTATATCTATCTCATTAACAAAAATTTGTTATTGAGTCTCTTCCCTCAATAGACTCCTGAGAAAGTTTACATGTATCAAGAAATGGAATTAATTTGATTTATGAAATTATATCTGGGAAATCTGATAAGCTGTTTGATGGAATTTATATTTATTAAAATGTATTTTTTTAAATTAAAAGTAGAATATGATACCATCCAACATAAAAAATATCCAACCTACCAGAGAATGTAGACACTTAAACTTCTTCTTTCAGTTTCTGAAGCCAATTTTCTTTTTCAGGGTAATATTAGTATATGTTTACTTCTGTTCCCTTGATATGTCATTTCTGTATGTGTTTGTGACATACAAGTGCAAAAAACCATAATTTGACATAGTTGAAATCTTAACATACTATGTTTAACCTACTTCTGTTTTGCTTAAAAATTTTTAAAACTTTCCAAATATAGTTACAAATATGCTTAATACTTGCTTTTAAATATTGGTATCTTAAACTTATTTTTCCTGGAACCAATAAAATACCAAAATCTATCAGGAGAATCTTTGGCCAAATTGACAAGCTGATCCTAAAAACATAGAAGAAAACAAAGTAACTAAATATCTGGAAGAATATTAATACTGAATATAACTTTGAAAGGCTTGGAAAAATTTATTTTAAGACAGTATAAAACTATGATCACCAAGATCGTGTTAGTCTCCTAAACTAAAAAAAGTGTCAATGGAAAGGAATAGAGCTGAAAAATAGATCCATTTTTACATGTTAAATTGAATTTCAACCAAGGTACCCAAACATTTCAAAAAATTTTGTATATAATTATTATTTATTTTAAAAGACACTTAGATTACATAAATGTTACATAAAAAAATATAAGGGATTCCCAATTGTCCTGCTCCCAACACCTCCCACATTTCACCACATTAATAATATTCTTCAATATGGTGGTACATATGTTACAATTGATGAACATATTTCAGAGCATTGTCACTAAGTGTGGATTATAGTTTACATTGTAGTTTACACTGTCTCTCACACAATTTTGTAAGTTTTGACAAGATATATAATGGCTTGTATCTGTCATTGCAATGTCATTCAGGACAATTCCCAACTTCCAAAAATGTCCCCATATTACAATTATTTTTCCCTCTCCCTCCCCCCAGAATCTCCAGTGGTCACTGCCTCCAAATTAATGATAAAAGTTCTTCCATTGCTGGCATCACAATAAGTCTATACTAGAATTCCAGTAAGTCTACTCTAGTCAATTGTTCAGTCCCCAGTCTTGAGGATTCTGGGATCATTGTGTCCACTCTAACTCTAATTGAGAGTGGGCTTAGATCCCATGGGGCAGATAGATGGAACCATCTTCCTTGCAGTTGCAGACTCTCTCTGTTCCTTGGGATGGTCATTGTCAATCATCATCTCCTTGTTATTTGTCTGGGTGAGTCCAATGAACTGGAGAGTAGGTGTTGCAACTCTGTTGAAATTCAGGGCCTGGCTGGTGCATGGACAGCCCAAAGATTTCAGTCTCTTGGACATACACCTATCAACTCTAGCACTAAATATAGCTTCAAATAGAAAGGTCAGAAGAGCCATGTGTAGGGAAACCACAACTGAGTCCAACTCTGTCACACTGGGAAGCATAAATTCCCAAGTAGGGCTCACTGACAGGGCAGCAAAATCCTGAACTGGCTCCCATGCCTGTAGTGTCTGGATGTCTCTATTATTTGAGGCAATATTTTCTTTGGCATTTAATGAGATTCTGCTGAGATGTGCATAAACATAACATTCTATGTTGATATTCAATTGCCTGAGACACTTTTCAATTTTCCATTCTTTTTTCTCTCTGCTTTCCTATCTTTTCAAGCTCCAATGTTCTGTCCTCAATTTCACTTATTTGTTCTTCTGCCATTTCAAATCTGTGTTTTTTTTTTTATGCCTCTAATGTTTTTATATTCTCATCCATTTTGTTTTCATTCCCACTAGTTTTGTTACATTTCTTTTCAGGCTTTCTAATTTTTCCTTATGCTCTCTCTGTGTCTCTTTATTCATATTGTCCTTCATCTCCTTTAGTTGAATAAGGAGGTTTGCGTGAATATCATTGATCTGAAATCCTCTGTGTCATCTGGATTCTTGGTTTGTTTCTTTGGCTGGGCCATATCTTCCTGTTTTTGGTATGGCTTGTTAGATATTGTTGCTATCTAGGCATCTGATTATGTTAGTGATTTTACTTTAGTGATCAATTTATTCTGGCTTAGTGGTTTTATATCACAGTTCCTCTTAGATTTTTGATTTTTTAATTTTTCTAGAATTTTATTATTGCCCTGTTTAAGTTATCAAAACAAAGGAAAACAACCATTAGTTGTGCATAGACCAGATTTATGGTGCCTGGGAAAGAAAGGGGAGAACAAGCATTTTTTCTTTTACTTTTCCAGCTGGCAGCAGATGTTGTTCCTTGGAAAATGCCTCCATGGAAATTAATCCTCAATCTTCAATAACTAGCTCTTCTGAACCCGAGTCTACTTATGCTAGTTACTCACTGAAGAGAAAACATACTCAACCCTCAGCCACAATTTCCTTATTTTGGGAGGAACATGGCATTACCTCTCTCCACTGGCTGTTCAGCCACAGGATTTAACAAGGCTTTTTGCCTTTTGGTTGGGGGATGTGCAGCTATACCAGTTGCAGCAGCATCAACTTATGTTTTCCCTTTGGCCTCTTCATCTCTCTTTTCCCAGGTCATAAGAGTCAATATGTGTGGCCCTCTCCTTGTTTTCAGGTCCCTAGAGCACCTCCCTTAGATGTCTTCTATGTTTTCACCCTATTTTGAAAGAGAGTTGTCTTATATGAGCTATTCTTATGCCATCTTTGATTGGGAAATTTTATTAATAAATTGAAGAACAAAAATTACATGATCATCTAAATAGATGCAGAAAAGGCATTTGACAAAGTACAACATCCTTACTTATAAAAAAAAACTCAGAAAGAGGAAAATTTATCAATACAATAAAGTGCATATCTGAAAAACCCAAAGATAGCATTGTTTTCAATGGTGAAATACTGAAAGCTTTACCTCTGAGATTGAGAACAAGACCAGGATGCCCACTCTTTCCAATGTTTTACAATAATGTTCTAGAATATCTAGCAAAGGCAATTAGGCCAGTAAAGGAGTCAAATATGAAAGGAAGGAGTAAAACTTTCAGTATATGCTTATGATATAATACCATATGTAGAAAATCCTGAAGATCCATAACAAAACTACTAGACTTAATAGATGCATTCAGGAAAGTGGTGGGATTCAAAATTAAAACATAAAAATCAAAAACATTTCTGCACACTAATAACCTGAAAAGGAAGTTACATTTACAATAGCAACTATAAGAATCAAGTATTTATGCATAAACTTTACCAAAGAGATAATGGAACTATTCAGAAAAGATAAAACATGGCTAAAAGAAACCAAAGATGATCTAGATAAATGAAAGGATATTCTTTGTTTATATGCTGGAAAACTAAAAATTAAAATGTTAATTCTATCCAAATTACTCTACAGATTTAATGGAATCCTGATAAAAAATCTTTGTAGAATTGGAAAAGCCAATTATAAAATTCATCTGTAAGAGTAAAGGCCCCTGAATAGTAAAAAAATATGTTAATAACAGAAGCACAAAGATGGAGATCACCTTTCCCCACTTTAAAGAATATTATCTAGCTACAGTGGCAAAAGCAGCATGATCCTGGCATAAAAGTAGACAAACTGACCAATGGAATTGAATCAAGAATTCATAAATGGACCACCATATCCATGGTCAAGTGATTTTTGACAAAGCTGTCAAACCACTCAACTGGGTCATAACAGCCTGTTCAGTGAATGTTGCTTGGTAAACTAAATATCTATATCTAAAATAAAGAGGACCCCTATATCACATCTTATACAAAAATTGACTAAAAATGGATCAACATCCTAAATATAAAACTCCAAAAAGAAAATGTAAGGTAACATCTTCAAGAATCTGTAGTAAGTGGTGGTTTACCAGATCTTACTCATGAAGAATGACAATGAAAGAAAATATTGGAAGACAGAAGTGATTCCTCAGTAAACTCAATATAGAATTGTCATATGACTGGGCAATCCTGCCACTAGTTATATATTCAGAAGAACTGAAAGCAAGGATATGTACAAACAATTGCACACCAAAGTTCAAAGTAACATTATTCTCAACTACTAAAAGATGGATACATCCCAGGTGTTCATGAACCAGTAAATGTATAAAAATAAGGTTATATATTCATATGATGGAAAACCATTCATTTGTAAGCAAAAATCAATTGCGGAAGTGTATGACAACCTGGTGGACCTTGATGATATTAAGTTGAGTGAAATAAGCCAGACATCAAAGTACAAATACTGTTTGGACTCCCTGATATGAACTAAATATGATGAGTAGAGTTATGGAATTGGACTATGCTGGGAGCCCTTGGTTTTTCTAGAGACCCAGGAGGTCTATTCTTTTATTGATTCCCTCTACTATTACAGGGTTTTGTTCAGAAATTACCTTAAAAGTTTAGCAGTTTAAGGCAGTGAACGATTACTACTAAGCACAAACTACGAATGTCCCTGGAAAATGACCTTGACCAAAAGATGGAAAAGGTAAATACAAATGAGTTTATATGGCTAAGAGACTTCAAAGTGAGTCAGGATGTCATTCCAGAAGTTAAATTTATGGACATCTCAGCAGGATCTTATTGACTGCCACAATAAATGTTGCCTCAAATAGGATGGCTCTTGAAGGCTCTAGAGACCTCCAAACAGTATAAGCAGGGCAGAGAGCTCAGGACCTTGGCACCCTGTCAGTGGGCCCTACTTTGGAATTGATGCCTGCCAGTGTGAGAGAGTTGTACTTAGTTGTGATTTCCCTACACATGGCTTTTCTGCCCTTCTTCCGTGAAACTATTGTTAATACTAGAGTTGATATGTGTATGCTCAAGAGCATTAACTATTTGGGATATCCATGTACCAGGTGGGCCCTGAATATCAACAGAGTTGCCACACCTACTCTCCAGTTCATTGGACTCACACAGGACAACTAACAAAAAAAATGATGATGAACAACGACCATCCCAAGGATAAGAGAGAGTCTTCAACTGCAAGCATTATAGTCCCATCCATCTGCCCCAGGAGATCTAAGCCTCCTCTCAATTAGAGTCAGAGTCAGCATCACCATCCCAGAATGCTCAGGATTAGGGAATGAAAAATGGACCCAAGTAGACTTATTGTTATTATACTATAGACTTGGTATTCTTGTAATGGAATAACTTTTATGATTGATATGGAGGCCACTGGAGGTTCTGAGGTGAGGGAGAGAGAGAAAAAGATGTAATATGGAGCATTTTGGGGGCTTTAGAATTGTCCTGACATTGAAATGACAGATACAGGCCATTATAAATCTTGTCCTAACTTACAAAATTGTGTGGGAAAGAATGTAAACTCTAATGTAAACTATAATCCTTGCTTAATGGCAATGCTTCTGTATGTGTTCATCTATTATAAGAAATGTTCCAAGCTAATGAAAGATACTGTTATTCTGGGAAAATGTGGGAAGGGTAAGGAGCCAGCCATATGGGAATCTCCTGTATTTTTTATGTAATATTTATGTAATCTTTGTATCTTAAAAAAACAAAAACCTTTACATATATGCATATATAAAGGTTTTCATTTAAGTTAGCCTTATATGAAATTGTTTTCTTATGATGTTTTTTTTTTTTTTTTTTTAAGTGATTCTGGATTTTAACATACATTGAAAGCTATTTCTAAGTCCAAAATTGGAAGGTCTACCCACCCTCTACTTTTTGATATTTGCAACACATATCAGGAGCTCTTTGGCAGATAAAAGACTGGTTACTATTGTGCCAATATATCTTCTGGATCTAGGGCAGTGAAATGACAGGCTCAAAGAGTATCTTTAGGAATACATATGGATTTTCATTCAGTTTCTGGACAATTTCTTGGATTTTGCTTACTTTTTTCTTGTTAGGAGCACCATTCTTGAGTCCTTCAATTATGCAAGATTTATAATACTCTAGTTTACCTCAGTCCACTTGTTCATTTGGGTTCAAGTTGGGGTCCACTGTTGATGCTATTTGGATTCCCCAGGGCATTGTTAGGGTTACTATCAGCTAGAAAATCAGCATGATCTTGATCCTTTTCTAATGCAATCTACTTTTTCTCTGAAATTAAATTTCATTCAGTAAAGAATTAATGTCTGCCCAACTAGGGTTGTCAATTACAAATAAAGTTTGAAAAATATTTCTATTCTTCTGGGGTCCTCTCTCTAGCTAGAGTCATGATCTTTCCAATTATATAGGTCTGATGTTGAAAAAAAGAATATGCATGTATAGATAGTCCCGTGGTTGCCCTTGCTAATATATTCCTGCAGGTACTTGTCAAAGGGAAAATTTGCCTTGGACTTGGCCCCCTGAAGCAGAGGTGTCCTGGCTCAAAGTCTCATCACTTTCAGTGTGGATTGGAGAGGCCATTTCTGGAAGAAGTAATGGTAACTCAGGTTTGTTTCCATAAACTTGATATGAGGATGTACTGGGACTGTGGCAATTTCAAGCCTTGAAGTATTTTAAACAATGATGGTAGATCAAACTTCATCAGCATCAATGAGATTAGAATCAGGAAAAATTTGTTTTCTGATTTTGTTTCCTTCACTTTTACAGTGATTTTACTCTTTCTTTGAAGTAAAGGGTTGATTAATCAATTCCTTAGCTACCTGAAATAGTGAGCCCTTGTCATCTCTGGCTTTTGAACACTGAGACCTTGGGGCTTGACAACTGGCAATACACCATGCCAGATATATACCCTCTGAAGTTTTTTGTTTTGGGCGAGTCTCATAAAATATTGGCTATAAGGAATTTCATGCCATTTACTTAATTACTTACAGAAGGATCTAATTTTAAATAGTATTATATTCAAAGGTCCCTTGTGTGGCCATTTGTATTGATCCTCTAATTCATATTGAGGCCAGATTTCCTTACAAAGAAGGATCATTCTCTTTTTAGTCATAGATTCATATCCAAATTGTTCCCAATGCTTAAAAAATATAACCTAGGAGATTGCACCTCCCTTTCCTAGTTTACTTTATTTCCCATTCTAGTTAAAATGTAATAAAACAAGTACCAAGAAACCAAGGCTTGGACAACCAATCTCACCAACACCTTCTTATTCCAGGGGCTGCTCCCTTTAATAACCCAAACCCATAACCAAGGGTGACATTGACACAGTTATGGCAGGAGTTGTGCTGCTGAGAATAAAGACAATACAATTCTCACATACAGCACCCAGAAAAAATCCTGTTTTCCTTTCAGACTGCTGCCTTAAGAATCCTAGATGATTGGGGCAAGAGACATTTGTTCTGATTCCCTGAATAAAACACTCCAGTGGCCATAGAAATGGAGGCTACAAATGTCCTCCCTCATAGGTTCAGGAATCCACTGAGAAGCATCATTCTTATGAGGATTCCAGTCCCATCTGGGGTGCCAAATTGAAGGAGATCCACATAGTTCACAGACTCATCTCTTGGCATGGCATGGCAGAAGAGACAGACACAAGGAACTAGGCTGGGATGGAAAAGAGACTTTATAAGCTGGTGGAGAACAAAAGACCTAATCAATGTCATATTTACCTCCCCATTAAGGGTTTTCTTACAGTTTTTATACAAATTTGAAGCAAAGAGAATTAATCATAGACAGCATTTGAAATAAAGAAAATTAATTATAGCCTCAACATCCTTGAGAAACAGTTTAGGGAGAATTACTAGTTTGCTATTCTCATTAACATTGAAGATACATATTGTGCCTCATGTCTCTATTTTTCACAATGGCAAGAATAGGAAATGAGTGAAACGATACGTGGATACATCATCCATTTTCTTTATAAAGAAAGAGAAGCAAAAGTTCTGGTTAATATTAATCTTGACAGGACTATGGGCTATTATATATAAACTTTATGCATATCATAAGCTATTTATGAGATTACTAGTGCAATTTGTTTTGTTCATGATGCTGCTCATGCTACACAACCAACAAATTCTGAATAATCTAAATTCTGTACATTCTTTGCACACCATTATTAGGGCATACATTCTGGAAATAACTCACAATATTTAATGATGAACAGACTTTCATTCTCTAGGTTCATATTTCTTGTTTTTTATTATTAGGTTCTTTAAATCCAATGAGAATTGTGAGCATATTTCATAAATAAATTAGTTTACTTGTGAAATTTCTATGTCTCTACACAAATGACTGAGCAAAATATTAGGCAAAAGACCTAAAGTGTTAGTTCAGTGAAAATACCTACATGGGGTGATTTAAAGGAATTCAGATGAAATTCTTTTTCCTTATTATATTTATTTCCTAAAGCATAAGAGAAGCCTTTTGAGGACTGTTAAACAAAGGAAGAACATGAACAGATTTGTATGTTTTAAATTGAAGTGTGCTTTACCTATATGCTAATGCACATAATTTCAAGTGTGGTTTAAAATATTTCCTTCCTTCTTGACTGCTTTGACATGAATAAAAATTTTTTAATATTTCATTTTTCCACTATTGGCTGTTTAATCACACCCTTTTGTTGCATTTTATATGCTTTTTCTGTTACCCAAAAAGTGTACCTAAATTATCACTATCATAAAATAATATTGTGCCAGTTTACATTTAAAATAAATTAATTACATCATACTTTATTTTACTGGGATTCTTGATATTGTTGTCTTACATTTGTATTTTGGCTATAAATCTAACACTATATTATTTTACCTTAAATTAAATAATGCTTTTAAAACATTGGAAAAAACAAATAGAAAAATCTGTAATATTCATCCAAATATGTACCATTACCATTGTATTCATGTTTTAATAGATCTGACACTGATTTTTTTTTTTTTCATTTCCATTCTGTCCTAAGGAATTCAACATTTTTTAGTGAGGCTCAGATAGACACAGATCTCCTTAGTTTTCTTAGTCTGTACAAAATTTTTGAATCACCTCTGATTTTAAGGATATTTTTGCTTGTTACAGAATTCTAAGTTGATAATTTTCTCTTTGAGGCACTTTAAACATTTCTTTTGTCTTCTTCCTATCCTTTCTACATAGGAACTTAGTAAAGTTTTAGTCTTTGTGACCCTGCTTTTAATGTGTAATTTTTCTGAACACTTCATATATTTATTTAATTATATTTTTATTGTGATGTGCCCTTATGTGGTTCCTGGTACTTTTTTTTTTTTTTTTTTTTTTTTTTTTGAGATACTTTGAGCTTCCTGGATCTTGAATTTATATTTTCATAAAGTTTGGAAAGTTAGTGTCATTATTTCTTCTAAAAAATGCCTACTATTGTCCATTCTAGGTCTGGAAATTTATGTACTTTTGATAGTGACATTAATTCACAGTTTATTGAGATTTTTCTCATTTCTCTCTTTTTCTCTCATTCTTCAGTTGTATAATATATTAATCTGTCTTAAAGGTCAAGGGGATGATTTTTTCTTTTCATATTGCATTATCAATTCTAAAATCTCATGTTTTCTTTTTATATCTCTATAGAGATTTTTTAGATTTAAATCTTTTTATATTTTCTTTTACATATTTGAGCACATACAGAGTTTCTATGAATCGGTTTCCATTTCTCATGCAATTTTAATTTGTTTGGTTGTACACTTGTGCAGTTTTATTTTCAGTCCAAGTTTCAGTGGATCTCCAGGACATATTTCTGGAGATCCCTGCTGCACCACTCATAGGTATACAGGGCCTTGCCTTCCATTCCAATCATGTCAATGACCTCACATACTGATCTTTGTCTCCACAAATCATTGAAACTTTCTTGCTTTTGTGGTTTCCTGTGCTGAAGTTCAGAAAGTTTGTGCAGACAAAAGTGATTATAATGGCTGAATTTATTTGTTCTTTTTCTTAGTGACAACATTCCAGCAGTGCCTATTTTTCACTTTCCAAAATATTAATTTCATATTTTTTCTGTTTTAGAGATAATTTCTGAGTTCATTATAGAGCATCAACTAACAAAAAGAAAAAAATAAACTGGACAATAACACAATAGATATTAAAAACAACTTTAGTACAATGCTTCAGTGATCCTAGCAGCTGATGATCTCATAAGAGATTTATTAGGACCTTACTAGCTTTTAACTATATTAATAAGATTAATGGTGCAAGCCTTTTTAAAATTTCATATGGCAGCCAAGGATATAAAGACCTCAGTTTACTTTTATTATACCATAGGAATTGAGTTAATATTTAGTTGAAAAGCATGGTATTTTCTATGGAATATCATGAGTTCATTTATGGGATTTATCTTATTTTTACTTCTTTAAGAAGTTCAAATAAGATTGATGTGAAATTGAAGTATATAAGTATCTGCTGATTTTATAAATGTGAAAGTATTGGTTGTTATAGTGTATTTAAAAGCAATTATTGTTTTCCTCAATATTTTGTTAGTATTTTCCCTTAAATTTTTTATCAGTCTTTAATCATATTATGTATCCTTAAATTATATTTTGAATTATTTTATATATTTTCCATTATCTGTTGTACACAAATCAGTGAAAAACCAATGTGACTTAAAATAGGTATGTTCTTATTTCTCATCTAGACATGCTGTATAATTTCATAAATTCAAGTTCATGTAGGTATTTGATTATGCTTCTCATTTTAGCCAATTCAGAAATGTAATTCTTGTCTCTTAAATTCATTACCTTGTACACTTTTAATAGAGCTTTCCTGCCCATAGAATTTTTTCCACAAAGAGAATATATATAGTAGTATTTAAGTATAAATTAGGATTGCCTTTTTTTTTCAGTTTGAATGCCATGCTTCTGAACCAAAATAAGATTTTAATATATACTGGTTTTAATGATTGATTCCAATTATCATGTGAAAACAGAGGTGTTGTTAAACAATGGGGTAAGGTGTATGTATAACTTAGGGAGATCTTCTGAAGCATCTCCTCTTATTCTCATGTAGCATGAAAAAATTAGCAGAAAGCTACAAAAACCTTACACAAGAAACCATTAAATATTAAGACATTTTCTTAATGAGGGCTTGTATTCCACTAATAAAGTTTCCCCCAACAACTGGTACCTGTTTGTGTGTAAACAAATGGAAGACTTGAGGAAAGCATTATAAACAACATGGAGAGATGGCTATTTGCATTAAAGAGAATTGGGGCATTTTCATATATTCTTCCTTGTTTTATTCTGTATATGTTCTCTATGCCCTTCCATTTTTCCCTCTGCTTTTCTGCTATATTTTCTTATATTTGTTGAGCTATTTCAATACCATGGAATCCATCCATTTGAAGCATACTATTTGATGATGTTCACTATATCCACAGATTTCTGAAAACATCATCAGTATCTAAGTTTAAAACATCTTCTTCATTCCAAAAGGAAACTCCAAAACTCTTTGCAGTTGCTACTTCTCCACCTCAGTCCTTATCAAACACTAATCCAATTTCTATACCTATAGATTTTTATAGTCTGTGTTCTTCAAATAAATTGAATGTTGCAATATTTTGGTTTCTTTCAATTAGTATAATGTTTTCAAGGTTCAATATGTTGTAGTATGTGTTAGAATTTTTTTTTTGCCAATAATATTATATTTTACAGATATTCCAAATAGTATTTACCATTCATAACTCAATGGACATATGAGTTTTTCAAGATTTTTGTTTATTATGTAAATTACTGTTAATATTCATTTCTCTTTTACTTGGTGGACATATATTTTCATTCTTTTTGGTATATACCTAGAAATGAATTGCTGGGTCATATTGTAACTCTGTATTTAACATATAGAGGGAATGAAAAAATGATTTTTAAAATTGCTGAGTCATGTTACATCCATATCACCTGTGACAGAGTATCTAATTTCTCCACATTCTCACTGACACTTGATATTGTCTTTGATTATTAAAGCCATTTTAATGAGTATGAAGTAATACCTCATTGTGGTTTTAATTTGCATTTTCAAAATGAGGAATGAAGTTGAGAACTTTTTGATATTCTTATTGGTCATTTCTTTTTCATATATTCCTTTTCATTGTTTCCTAAATTTAGTTTGGGTTATTTAAATTTTATCATTGAGTTGTAGGAGATTTTTTATATATTTTATATGAAAGTTCCATGTCATTATATTCTAGATTGAAATTCCTTATCAGATATAACCTGCAAATATGTTCTTCCATTCAGGAAGTTGTTTTGTCACATTCTCAGTAGTGTCATTTTGGCCATGAAAGTTTTATTTTTGATGGACTCTAATATATCTACTGTTTTGTTGTTGCTTCTGCTTTTGGTATTATATCTAAGAATGCCTGGCTTAATAAAGGGTCATGAGATATCACTCTTGCAAGTTTTTCTAGGATTTTATGTTTGTATCCCTTATCTTTAGGGTTATAATCCACTTTTAGTTAATTTTTGGGTATGATTTGACATCAAAGAACAAATTTATTTGTTTGCCTTTAGATATCAAGTTGGTCTAATACCATTTGTTGAAAAAAATATCTATTATTTTCCCAACTGATTTCTCTTGGGCCCTTTGTTGAGGACAATTGAACATGAATGCATGTGATTATTTCTGAACTCTTACGCTAATATAAAAGGAATTGTATTCTCAATTTCATTATTTTATCTTATTTTTTATTTTCCATATATGCATTTCTAAGTTTTACAATTCAAGGACATTAATTGCATATACAAAGTGTGCTATACTCACTAGCATATATTACCAAAACTTTTTGATGATTTTTAATAGAACTCTGTCCCGATTAAGCAATATTTCCCATCACCCCCTTCTGACATCCCCTGGAAACTGTTTTCTGTTTCCATGAATGAATTTATAGAACTCTGAATGAATTTTAGAACTCTGTCCTGATTAAGCAATATTTCCCATCACCGCCTTCTGAGATCCCCTGGAAACTACTATCTGTTTCTATGAATGAATTTATGCTAGATACTTCAAATATGTGAAATCACACCATAATTTTCCTTTGTGTCTGGATTATTTCACTTGGCATAATGTTTTCAAAGTCCACTCATGTTTAGCATTTCTCTAACTTCATTCCTTTTTATTGATGAATAATAGTCTCCTGTATGTGTCTATGGCACATTTTGTTTATTCACCTATTGATGGACATTCGTTATTTACAGATTTGGCTATTGCATATAATGCTTTAATAAACGTTTTTATAAAAGTATATGAGTCCCTGTTTGCAATTATTTGAATATATACCTAGTTTTGGAAGTGCCGGATCATATGGCAATTATTAGTTTAGTTTTTTGATAAAATGCTGAACTGTTTTCCTCAATAGTTATGCCATTTTAGATTTCCATAAAAATTGTACAAGTATTCAAATTTCTCAATATCCTAATAAAGGAAATCAAAGAAGACTTAAATAAATGGAGAAATATTCCCTGTTCATGGATAGGAAGACTAAACATCATCAAGATGTATATCCTACTGAAACTAATCTACAGATTTAATGCAATCCCAATAAAAATCAACACTGTATTTTTAAAGGAATTAGAAAAACTAACTATAAAATTTATTTAGAAGGGTAAGAGGCCCTGAATTGCCAAAGACATATTGAAAAAAAAAAATGAGGTTGGAGGTATCACACTACCTGACTTTAAAACATACTATAAAGGTACAGTGGTCAAAACTGCATGATGTTGGCAAAAGGATATACATACTGACCAATGGAACTGAATTGAGAGTTCTGATATAGATCCTCGTATATACAGTCATGTGATATTCAACAGGACCAAAAAACCCATTCAGTTGGGAGAGAAATGCCTCTTCAACAAATGCTGCTTGGAGAACTGTTTATCCATATCCAAAAGAATGAGAGAGGAATACCATCTCACATCTTATAGAAAAATCAACTCAAGATGGATCAAAGATCTAAATATAAGAGCCAAGACCATAAAGACATTGGAAGAAAATGTAGAGTAACATCTACAGGACCTTGTAATAGGAAATGGTTTCATGAACTTCACACACAAAGCATGATCAGCAAAAGAAAATATAGATAAATGGGATCTCCTCAAAATTAAAAACTTTTGCACCTCAAAGGATGTTATCAAGAAAATAAAAAGGTTGCCTACACAATGGGAGAAAATATTTGGCAACCATATCTCTGATAGAAGCCTAATATCCTTCATATATAAAGAAATCCTACACCTCAAAAATAAAAAAACAAACAACCCTTTTAAAAACGGGCAAGTGACCTCTATTGTCTCTTACATTTAAATTTATCATTATTATTTCATTTCCCTATTAATTGTATTTGACTATTGTATTGGCTTCATCTTTAAAGAAGGTTTGGATCACAGAAGGATTACAACTGGGATGGGAGAGGATCATTGGTGGGGGGTTGTCAGGGATAGGGGGTGTGTGGGAGGAAGTTCACCTGAACATACATGCAAGGTTTATAAAATTGTTCAAATGTTCCGAGAGCATGGACACAGTGGGTGGAGAATCACTCAATAAAAGAGAGAAAACTGAATTCCTATCCTGGAGAGCTCTGCCACATTCTCCAAGGGAGCATCAACAGTCTCCCAAGTGCAGGGACAGTGTCTGGCAAAGGAGAATGGTCCACTGATGGGCCCTTGTTATTGATGACTAGGCTTACGAGTCTTTGCTCTTGAATTTGAAACTTAGCCTCTTGTTATGGGGTGCCTAAGCTTTGCCTCCTGAAAACATCCTTGTTGCTCAAATGTGGCCTCTCTCTGAGCCAAACTCAGCATATGAATGCATTTCCTTCCTCCCAGCATGGGACATGACTCCCGGGGATGAACGTCCCTGGCACCAAGGGATTTCTACCAAATGCCAACAGGCAATATGACTGGAAGAAGACCTTGAATAAAAGGGGGAAAAGGTAAAAACAAATGAGTTCATATGGCTAAAAGACCAAAGTGAGTCGGGAGGTCATCCCAGAGATAACGCTTATGCACATCTCAGTAGGACCTCACAGGCTTCCAAAGTGGATACCACTCAAAATAGAGGGGCCCATGAAGGATCTGGAGAAACCCAGGTCCTATGTCAGGGGGAATAGCTCTGGAGTTTGGTGTCTTATCAGTGGGCTTTGGAATATGTGCTCCTGAGAGTGACAGAGTTGGACTCAAATATGTCTTCCCTGCACATGGTTCATCTGTCCCTTCTATTCAAACCTATATGTGGTGCTGGAGTTTGTAGGTGTACATCCAGAGACTCGAGTCTTTGGGCTGTCCATGTGCCAGCTGGACCCAGAATTTCAGTGGAGCTACAACTCCTACTCTACAGCTCAATGGACTCACCCAGGACATCTGGCGGGGAGATGATGATGGGCAATGGCCATCCCAGAGAATGGAGAGAGTCTGCAGGTTCAGGTAGGATAATCCCATCCATCTTATCCATGGGATATAAGCCCCTTTTCAATTGGAAGTGGAGTGGACATCACCATCCGAGACTCCTCACGATGGGGGAAGAGCTATGGACTAGAGTGGACTTACTGGTATTCTGTTATAGACATATTGTGATTCAAGCAATGGAAGAAATTACAGCATTAATGTGAAGCCAGTGGCCACTGGATGCTCTGGGGGCAAGGAGTGGGAAAAGCAGTTGTAATAAAGGGACTATTTCGAGACTTGGGAATTGTCCTGAATGACATTGAAATGACAGATATAGGCCATTTTATATCATCATATAACATGCAGAACTATGTGTGAGAGAGTGTCATCTACAAAGGGATCTATGGTCCATGCTTAATGGCAAAGCCCGAGGATGTGTTTATCAATTGCAAGTGATGTGCCACACTAATGAAGGATGTTTATGAGGGAGGTTGTGGGAGGTGTGGGAGGTGGGGCATGTGGAAATCCCTATAATTTTGGTGTAATATTTATGTAATCTAAATACATTCTTAAATTTTTTTTAAAAATATTTGTTTAAAAAAAAGACAACCAAAACATGGGAGAAAATATTTGTAACTACATATCTAATAAAGGATAAATATATGATATATAATAGAAATCCTTCAGCTTAATACCAGATTGTCAAAAAAATTATAAATAGTCGAAAGGCTTGAACAGATTTTTCTTCAAGGAAGGTAAAGAAAAGTCCATATAGCATGAGAAAAATGGTCCACATTATTATCCAACAGGGAAATGCAAATCAAAACTACAATGAGATATCATTTCACATCTATCAGGCTGGCCACAATTAAAAAGCCAAAAATTGTAAGTGTTGAAGAGGATGTGGAGAAACAGGAACACTTATTTACTGTTGATGGGAATGTAGAATCGGTGCAGCCACTGTGGAGAACTGTTTGTCTATTCCTCAGGAAGTTGAATATGGACTTGCCATGTGACCCAGAAATACCATTACTAGAAATATACCCAGAAGAACAGAAAGCTGTGACATGAATAAACATCTACACACCAATGTTCATAGCAAGGTTACACACAATTGTCAAAATTTGGAAACAATCCAGTTGTCCATCAACGGACAAATGGATAAAGTGTGGTGTATACATGATAGAATATTATGCAGTGGTAAGAAGAAATGAAGTCATGAAGCCTATGGTAACATGGATAAACCTGGAGGACATTGTGTTGAGTGAAGCAAGCCAGACATGAAAGGACAAATTTATGATTATGCTATTATGAACTATAATAAATACATTGTGTAAACTCATGGAAATAATAATTAAAATATAGGTCACCAGAAAATTGAATGAGATAAAGAATAGAAAGCTGATGGTTAATCTGTGCAGAATTGGTTAAAAAAAAAGTTGTTTGTAAATGTTTGGAAATGAATAGAATTGGTGAAATACATCATAGTGTTTTTAACTAGCAGAGCTATGATATGGGTCTGACAGTGGTTGAGGGGGTAAGTCTAATATTCTAAATATTACTAGAAGGAATCTAAAAATGTAACATGGGACTGTATAACATAATGAAGCATCATGTAAAACACCAATATGGATAATATTGCATATATGACTGTTTTTACAAAATATAAATTCAAATAAACTAGAGAGCAAGAAACAGAATTGCAGAGGAAGCATAGAGAGATTGAAAAGTGGTGAGTTTTTGTTTGTTTATTATTGTTGGAATAATGAAAATGCTCTAAAAATGATTGAAGTGATGAATGCACAGCTATATGATTATACCAAATACCATTGATTGCACACTTTGGATGGATTTGTGCTTTATTAATATGTATCAATAAAGTTGATTTGTTAAAACCTAAAAAATAATAATAATTACAGTTATCTGAGTAGGTATAAAGGGATATATCATTGCACCTTTTATTTGCAGTTTTTGAATGGGTAATGATATTGAGCATATTTTCTTGTGCTTTTTGGCCATATATATTTTTCTTAGGAAAATGTCTACTAATGTCCACTGCTCACATTTTAATTTTATACTTTGTCCTATTATTATTGAATTGTAGGAATTTTTTTTCTGAACATTAAACTTTTATTGGTATATGATTCAAAACAGTTTTCTGCCATTCTGTATTTCAAAAAATTTTCCTATAAAAATTCCAGAGTTTGTTTTCTAGAATTCAAAAAGCATATTCTCAAATAAGAGTGCTAAAAGCAGACATTCATTTCTTGCTCCCAAACTTAGAGGGAAAATACCTAACTTCTCACCATTAATAAGATTGCTGTACATTATCTTAGAAGTTCTTTTCAAGTTGAGGAAGTTGCTTTCTAGAACTAGTTTGCTCATAGTGTTTAACAAGGGTGGGTAACTATATATATTATCAATTATCAGAAAAAACTTTAGAATTATACTCAATTCCAGTTACATACTCAATTCCAGAAAACAGTTTTCAATGTTGCTACATGCTTCCCATTTTTGTTTTATTATTTATACAGATTGAATCTATACATCTTACATATCCTAAAATAAATTGTTATATTTATTAGTTAATAAACCATATGCAATTTAAAGAAGTTGAGAGAAAAGATGATATATATATGTAAAGTTTCTTATAATATCCTTTTTTCACATTTCTGATTATCTTCATTTCTTCCATTAATTCATGTTTTCATTTGTTGACATTTTTATACTCTAATACAGTTTTGTTCCACCTCCAGATATTGTCCTGATATTTTCAAATATATTTCAAGTTTATGTTGTGAACTTCACTAGGAATACTGTAGCTACAAACTGCATCAATGATGAGATGTTTTGCCCATAAGTTTAATAAGAATTAGCAAACAACCACATCATTTACAGGCAAGTAAGTGTGTGAATAGAATGCTGTTGACAGGAATACACATTTTGGGAAAACTAATTGGTGGTAAAATCTATTTTATTAATTAATTACTATCAAATAATTTATTTCAGAAACACATTTGCATATGTGAACAAAACTACAGGTACAATAATAGTAGTCCAAATATGTTTGAAATATTAAACATATGAAGATTTTTTTTTGAGAACTGTCTATTGATTACCTTATTTCATATAAAAGTTACATTGAAAGAAGAGGTTGAAATTGAATCAGACTTTATTTGTACATACTTGCCAAGTCTCATAGGATTCTATTTTTAATTAATAAACAGGATATACATAATAAAAGCCTAAAATTGAAGCACAATACACATGTCCAAACAAGAAAATGGATTTACAAATGAATATGAAAAACAACCTTTGGAGCCAAGTGTCTTCTATGTCATCAACTGTATGTGGGTTTTTTTTGTTTTTGTTTTTTTTTGCCTCCAGCTCAAGGATTATTAACCTTTTTTGTTCCATGGACTCATTTGTCAGACAGATGAAATCCATGGACCCCTTACTAAGTCCACACTATACTGTGTATTATTTAATAAATATATCACACCTATACCAACATATCCCCACAAAAATAATGTTTTTTTTTTTCAATTTCAGTTCAAGCACAGGCACCCCATGTTAAGAACCCCTGCTAGCTGTTCCAACATAGCTCACATGGTTCTGCAGTGACTGATTCCATTTTTAAACATCACAAAGTTTTGTTCACTTGGCTATGTACTGTTTAATCACTAGGTCCTTTTGTGATTTTCCATTGACAGTGGTATAAGCCCTGATTAGTTTAGAATCCAGAATGATTAATATATATATTTTAATGTCAAAGATAAACTGGAAGGTATAATGACTGGGAGGGAAATACCAACTCTTCTCACAATGGGGCATGAATATAAAGGAAACTGTTTAGAAGTTATTATAGATTGCTTCTTGATACAACTGGAAAAATAAAATGTACCAACCAGGAAAGATTAAAGGAAAGTCCTCAAAAAGGGTAGCTGCTTACTTTCTGGCATTATTTTAAGCCCTGACCAAGGTTCCTATTTTATTATTGGGACTTGTACAGAACAACAAACAAATGGAATCCAAAAATCAAACCAGTTGTTGTCATTAGGGCATTCCCCTCTGCTTCAGTGTTTTCATAACTGTCTCCTACTGTTACCTGTAATTGTGGTAGAAAGAGTTGCCCCTGCTACAGGACTTGTTGCTCACAGTCCTCATATGATATTATGATGTCAAAAAGCAGACACCTGATTGCCTCCTGTGTTTTACTCTTGGCTGTGCCTGTCTCCCTCCTGCACACCAACTTACAGCATCAAGATTCACAAAGGGTTAGGCCACTATGAAATTTCACTTTTCTCCTATACACTGATAATTTTCCTGGAATAACAACAAAAATCTGTGCCAAGGTCCTTATGCTCTTAAGATTTTAAATTGAAATTAAAACAGGAGGGCAACAAAGGACCCCAAATAAATCACTGTTCCTTGGATCAAGATATCATACAATCTGCAATACATTCAAGTAAACCCTACTAGAAGAGGATGCCATAGAAGGTATCTCCTCTTCTCTTAAACATTGGTTTCTTAAACTTAGGTTGTTTGTTGTACACAGCCATTAAATATTATATTCTAAACAACACTGCTATTTTAAAAACATACACAGGCAGAAATCTTGCTGAAAGGGTCAAGTGACATCTCTCTTGGGCCACTGGGAATGTACCTGGATATTGGAAAATTCTGTGTTGTACAATGCCTAGATTTTTTGCAACTTAAATGCAAATTAAGTGTAAAAGCTAATCAAGACCAAAATGTAGTTCTAAGAAAATCCCCCTTTGTGATTAATGGAAAGTAGTAATGCAGGGGTCTTAACAAGGGGTCTGTGAGATTGACTTGAATTTCAATAAAACATTATTCTTGTGTGGATGTGATAGTGCTGATGTGATATATTTATTAAACAATACACAGTATAGTGTGGACTTATTGAGGGATCCATGGTTTTTCACCTGACTGGAAAAGAAGTCATGGAAAAAGAAAAGGTTAAGAACCCCTGCACTAATGAATAACAGGTAAACAGGAATTCTCTGAAACACTAATCTGAGAATCCTTGTTCAAACCATTGATTCTTTTTCTTCATGATTGTAAAACACAAGTCATTACACTGGATTTTAATAACCCATAAATATCCAAAACAATTTATTATAAAATGCAATGTATTAACTGTGCAAGAAGATAATGACATTGGGCTCCCCTTCATTAGTTATCTAAGTGAAAACTGATTATAGCATCATTAAGTTATTAGTTTGGAAAATCTGCCATCTCTGATTACCAATGTATAGAACTCTACTTCCTGCAAGCAATTGGTTTCTGTAGTTTTCAGTTTACCCTACTGGTCATAGGTGAGCTATTGATGGCCTTTCCAGCCCCAAATAAAGTCCATCAACAAGTTCAAGCATGATGGGAACAGAACTCCAGGCCTCCTTTCTTGGTTCACATTTGCAGTCACCTAAATCTAAATCCTACTAATGGTTTCATTCAGAGGAGTGAAGGGGGATCCCAAAGATAAACTCCATCTCTTCCCACCACAGCCCCCAATCCCATGTTGGCCCCTCACTTTTCAATCTCTAATTGTCCATTCTATCATTGCATATTGAGTGGATCTGGTTACCAAACATAACTTCAGTCAAAGGGAAAAACAGAAGACCCTCAAAGCACAAGGAGATCAACAGGATTACAGTTATTGCTGGTGAAAAACCACTTCAATCTGGTGCCCTCTGACACATCAAATAAACAGAAATGCACAGAAAATTAGAGCATGAAGGATGACAGAGTTATATTTAAGTAAAATGCACTAAAAACCTCTGATTATTTTCTCCCACACAAGAGTGATGATTCATTTTTTTTAGATTAATTTTTTTATTCTAAATATATGTAATCATTTTAAATTAGTAATACAGAAAATAATGAAGTTGTTTAGTGAGTTATATGACAATGATGATTCATTTTTCAAATACATCTTTTTCAAATCCTGCTGTAGTATTGTGCTCAAGCATGGTACAGTGGCAATTTGGGAAACTGTAAATGGCTCTGCCAGGTTTCAGCAGAAAACTCTCAAAGTATTCTTTACAGCATTTCCTGGGTGTACTGTCCCAGAGTCAGTGAGCATCCTACACATATGAGAAGACAGGGTGCCTAATGCTAAGCAGTTAAAAATGACTCCATTGACCAAAGAGTATGAAAAGGCTTTGGAAGGTAGCAACATATTGAATATCACCACAAGGACTGCATAGAAAACACACAGGCACATCATGACAGCACAGATCATGTTAAGTCCATCCCAGGTGAACCTGGCCCTGTCAGCCCTGAAGGAGGAATCTGAGCTCATAGTTGTCACAGTCAGCCACATCTCAGAGCCTGTGTCCTGATGAATGAATGATTCCCCTGACTCACCTTCACAAATTATTTCTAAACATTACTTGAACATTTTGTGTCTTTTCTTCAGGATCTTGTTAAGCTGCATGCTCTCCAAAGTGATAGTAAACCCCAGTGCGAATGCAAATTATCCAACTATGAACCTGATTATTAATAATTAAAAGCCTCATTATCCCTAAGGGTTGTATCTTTCAAGAAATGTACTCCCTTCTCAGATTCCTGCATAGAACAGTTAATTAGCTTTCATTTTAATTAGTCAATTGCAAGCTAGTACAAAAGTTCATGATCTATGTAAATATCCTTTCAACCTCTGCTTGCCAATGGAGAAAAAGACTAACTCAGCAAACTTACATAAGACTGCAAGAACCCATGAGCAATAGCAAGAATGTTCATCTTTTTAAGAAAATGACCCAACTCTCACAGACTTTTTTCCTGTATGAGAAAGTGATTTTAACAGCTTCATGGTTGGCATTTGGTTTCACATCATTTTAAAGAATGGACAACTGAAATTAAGTTGTATATATGGATTAAGTAAGCAAATGTTCCCAAATCTATGTATCTATTCTAAGCAACCATATGCCATTAATCTGCCCAAAGTAGCTCTCTTGATATGATTTAGAAGGTAAATTTACTTCACCACTTTCATTCCACTATTCTTCAGGAAAATAAAACATTGGCTATTTTATTTTAACTTGGTTTGTTAGATCATGTTTTTTTTTTCTAATAAGATTTTACTCCCTTTTTAATACAATTTTAGAAAATTTGGAAAATACAGGAAGTAAACTATTTTCAAATCAATCTGTTTCTGAACAATTATTATGGAAAGGGGAGAATGCATTATACTTCTAGCATTATACTGACTCTTCAAAGAGGGCTTAGAGATGATCTCCTAAACTTGAAACCTCTAAACATGTCAGTCATCTAGTTATGCATATTTGAAAAATGTATGTTATTATCATATGCAATATCAGTATCTCATACCAAGTTCACATAGAAAATCTTAAGGTCAACCTCCATCCCCCCAGGCAATCTCATTATCTAGGTTAAAATAGAGTTCAGAAAGGTAGAAAAAGAAATGATATCTGGAATTCTAATACTTCTTATTCAAACTTATAAAGGGAACTAAAATAGATTTCAGGTATTGTTAGCAGTAAATAACTTCTCCAATATGTTCATAATATTTCTGCTCAAATTAATCATATATAAAAAAGAGGGAACACTATTTTTGAAAAGATGAGGTAAATATTTTTTTATTTTATTTTATGCATAAGTTGTCAGCTATAATATACTCTTTTTTTTTTTTTTACCGGGAGGTACCAGGGATCGAACCCCAGTCTCTCCATATGGTAGATGGATGCCGAACCTTTTGAGCCACATCCGTTTCCCTGTAATATACTCTTAATGTCTTAATGACTATCTTACTATAATTTATTTAGGATACAGTGAAAGAATATAGTTTGCAAGCTGTGAATTTTCCTGAGACAATCTGATGATCTGAAAATGTTCCTCAGAGTAAACTAGAAAGAAATATAGAAAAAAGATGAAGATTCCAAGGGGGTATATGAATGAAGTAGTTATTCTTCTTCTTATGTTTCCACATTCATTATTATGTCTGATTAATTTACAAAAATGACAATCAGAATTCTTGCTCATGGGATTTCCTCCTGATTAGATACTACAGAGACTGTGCACCACATTATTCCTCTTAATTTATTTGATAGTACTCACAGGGAATCTTTTAATTATCACCCTCACCACCCTTGACCAGCATCTCCATGTCCCCATATATTTCTCCCTTAAGAATTTGTCCTTAATTGATATCTACTTTATTTCTCTTACTGTACCCAATTCTTCAGGAACTCTCTTACAAAGAGCCAGTGCATCTTTTTTCTAGGATTGCCTCACAGGTGTCTTTTGTTACATTTTTTGCTGGTACAGACTATGTTCTGCTTTCAATGATATCTTTTGACCACCATGCTGCCATCATCCATCCTCTGATCTATGAGTCCATAATGAATCTGTCCTATGAGCCTTGGGTGCAGATTTTACCTGCATTGTGTCTCAGTGGATGTGTCTATGACTCCATATGTGGTAGGTAATTTCTCTGTCAGTTTCTGAGAGCTGAATATAGAGTATCAGATTTTCTGTGATATTCCATTGCTGCATATTCTTTCTTATTCTAGAGAGCACATTTTAGAGTATGCATTTATTATTGTTTGTTGTTTTGCTTTCCTGTGTTTCATTTTAATGGTTATTTCCTAAGTTCACATTTTCTCCACTGTCCTAAATATTAAATCTGCACAAGGCAGGTTCAAAATTTTGTCCACCTGCTTATCTCCTCTCACTGTGGTAAACTTCTTCCTTTCTTCAGAATTCATTGTGTAGATCCCAACTCCAAATCTCCATCAACAATGAACCTCCTTATGCCTGTGTTTTACTCTCTGTTACCTCCCACCCTGAATCCTATTTGCAGCCTGAGAAACATGGATGGAAGTTGGTCTTTGCAAAATGTTCAATATAAATATGACTCCAAAATGGTAAATATCTAAAATATCCATGATTTAATTATTTATTAAAACATGTAAAATCACTTAGTGCACTTTAATTGATATAAGGTTATTAGTTACCTATTAATCTATTGTTGCTACTGCAGAGGTATCCCTTTCTTTACCACCAAGATGCTTTTCTCACTTTCCTTCTAGTAAAATTGGATTGAGAAAAAAAACAACAGCTTTTCCTGGGTTTGGGACAATGATCATAATGGTGATTGTTATGCTGGTGATGATGATGGTCAGGTTGTTGCTCTAAATGATTTATATGGATTTTCCCAATCATGTCACACAAGGACTTTGCAAGGCAACTACCATTATCTCCATCTTTTTCCATTGGAAAAAACTAAGGCATACAGAGATTAAGGAAAATATCTTAGGTTATTCAGTTGGTAACTGGTAGGGTTGGATTCTATAACTATATAATCTTAACCAGGATGCTATTCTGTGTTTATTAAGCACAGACTTGAATATCATCCTCACACAATCATTTCATCAGATATGTTCTATTTTGTTGGATATTGCAACCTTGTGTTTTAGTTATCTTTGGCTGTTCAAAAATACTATACTATGGATTGGCTTAATCAAGGAGGATTTACTAGCTCACAGTTTGATTTGGGGAAAGAGTCCAAATTTAGCATCATGAAGACAGTGCTTTTTTCTGAAAACTGGTATTTTGGGGTTGGCTGCTGGTAATCTTTTGTCCTGGGCTCTTCTGTCACATGGCAATACACATGGTGGCCCCTCCTGGCCTCTTCCTCATCTTCCAGGCTCCCTTGACCTTCTTCTTCTTGCTTCCCATGCTTTCTTTCTCTTTCTTTATGTGTGAATCTCATTCCACTTATAATGGTCACCAATAATAGGATAGAGACCCATCCTGATTGAGGTGAGCCACACCTTAAGTTTAGTAACCTCATCAAAAGTTCTTACTTATGAAATGTGGGAAGATAGATATGGATTAGGCAGGCAGGGCTCAACTCTTTAACAAAAGAAAGAATCAAGATTTGTCTTAGGGACCTGCTTTGGGGTCAGTGGATGAGGATAGTGCTTCACAACTCCCAGGAGTTTGAGGGACAGAGAGACAAAGAGCCTGAAACAACAAATGTTAGTTACCAAACCACTGTGTTGGGTGGGAAGGGTTCCCATCCCCCATCCTGGAGATATTAACCTGGGGTAAAACTCCTGTCACATTGCAGATAACAGAGAGGGGAGCAGATCTTCCTTTCTGACAGCTGTTATAAGAAAAAAGGGAGGGTGAGTCAGGGGATTTTCATCAATGAATTCAGCCAGGAAAACCTGCTTTGAATCATGGCTCTGGTCAGACAAAAACACAGGAAAACAGACCTTCACCTCTGTGAAAAGTTGTGCTGATGCACCATCTGCTGGCTTGTCTGGAAATTGCTTGGACAAATACTGGTTTTGACCTCTGTAGCAGTTTGGTATTGTTTATGAATTCCAAAATAGATATTGGATTATGATTGTCAACTGATCTGTTCCTCTGGGCATATTAGATTGTATTAAATGCAGATGTTTCACCTTTGCTTGATTAAATTATGATTAAGGCTTGTTTCAGGCACATCAGTAGGACATTGAGTCCCCAACCCCTTGGTGGGTGTGCACTCAAAGAGAAAATGACATGGCAGAAGAGAGAGTTAGAGTTCTTGATGTTGGAGCCTCAGGAAGTAAATACACAAGAGAAGAACACAGAGGAATAGAGACAGCTCTGTAGACACAGAAGAGGCCCCAGAAGAGAGATGAACCTGATAGCCTACAGCTGCAGCTGAACCCAGAGATAAACAAGCTCCAGGGAGAGTGATGAGCCTTATACCAGCCTACAGCTGAGGTTGGAAGAAGCTGGGAGTAACCTGTTCCTTAGGAGGAAGAAGGCAGGCTGAACTCCTGCAGACATCACTGGCATCTTGCTCCAATATATAGTCAATGACTTTGGTTGAGAAATTACTTCTTATGGTTCCTTGAGTTGGACTCTCTGGGGCTTTGTAACTATAAAGCTCCTACCCTTAATATATATCATTTGTAAAAGATAACATAGTTCTGGTACTTTGCATCAGCATGCATTTGACAGATTGATACAACCTCTCTGTACCCTAAATTCTGTAGAAAACCTGCCTTCCATTAGTGAATCCCTGGCATGATTTTCATAACATAAGCTGGGACATTTTAAAGACTTCAAAAAAGTAGAACCAAATATCAAGGAAGAGCTGTGAAAAGAAAATCAATACGTGAGAGAGAGAAATTGGCCATAACAGCATATTCACAAACATATTCAGATGCTTAGACATCAGTAAACAATTACAAGCCATAAGAGGAAAAAGGAAAAGATAGCCAACCAAAGGAGCAAATCAAATATGCTGAGGAGATACAGGATATAAGACACTTAATCAAAGATAATCACACAACTCTCCTAAATCAATACAAATTAAAAGAAAACATGATAAAAGAAATAGAAGATATTAAGAAGACATTATGTGTGAATAAAGAACAATTTGAAAGCCTGAAAATAAAAGTAATAGACCTTATGGGAATAAAATACATGATGAATGAAACTAAAAATATGTTAGAGGTATATAAGAGTAGATATGACGTGCTTGAAAACAAAATTAGTGATTTCAAAAAGAATATCTGAAGTGGCAAAGATGGAAGAACATAAAGAGAATAGAATGGAAAAAATGGAACAGGGTCACAGGAAATTGAATAACAATGTGAAAAACACAAACATATTCATTATCAGTGTCTCAGAATGAAAATAAAATTGAAAAGGGACAGAAAGAATATTTGAGGAAATAATTACTGAAAACTTCCCAAACCTTATGAAAGATATAATTTTCAAGAAGAAGAATGTACCACAAACAGAATAAATCTGAAGAGACCTACTCTGAGACACCTACTATTCAGAATGTCAAATATCAGAGATAAAGAGTAGATTCCAAAACAGCAAGAGAAAAGCACAGAATTATGTACAAAGGAACCTTGATAGGAGTAAGTGCTGAACTCAAATCAGAAAACATGGAGGAGAGAAGAAAGTGGTATGATGTATTTAAGGTACTGAAGGAGAAAAACTGACAGCCAAGAATTCCACATCCATCAAAGATGACCTTCAAAAATGAGGTGAGTTCAAAGTCTTCACAGATAAATAGAAATGATGCAATATCTTACCAATAGCCCAAATTTACAGAAGATAATAATGGAAGTGCTGTAACCTGGAAGGAAAAAACAAGGGCCAGTGACCTGGAGAAGAGTTTAAAATTGAAGATTATTAAGAAGGCAAAATTAAAGTGTAAAAATGTTAAGCAAAACACCAAGTGGGTTTTATTCTAGATATGCAAGGAAGGTTTAACATAAGAAAATTAATCAGTGTAATAAACCACATTGATAAATAGAAGAAGAAGAGTCACATGATCCTTGCAATTGATGAAGAAAAGGCATTTGAAAAAATACAGCACCCTTTCTTCATAAACACACTCCATAAGATAAGAGTAGAAGGAAGCTTTCTCAACATTGTAAAGTAAATATATGTAAAACTTACAGGTAGCATTGTACTCAGTCCTGAAAGAGTGAAAGCTTTTCTGCTGAGATCAGGAACAAGACAAGGATGACTACTGTCACCATTATTATTCAATATTGTGCTAGAAGTTCTAACTAGAACAATTAGGCTAGATAAAGGAATAAAAGCTTCAAAATAGGAAATGAAGAGTAAAACTTGCACTATTCTCTGATGACGTGATCTTATATTTAGAAAATAATGATTAATTCACAACAAAGGTACTAAAGTGGTGGGATACAAGATTAATATGCAAAAATCAATAGTGTTTCTATACACTACTTCTATACATTACAGAAATCTGTAATGGTTGAAGAGGTTGTGGGTAGATAGGAGATAATAGAAAAAATGCATTTATACTAACAACCAAAACAAACTAATATTGAAGAATAAACTTAACAAAGGACATAAAGGACCTTCATTCAGAAAATTACAAAACATTGCTATAAAGAAACTGAAGAAGACTTATGTAAATGGGACGACATTCCATGTTCATAGATTGGAAGACTAAATGTCATTAAGACCTAATTCTACCCAAACTGATTTTGAGATTCAATGGAATTCCAATAAAAATTCCAACAGACTTCTTTTTTTGCAGAAATGGAAAAGCCAATAATAAAACTTATTTGGAAGAGTAAGGGGTCCTGAATAGCCAAAAGTGTCTTTAAAAAGAACAAAGTTGGAGGACTCTTGCTTCCTGACTTTAAAGCATAAAAACAGCATGGTAATGGCATAAAAACAGATTAATCAATAGAACTGAATCAAGATCCCTGAAATAGTCCCTCAAATCTAGAGTCAAGTGATTTTTGATGAGGCTGTTGAGCCCACCCACCTGGGCCAGAACATTCTATACAACAAATGGTGCTGGGAGAACTGGATAGACATTTCCAAAGGAAAGAAAGAATTTTATCTCACATTTTATACAGAAATTAACTCAAAATGGATTAAAGACCTAAATTTAAAAGGAAAAACCATAAAACTCCTAGAGAAAAATGTAGGAAACCATCCTCAAGAGTTTACAATTCACAATAAAAAAGACAAACTACATGATTAAAAAATAGGCAAAAGCCTTGAAAAGACAGCTGTCAAAAAAAGAAATGCAAATGGTGAAGCAAAACATCAAACAATATTCAACATAACTAGCAATTAGGAAATGCAAATCAAAATTACAGTGAGATATCATTTCAAGCTTATTAGACTGGATATTATTTAAAAAGTCAGAAATCTAAATGGTTGGAGAGGCTGTGAATAGATAGGAATACTTATTCTCTTTTGGTGGGAATATAGAATGGTACAGCTGATGGATGTAGGATGACTGAATACCTCAAAGTAACTTGTATCTCTCACTGTTGCTAGATTACAGAGGAATAAATTATATGTAAATTAGAAGGTTGAGATGCAACCTTTTCTTTGTGCCAAATTCTACTTTTGGTGGTCAAGAATATCCTGTTAAAACAATGAACTGTGAAAACCAGCTTCAAATTGTTAGCTGAACCTGCATAGAAGAAGACACTTGCTGTCCTCACTTCAATTTGCTTAATGAACATTGTAAAATTCCCACCCAGGGGTGGAGTTTTTGGTCCCTTTTCTGATAATGCAATGTATGTGTAAGCTTGATTTCCTGAAAGTACTAACCGTACAATTATATAATTAGCTATGTGCGTTCATCCATATGCATAAAAGCTAATGCATAATCAAAGCAAATGATAAGCAGTAACTTACATATTTAAGCAAGAGTAAAACTGCCACATGGGGAGTGAGGTCTGAATCATTTTAGCCTGACCTTGGCTCCTACCTCTGCATAACTCCCATACTCCAAGTGGTGTTGTTTTTGGCCAGGGTAGACATCCCCCCTCCTGACCCAAAGGAGACTGTAGGTCAGATCCCACTCAGACAAGTTCCAAATGGAATTGACCCTCAAAATTTCTTTTCATCCACATTCCTTTCACACTTTTAATTTGTTTAATTGGAAAAATAACATTCTGGTATATCATGCAGATCCCAAGAATGTAGTAACCCTGTTTGTTTCCATTTTTGCTGTACACAACACAACCTGGACAGATCTACTGTTGTGGCCAGCTGGAAGTAACCTAAATGGCACTCTCGGTAGCACGCATGAACAAAGTTTTATTACACATGGGCCCAGAGGAGAGTTCACTCTCCAAATTCTGAGCACTGTTTTCTGATTTTCATACGTTTATATAGGTACACTAAGCAGGCAAAGTCCTGAGCAAGCGGGCTGGCAGAGTTACAAAGGCAGGGAAGCAAGGTTAGCTTATCTTTCTAAAAGCAGAAGGCCATTAGGGAGGGAAAGAGTCATTATCTGTATAGAGTTTTAAATTTCAATTCAAAGGGGCAGTCTGGGGTGCTTATCTTCCTGACATGGATTCCATGGATTAAAGGGGAAGAAGGAGGGGAAAGAGGGACCGGGACCGAGGGGAGTTTAATTTTTTAAAGTTGCTGAGAGCAGTGTTGTGGTCCCAGCACTTCCCTCATCACTACAAGCTCTTATGAATATCCTCCTCACCCCTGAGGAATGGAGTATTGTCCTCAAGAAAGCATGACAGGAAGCCAAGTCATTGCAGCAAGTGTCACCTCCAAACCCTATTTATGGTTCTTAAAATGAGGCAGTCCCTGAAACTATCCTCATTGGAATCCTAATGACCAAAACCATATGAACTGCCTTGACCATTATAAATTTTACATTCTTGCTGGCCTGTGGAAGGGTGCTCCAAAGCAAATATCAATTACTAAGGTACAGGAGGTCCAACAAGAACTGCAGGAAAATCCCACTGCTTTCTTGAATGTATCTTTAATGCTTTTCACAGATATACAGACATAGACTTAGAAAAGCCTGAAAATGCATGTATGGTAAATTTAACCTTTATTACTCAAAGTGCCCCTAACATTGGTTGCAAACTGCAGAAGTTAGATGGAGGGTTTGGTATGCTTATTTCACAATTAACAGAAATCACCTTTAAAGTGTACATAAATAAGGACCAGGCCATGAGGAAAAGCAGCAGAAGCAGATGAAACAGTAAGCAGCACTCTTAGCAGTGACAATAGCACAGTGGAGGCCAAGGCATCGGATAATCTTGGGTACACAAAGCCAGGATGGTAGAACGGTTCTGAGACCCCAATCTCAGGACCTCAACAGTGCACTTATTGCAAAGGATAAGGCCACTGGGAAAAGGAGTGCCCCAAGCTAGAAGCAGGAAAATCACAAATAATGGTAGCTGGAGAAACCCACAGTGATTCTAAATGATAGAGCCTGGAACTTGGGGACTGGAGTCTCCTACCCAGGATCCCTATCTTGGAAGAAGAGCCCTGGTTAATTGCAACAGTGAAAGGGAACTAAGTCAAGTTTCTCATGTATATAGGAGCTATTTAATTGGTAATTAATGAACAGCTATGCCCTCTTATTGAAAAGGAAGCCAACATTTCTGGGACTATGGGAAAACTTCACAGCTGCAGTTTTTGGCCCCTTTAAGCTGCCAGATTGGAAAAGACCAGGTTCATCAGAAATTCTTCTACATGTCTGAGCGTCCAATTCCCCTTTTAGGGAGGGATCTTTTAGCTAAACTTCAAGCATAAACCACTTTTATGAAAGGATATTTAAATGTGAATTCCCAACAAGCCAAGCATGAGCCCTCCAGGCTGCACTCTTAGCTGAAGCAGGAGGAGAGCTAAATAGTTATTTGCAAATCTTTGGAAATGAATGGTAATGGTGAGAGCGCATAATGGTGTTTGCTCCTAGCAGAACTGTTATATAGATATGACAGTGGTTGAAAGGGAAAGCCTAAGGACATTAATATTATTAGAAGTAAAAATTGTAACATGGGACTGAATAACATAGTGAAAAATTATGTAAAATATGAATATGGGTGATATTGCATTTATAAGCTGTTTTTATAAAATCTCAATACCAATGAACTAGAGAGAAGAAAACAGAATAGCAGCTTTGTATGGTAGAGGAAAGATAGATTGAGAGGTGATGAATATTGTTCAGTTGGTTGGTTTTTGTTCTGTTATTATTATTAATTTATTGGAACAATGAAAATGCTCTAAAACGATTGAAGTAATGAATACACAAATATGCAATTATACTGAATAGTATTGATTGTACACTTTAGATTGATTTATGCCTTATTAATATGTATCAATAAAATCGATTTGTTAAAATAATTTCTACTTGCAATTGTTTTATACCCACCCACAGATATATATTAATTGTGAGAACATTTTTAGTAGTATATACAGCTCTAAACCACCACAGTTTACTATATTAATACATGATAATAGAGCAACAATTATCCAAAATATGTAATAAACACTTAATAGTTAATATTTGTTTATTTGTCTTTGCTATAAAACCCTATTTAACTTCATTGAGTAAATGGATAAGCATATGATGAAATACTAATAAAAAGTAAAAAGGATGAACTAATGATGTATGTAACAAGTTGGATAAATATCAAAGGCTTAATGCTGAGTGAAACAGTCAGTCTCCAAGATATGTTTTGAAACAATCTCAAAGAAAATATATTGTATGTTTTTATTTATATCACATGCTGGAAATGGCTAAGCTAAAGGGATAAAGAGATTACTTATTGTCAGCAATTAATTTTTAGATGGAGGGGTGGTTTGACTACAAAGGGACCACATGGAGGAAACATTTTGGGGTGATGGGAATGTTCTATTTTCTAAGTGTGATCATAGTTACATGACTGTATACATATATTAAAATTCACAGAAATGTACACCAAAATATTCAAATTTAGTTTATTAAGAGTCTCCTAAATAATACAAACTTCAGGAACAAAATTATATGTTTTCCAGATACCTTTTTTGCACATTTTTACATCTTCTTAGCCCTGCTTTTTGTGTTGGCTGTTGCTACAAAACCAGCTTACCTGAAGTGTGCCTTCATAGCACCTCTCAGCAGCACCTTGTAACTCTTCTTTCTATCCTTAGGGATTTTGGGTCTCTGCATTGTTGCCTTAAAGGAAGAGTTAATACCAGCCTGTTGAGAGATACAGCAACCTTTGTTCAAATAATGGGAAGCAAGAGGAGCTCTCTCCATATTTTGAAAACATACTACCAAGTCTCATCCTGCAGGGTCATCAGGGAGAGTGAGCTCCAGGTCCTCACAGCACTGACCAGATGAACAATTGCTTTGATATTACTCAGATTGATAATTTCTCTTCCAATATTTCACTCCTTTCAATGCCCTCTCATGTTCCCAGGAATAGCTAATTTTTCCAAATGTACTAAATGTGCAAAGGCTTTTTTTTTTTTATGTTCTTCATTGAGAAAAGATAAGCTAAGAAAACAAGTCATAAAGAAAACTTTGAGGGAAGCGGCTGTGGTTCAATCAGTAGGGCTCCCATTTACCATATGGGAGGCCCCAGGTTCGGTTCCAGGGGCCTCCTGGTGAAGGCAAGCTCGCCCGCACGGCATGGTTAGCTGACCCAGCGAGCACAAGCAGCAAGGGGGGGATAAATGAATAAATAAATAAAATCTTTAAAAAAAAAAGAAAACTTTGAAAATGCAGTTTTGTTGAGATAAACTTACTTTGTCAATGTACAATATTATATGGACACCCCCTATGGTTAGAAATAGGTTGTTACTATGTTAGTAATTATACTGATTCATTGATAAACTTCTGTCAAAAATATCTTTATTCTAAATGCTTTTAGGATATTTAATTTCTATTTAAAACTTTGAAACCATTAAATATTTTAAATGTTTTGAGAGCTATTGCAATTGCATTCTTATAATGTACACCACTTTCCAATGTAAAATTGTGGGGGAAGAAGCCTTTCTCATCACCTCTACATTTATAGAGAAAACATTGTTAAAATCTGTAGATATGCTATGGTGTTTGTTGGCCTTGTAATTAATTCTTAGTGAATTTGAAGATTTTTCACATATTCATTTGCCACTTGGAAATCTTTTAGGGAATTTTAAATCCTTAACAAATATCCTAGACATAACTTAGTGACTTTTGTCAATTTTTAACTTGCAAGAAATTTTGACAAATATTTCCATTAAGCCTTCATTCTCACTTTTGTCCAAAGAAAGAAGAACCTACCCAAAGGGCATGTCTGTAATAAGGAGGGTCAATGGAATCACCAAGTTGTATCCTGAACTAAAATTCTAAAGATAGAAGGGAAGGAGAGAAAAAAAAATGTGCCCATATAAATTAATGTGAAAAAAATGTTGGATGAGTTAGATATTCTATCCCGATGAAATCAGTGGTAGTATTTTCCCCAGTTGAATAATATTTTATATTTTAAATGGTGTCCACAGAAGGAACTGGGCATAATACATAATAGAGCATAAACTTTTCACTGGGTTCAGAGAATATATTCTGCTATATTTTCCAGATTCCACCCACTCAAAAGTAAAATTCAATATCATTAGTCATGCTGGAAATACAAATTTAAACCCAAATAATGACATATACAAGAATAAAAATTGTAACATTATGTATAATAGATATGAAACTAAAACTAATGGAATTGTCAAAAAATGATAAAGTGAACACATAAATTGTGTTATATTCATGAAATAGAAGTATATACATCAAAGAAAATAAGAAAATTATGTCATACATTAACAACATAGATAACAAACGGATATATAATTTAGAATGAATAAAGGCTTGCAAAAATGCATGCAACAATATGTTTTATTTATCTAAGGTTCAAAAGCAGTCAAAACTTATCTAGACTGAAAGAATCCATCTAAACATGACTAGTGTAGAGCATGGGTACCCTGACATCCAATCATCAATTCTCTATTACATTTTTAGGCTGAACCAAACATTTCAATATCTTAGAACCCCAGTTTATCAAAGTTTAAATATAGTCATATCTTTACTTTCATCCTGTTTAATTCAAATATTACAAAATAACATTCAATTTTAATTATACCCACCTCAACATTGATCTTTTTATTTCTCATGATTTATTAAATATTTATATAATATTACTGAAAATAATTTTTATTTTTACCTTACAGTCAGTATTTATTTGAATTTACTGATAAATTTACCAGTTTGCTCTGCATTCCTTTGTGTAGGACTACTATTATTTGACTTTAAATGAAGAAAACCCTAAAGAATGACAGCTATGATAGTGTTGGAATCTACCTGTTTATATACATAGTAAATTGTCATTAATTTGCCTTCATTCATGAAAAATATTTTGACTTTTGTGATTTTCGCATTGGCTAACTATCTCTGAAATTCTAATGAGTGCATCCAAACTATAACTAAAAAAAATTAATTGTAATAAAAGTTAATCCTTTGATATTTGTCAGATTACATTTAGTAATCATCATTTTAATAGTCACTAAATTTAAGGGAAATTTATCATATATTCAAACTCTCATACAGTATCAGAGAACACATAAAATGACAATTTTTGCAATATCTGTATGAGACATGTGAAAAGTTATATAAGAAATCCCTCTCACTTAGAAATAGGAATATGAAATTTGGAAAACAAACTAAATTTTTTTCCTTAAATAAAGCTAACTTTTAAAATAGAAAAACAAAATTATGGCAACAAATATTTATAAAATTAAAATAATAAGCTTAGTATTTTTATAGGTAAAATTAATTGATTTGGTTAAATTTCATCCAAAATAAATTTCATTATTATGTAATTATATAATTAAATATTTAAAATAAAAGTGTCTCAAAGGACAATGAGAAATAAAGGGCTTCTGTATCACCGAGTCAGCAAAATGGCACAATAAAAATCAAATAAATATGAAAATAGGTGTTAATAAGATAAATGAGGGAGAAAAATATATAAGATATAAAAACACCAAATAGCAAAATGGCAGAAAACATCATACTTTATCAGTAAATGGATTAATTGAATGTAAATGGTTTCAACTCTTTAAATGTAAATGGCTTATAAGGACAGAGATTGCCAAAATGTATTAAAAAGCATGACACAAGTATATGGTGCTTACAAGAATCTCTCCCTATATTCAAAGCCACAAGTGGGCTGAAAGTGAAAGGATGGGGGAAAAAAAATACCATGAAATCATTAACAACAGAGAGTTGGGGAAGCTAAACTAATTTCATATAAAATGGTCTTTTAGTCAAAAATTTTTACGAGAGATATAGGTCACTATATACAGAAAAATAGGTCAATCAATAAGAAGGCATATTAATTATAAATCTCTATGCATCAAGTCACAGAGCTACAAAATATATGAAGAAAATCCTGATTGGTTTAAAGGGAGAAATAAATAGTTCAATAGTAATAGTGAGAGATTTCAAAACACCACTTTCCCTAGTGAATAGAAAACCTAAAAAGAAGGTAAATAAGGAAAATACAAGACATGATTGATTCTCTAAGCCAGCTAGACCTCACAGATATGTGTAGAAAAATTCACCCAACAGCAGCAGAAATCAAATTATTCTCTGGTGCACATGGATCATTCTCCAGGACAGACAATATGTTAGATCAGAAAAAAATGTTTCAAATAATGCAAATGTATTAAGATCCTGGAAGATGGCAACAGAGAGACAAAGATGGCTCACTTTTTTTTTTTTAAACAGCAAAAGGAAAGGCAGAAACTGTCTTAAAAGTAATTATTTTAGAGGTTTGCAGACCAGGGGAGTGTTGTCCATTATTTAGGAGGAAACAGAAGAGGAAGGCAGAGAAGCTAAAGAAAACACCATGAGTAAATTACTCCTATGGCTAGGAATGGAGCCCATTCCATACCCTCAAGGCAAACACCCTTGACCAGGTTGGCTGCCACTAACACAGAGGTGAGTGGAAATTTTTCCTCCCTTGAAAAAGGGTGGGTGAGGCCAAGGGCTGACTGTGGTTTCTGATCCTTGAGTTTGGAATGTGCAGACTGTCTCTGAATACCTGTCTTGTAGGAGGAAATCTCTGCAGATAATGTTTCCGTACCACACACACAGTGAAGGTTGGAGTAATTAAACTCCACCACAGGCCTGAGGGGAAAAGTTTGCTGAAGAGAGTCACCTGCTGGCAAATCAGGAAGGTTTGTTTTAGTTTGGCAAAAGGATTCTGATGCAAATAACCAGAAATATGTTGGCTTTTATAAGACAATTTATTTGGGGTAAAATCGTATAGTTCCAAGGCCATGAAATATCCATACAAAGGCATGGTCAAAGATGCTTTCTCACCAAAGACAGCAGCAACGTGACAAAAATGGACACCAATCTCTGCCAAGGTCTCTGCCTTCCCTCCAGAATCTATCATCTCTTGAGGCCCAACTCCCAGAGCACACCTGACTGCTATCAGACAAAGGACTTGTGTCTCTCTGGGCCTCCACTATCAGTCTCTACTGCTTCACTCTCTTCCTGAGTTTAGCTGCAAGATATCAGGCATATGGCCAATCTCCACCTGGCTGTTAGCTCTTTGAACCTCTTGGAAGATTCTGTTTTCCTGCAGCTCTCTCTCCCACATGACAGGACCAATATAATGAACCTGCTGCCTTTTTCTCTGTGTATCTCCATTTTTGTCAGATCCAGCAAGAGGGCAGAGACCCAATTTTATGAAATCCTGTCAAAAGGGTCTCACACCCACAGGAATAGAGTAGTTCTTTTTTTGTGTGATTCATGAAAGAATTTCAAACTCCCACAGCATTCTTGGAAATAATATTTTTTTCATCTTTACTATTCCCCTCCCTTGAGCCTTTGAATACTGCTCTGCTCTCCATTAGTGGGTTACTGGTCCTGTTTTGATCCGTTAAACATGGACAATTTTATCAGTTTGGAATATATGGAACCAAGGTTAAAGAACAGCTATAACACTATTCCAAAGAACAATAAAACACTAGCCAAGAGAAAGAAGCTGACCATCATAATAAACTCACTATCATAATCAGATGTCCATACATCAGCAAAAATTTATAAATAATACTAGAAACAGGAAGATATATACAGTAAAAATAACAACATAAAATGCCAGGTGAGATGCAGGATTTGAAACAACTTATCAATTATATCCAAATAAATTTCCTTAATCATTTCAAGGAGTTAATGGAAAATATGACTAAATAAAGATATTAAGAAGATGTCAGTAATAGAAAGAAGAATTTGAAAGATTAAACAGAAAAATAAAAGCACTTAAGTGAATGAAAGACAATGGATGACATTAAAAATAGATTATAGGCATACTACAGATTTGAAGTAGCAGAAGAAACAATGAGTGACTTAAAGGAAAGGATATCTGAAAGTGAAAAGATAGAAGAAAATATATAAAAATGAATGGAAAAAATGAGCAGGTGCTTAGAAAAATGAATGATAGCATGAATCACACTGACAAGATGTCATCAGAGTTTCAGAAAAAGAAGACAAGGGAAAAGGGGAAAAAGGTATACTTGAGGAAATGATGGCCAAGAACTTCCCAACTCTGAAAAAGACATGAATAGCCATATCCAAGAAGTGAAACGCACTCCAGAAAGAATAAATTATAAATCTACTCTGAGTTACTTACTTATCAGAATGTCAATTGCCATAGATTAAGAGAAAATTCTGAAAGCAGCAAGAGGAAAGTGTGATCCACTACATACAAGGAATTTTAATAATAAATTAGTCTGAAATTCTCATCAGAAAATACGGAAGTGCAAAGACAGTGGTTTGATATAATTAAGATACTGAAAGAGAAAACCTGTTAGTGAAGAATTCTTTATCTGGCAAAACCATCCATAAAAAATGAGGGTGAACATTCACAGATAAACAGAAATTGAGAGAGTTTGTCACCAAGAGACCAGCCCTATAAGAAATTCTAAAGGGAGTTCTGCAGACTGAAAGGAAAAGAGAAGAGGGAGAGACTTGGAGAAGAGTGCAGAAATGATTATCAGAAATGATCACTAAAAGGATAAGAGAGACAAAAATAAGATATGACATATGAAAACCAAATGACAAAATGGTTGAAGTAAGTAACACATATACAGTAATAACATTGAATAAAATTGAACGTTAATCAATTAAATGTCCCAATCTAAAGACACAAGCTGACAGAATACATAAAAATTATAAGCCATCTATAAACTCTCTACAAGAGACTCAACTTAGATCCAAAGTTACAAAGAGGCTGAATGTGAAATGTTGGAAAAAGATATTCCACACAAACAATAACCAAAAAAGAGCAGAAGTAGCTATATTAACAGTGAACAGACTTTAAATACAAAGCTGTTGTAAGAGATAAAAAAAGGGCATTGTATATTAATAAAAGGGGCAATACACGAGGAAGAAATAGCAATTATAAATATTTATTCATGTAACCAGGGTAGCCCAAATTACTTGAGGCAAACACTAGCAAAACTGAAAGAAGAATAGATGTCTGTGCAATAATAGTTAAGGATTTCAATACAACACTCACAAGATCAACTAGATAGCACATCAATAAGGATGAACAATATAGTAAATGAAATATCTGAAGAGTTAATCAAGAAAATAATTCCATATACAATAGCAAAGAAAAGAATCAAATATATAAATAAATTTAACAAAGGATGTAAAGAGCTTGCACATGAAAACTACAAACATTGCTAAAAGAAATTAAAAAGACATAAATATATGAAGGACATTATGTGTTCACGGATTAAAAAATAAATATGCTAAGATCTCAATTCTACCCAAAGCAATTTACTAATTCATTGTAAACCCAAACAATTCAAACATTCTTCTTTGCAAAATATGAAAAGTAAATCAATAAATTTATATGGAAGTGTAAGGGGTCCACCACAGCCAAAGCCATCTTGTAAAAGAAGAATTAAATTGATGTACTCATACTGCTTGAACTTAAAACTTTTTACAAAGCCATAGTAATCAAAACAGCATGATACTGTCACAAAGATAGAAAAAGAACAATAGAATTGAAGTGAGTTCAGAAATAAACCTTCACATACATAGTCAATTGATATTTTAAAAGACTGCCAAGTCCACTCAATTGGAAAGCAATGGTCTCTTCAACTATTCTTCAATTGAGAAAAGTGACTCTCCATATGTGAAAGAATGAAGGTGAAGCCCTACTTCACACCACATACAAAAAACAACTCAAACAGATAAAAGACCTAAATATAAGAAACAAAAATGTAAAATACTTAGAAGAAAACTTTCAGAAGTATCTTTACGACCTTGTATTAGGCAATGGTTTCTTACACTTTATACCAAAAGAACAAGCAGGGAAAGAAAAATTTGGGAAATTGGACTTCATAAAAACTAAAAACTTTTGTCCATCAAAGGACTTCATCATGAAATTAAAAAGACAACCTTAAGAATGGGAGAAAGTAATTATAAACCGCATATCCAATAGGGGTTTCAGTCCAGTATATATAAAGAGAACCTTCAATTTAATATTAAAAAGTCAAATAATTCAATTAAAAATGGGCAAATATTTCTTCAAAGAAAATACACAAATGCTCAAAAAGTACATAAGAAAGATGCTCAATATAACTAGGTACTATGGAAATACAAATCAAATTCATGAGATAACATCAGACCCATTAGAATTTGTTTATATATATATATGAGCTCACAATACAGCTTATCGTAGTATTTGGAACATATGAATTTATTCTTTCTGGGTTGAAATAGAATAGCAATTAAAGTGCCACCTACATTATATGGTGATTTTACTCCATGAGGATGCCCGTTGGACTTTCCCAGTGATACACCATGGGAGAAGGCAATAGCACAGGAGCAACAGCATGAGTTGTGAGTTATTAATGCCAGGGTAGAAGCTATTAGTTACTCCAGGTGAATACAGTGTCATGCAGAATTGCAATCTTGGTCACCAAGAGCATCACACTTATTTTACAGTCCACTATTGTCTCAAAGGTCACTGTGCAACAAATCAAAAATGATTTCAACCTCTTGAAAAGGACAATAGGAGGACCTCAGACATGAACTTCATTAACATTCTCCCCTACATCCTCAAGTGTAGAAGGATTATTGAGAAAAATATAACTTTGGGACCACTCAGAGCATTACCATTTATAAGCCTCCCAGGTAGGTCTGAATAAAAGGGCTTCTTTCATCCTAGGTAAATGAATGGAAGTAAATAAACAAAAGCCTATGAAAAAAATATGTTATCTATTTGGATTGTAAACTTTCCAGCAATGAGCTGATCTGTGCAATATCTAAATTCTCTTCAAATTTTTCACCTCATTTACTGTGAGATTTTATTCCTCAGATTTGCCAGAATAAGAATTGAGGTCATCCTGGTCATGTAGTCATTTTCTCCATAGTATTACCTATCTGGTGTTATATCTGATCCAGTCCTTCATGGTAATCCAAAAGGTCATAATCAAGAAATTCAATCGAGAGTCAGCCCTTGACATGAGTTTGTTAAAAAAGAAATTAAATAAAAAGAAACAAAAAAGAAAAAATAGAAAAAAGTAAAAAAAAAAAAAAAAGGACTTTCTAAAGTTTAAAAGTGTATTGTCCTCACCATGCTATAATATGGTTGTGGAGCTAAATTTAAATTGCACTTATAACAAAGAAAAGAGAATTTTATTCAATATCCTCATCAGGCAATCTTTGTAACAATTTTAGCATTTAGTGTTCAATCACTTACCATGGAAAACAACACATTGGCAATTGAAGTCAAATGCAGATGGCCAAGAGAGTTAACTCTTCAATTTTAATATATGAAGAAGAAGAAATATTTTCAGCTCACTAAACCTCTCATAATATATAATGTGGTGATAAAACCAGTATGTAGCTGAAGGATTGCTATGGGAGAGAAATTGGATAAAGTATAATATTCAAAGCACCTAGGGGTGTGCCTGATACTCACCTGTATTTGATCAATAATACTATGTATTTATAGTAATAAGTCCAGTTTATATATGGAGGTATCATAGATACCAACATCTTCACTTTATAATTCTAAGGATATAGGCCAGCAGGTTGAATGCATTAGTTTTCATGCATTGTAATAAGTGTCAACAATTGGACATTGGAGGAAACATTAGGAAAATTATTCTATGTATATGTATCACACATTTACAGATTCAAAATGTATCCCTTGAGAAAATAATTTCTGTGAAAAGTGCAAATGTCTAACTTCCAGGAATGAAATAATTTCAAAAATATACACTCAATGAATGATTTATGAAGCTTTCTGTATCTTCATGCAGATTCTAGAGAAATCAGTAAACCATGCTCTAAAACTGTAGTCCAGCCGATCAAGTAAGTTATTATCTTTACAGCATGTTAAGAGTCTCTGTGTTAATCTGAATGTCCCAATGCCAAGAGCACAGATACGTAATACAATTTCTTTTGGTGTGGGGGGAATCAAACAAATCCTCCATAAGGATGTCAATTTTAGAAACAACTTATATAAGAAGAGATTTTATGAATTGCCTTCATAGACTGCTTTGAATTACAAATGTATTTTTTTCCTAATATTCAAATGGTTGTGACATTTCAAATCTGAGCCTCTCAAAGATGCTACTGTTGTACTTAAAACAATTGGTAATTTCTCTCTCAAAAGAACCAGGGGCAGCTTGATGTCTTAGAAGGAATAACATTGGGTCCTATTCATTATATTTTTAAAAATTAATAACAAATAAACCTATTTTAGAAAATAGCAAGTGGTAAATGGCTGAATTTTCTAGTATATGAATGAAAAGCTCTTATATTTTTTCTCCTTACAATTGAAATTATTCTGTATTTTCTTCATAAAATATTTCCTACTTTCTATTATTTCTCAGAGAAAAAATTACTCCTCTTCATTGAATGAATTTTACTCCTCCTCATTGAAGGATGACCCCAGCAATGCTCATCACTACTGCAATTGCTATGCTTAACTTGTTACAGTCACTTTTATTTCAAACATTTTTCTGTAATATATGCTTCTAACTTACCTTTAATAACATTGGGTATACACTCTGGAAGGGAGGGAGTGTCTGTGTGTGTGTGTGTGTGTGTGCCTGTATGTGTGTGAAAGACAGAGAAAGAAAGAAAGAGAGAGAGAACAGAGAATAAACAAGTACATGTACCAGCGGCCTGTGTGCTAGAAAAGTGGAAATTTTCTCCTGTATTCCACGTCAGAAATCTTTTTCATCATCATGAATACTCTTACTTTGCCATGATTTCACTTTTTATTTTTATTTTTTTAAGAAGGTGCCAGGGATTGAACCTGGGACCTCGTACCTGTGAAAGCAGGTGCTTAACCACTGAGCAACACCTGCTTTCCTAATAATTTACCATAAAAATCTCTCATTTCTCTTCTTTTGTGCAATGTATTCAATAATGATATTAAATGGAAAAATATTTTATTTCCTTTGGATGAAGTTATTGAATATTAAAAACAAGTATTTTTACAAAAATTATAGTGACAACCTTCTCTGAATTTGAGCTGCTTTAAAGACTCATTGCATTATATCCATGATTGTTCTTAGAAAATTCAGCTATCCTGAATTCAGGATAAATTTTATAAAAGTAAATACTGTATTAATAAATATGTCAACTGAGTGACTCCTCACTTGGCATATACTATATTCTAACACATTTTGGGAATGTCACATAAAGAAAGTTACAAAAACTTACAATTTATTTAAGGAGAGTAAAATTTTGTGTGTTTTATAAACATAACCAAATGAATTCTTACAAGAATGAAAAATATTCAAAAGGGGGAATATTTAGCATGACCATCGTGTGTCTTTACCTTCCTTTTCCTACAAGAGGTGCAACAATTTCAATGTCCAGTCATATGGTGGTGATGGAATTCTTCCTCATGGAATTCTGTGACACTAGGAAGATCAAACTCTTTCATGGCTTTCTGTTTTTCTTGTTTTCTTGGTGACACTTACGGGGAACTTTCTCATTATTCCCCTGCTCACCCTAGACCACTGTCTTCATACCCCCATGTGCTTTTCCATGACATACTTATCTCTTTTCTTGATTCTTGATTCATTTCATTTACAGTCCCAAACTTTTTTCTCAAGTCTTTACCCCAAAGGAGAATCTTTTCTTTCTCAGGTCTTGTTGGTAACTCACTTCTCTACATCTGAGATGTTGAACAACAAGGCCATGTCATGTGATCACTATGCAGCCATCTGCCACCCACTGTACTATGACATCATCATGGACAGTGGAATCTGTGTGCAGATGGAAGTTGCCACCTCATTCTTTGAAGGATCTTTTGTAGGTTTATACTCATCTGGCACTTTTTTTTCCTTTTTTTCTTTTTTTTTTTTGTGGCTCCAGTAGTGTCCCTCAGTTTATCTGCAATATCCCCTCTCTCCTGAAGATTTCTTGTCCTAAGATGTATGCCATCATTGATGCCAGTGTTGCAATACTCGTTATGTTTGGACTTTTCATTAAGTTTGCATTAACTTTCCTCCATTTTCAATACAGTGCTGAAAATGCCATCAGGACAAGGGTCATCCAAAGCCTTCTTCACCTGCATGCCTTATCTCACAGTTGTGACCACAGTATTATTTGGGCTAACTGTTACCACCTACCTGAAGCCAGTCCCTGATATACCAAATCAGTCCCTGGTGCCTCCGTCTTTGAACCCTGTAATATATAACTTAAGGAGAAGGATATCAAGACAGCTTTGTGGAAAATTCTATGGAAACTAAGCATCTATAAGTTTTTTTTTAAGTTTATAAAAATTATTTTATTTCAGATGTGAAAATATAAGAATTACTTACATATAAAATTTAAGGGTACTGAAGCATCCAAACTTTTAAGTTCCAACTTTAGCTCCTTATAAATGTATTCAAATTTAAGTGAGACAATATTCACAATTGAAAGAGGGAATTACATTTCTAGAAGTTGGAATACAGGGAAAAATAACATTCTGTCACTGATAAAAATGCACAAAACTCTAGTGGTCAGTGCTGTAGACTCCCCAACACCCACTCCATTCTAAAGGATTACTCTGAGAAAAATATAGCAATCTCATTGGCTCTGCCAGTGATTGGGGGAATGGCCATGGGACGTATTTCTGATCAATAAGACATAAGGATACATGAGGACAGGTTTGCTGGGAGAACCTCTGAGAAAATCTCCTTCAAATCTATGAGGGAGAAATAGAAAAAAAATTGCCATCTTCTTCCTCTAACTAGTGCCACATCTTGGAAGAAATAACAGTTATTGTGTTACCAACTTGGGAATAAAGCAAGCACTAAAAATGATGCAGCAGAGAGAAAAATGGATCCTTGGTGACATAGAGAAATACTGGAGCCCACCTACTTGAATGTCTTCTAATGTGGGGCTATAAATTTTCTATTATTTAAGTCACTTTGAATCAGGGTTTTCTGTCACTTGCATCCAAAATCTTCCCAACCAAAGCAAGAACTAACAAGAAGTTAAAAGTGAACCTTAACAGAAGGTCATAATTTATTGGTATTGGATATTTTCTAAATTTTCTCCACTTGACAAATCAATATAGTTTAGTCATTTAAAATTTTCATTTAGAGTTTACATACTATCTTCCCTCTGGATTTTCATTAATAATTAGCCTCTAACCAGATATTTATCCTCTTGTATATTATTGTCAGCATCAAACAGAACAGAAGGAAGAGAAGCAGCAGCTGAATTTCAGCTCTCTGTTAAGGAACAAAAAAATTGTCTCTCTTACCTAACCAGTTTGAAGAATATGTCAATAAACCTTTTCCTGTGGACACCCATAGAGATGGTATAGGAAGGAAGGAATCCAACAACCTCCTAAAACTGTTTTTAAAAGTAAAAACAACTAAGCACTTTCTGTGGGAGATGTTTGTGTGGGATGTGGTGGGAGGTGTGGGAGGTGGGCAACATGGGAATCCCAGTGGGTTCCATGTAATAATTTAGGTAATCTAAGCACCTCTTAAAATATATTTATATATATAAATATAAATAACATTTTTGTAAGCAAATGCAAATATATGCATATATATTTATATATCATTTTGCAAATATTGATATGTATTGTGAAAATTTTGATTTTTACCCACAATAAAAAAAATTTAAAAAATTAAAAAAAAAATAATATTTCCCTCATTCTCTTTCTTCCTGGCCAAAGCTCAAGTAATTGTTACTGATGTTGTGTGATTGAGAGTGTTGGTAAACATTTCTAACAACCTTAAATAAAAAGAGTGCATGCAAAGTGCTAAGAATAGTGCTGGACAAAAGAGATTATTAGCTATTACTATTAACAGTAATCTACTTACAGGGATCAAAATCCTGTACCAAATCTAAGATTAAGTGTGTCCTAGTGTCATTGAAGCTCCTATGAGTTGATTTGTAATAATGTGTTCTTGCCCTTTGTAGCTAGAATTTTGCTTTACTCTTATCAAATTTTTGCCAAATACAATCTAAGGGCTAGTGGACACCTTTCACTATGAGATGCAAGCAGCAACTTTGGCATTTCTTATCACACACACATACAAAAAAAACCCATATGAGAAAGCTGAACTTCCTGGACAGAGAGGTTTTTCTGTCAAAACTGGCAGGGTTTAATCATGCTATTTTCAAAGGTTTTTTTTTTTTTTTTTTTTTTTTTAAGATTTTATTTATTTATTCATTTATCCCCCCCTTGCTGCTTCTGCTCACTGGGTCAGCTAACCACGCCATGCGGGCAGGCTTGCCTTCACCAAGAGGCCCCAGGAACTGAAACTGGGGCCTCCCACATGGTAAATGGGAGCCCTACTGATTGAGCCACAGCCGCTTCCCTATTTTCAAAGTTTGACCATTGAGTTGAACAGATTTGCTTCAGCTTTCACCCTGTATCAGTCTTCTCTTCCACTCCCATGGTGGAACTCCCTTCTACTTTCTAAATGGGTTGCTGTCTGATTCATCAATAACTCTGCAAAGCTGTGAGATCTTGGAAAGTAATCAATCAAGTCCTGAAGGTTTCACAAATTATTTTTCCACTTGATTGTCAAATAAATGACATAGTAACTGCAAGTTCTTTGTGACATTATGTAGGTTCAAAGCATACAGAGTTAAATCTCCTTTATATTTTGGATTGTTGAGATTTATACAATGAAGGTATATGTTGGAATTTTGGAACAGGTACTGTGAAGATGGTGTCGTGGATGAAATGAGACCTTATATGAAAGAAAGATGGGATCAGGGGGCCCTCCACCATAAAGGAGAAGAGCCCTGGACTGCTTCCCATCCTGGCTTTTATTGCAAGAAATTAAACAAAGGATTCACTACTGTGCATGTGTTTGTTTAATACACGAATATGTTTTTAGCATCACTATTTATCTTTTCTTAGTAACTATTGAGAACCTGTCATGGGAAGAGAGGTGTCTCATCTGAGTCATCTTCACTATTCGCATGTACTGTCCTTGGCAGTTTTCTGCTTGGACGCAGATCATGCATTCTTTTCCTATCATAACTCACTGCTTCAGAAACTTCTTAAAGGCATACTGTTTCTGTCTGTTCTCCATCATTTTCCCCCTTTTCATTTATCACTAAAATAGCTTAATTTTAGAATTCTTGTATCTTAAAGATGGCTTTTGACAATACTAGGGTTCTGACAATTGCTGATCTCTGTACAGGACAACTGATGGGAACCAAAGCGGTTATCTTCACATTTGCCTTCCAGTAGGAGTGAGAATCCTACCACCACAGGCCCTCTGATTTTCCTGATGGTCCCCATCGACTGTGCCTGTCTTAGGTTGTCCCTCCCTTGAGGAATCTTACCTGTCATTGACTATCCAGTCATCCTCTGGGACCGATCAGGATTTCTTAAGCATACTGTGCTTCCAAGCTTCTGCACCTAAGAAACACGTTACGTTTCCATGTCTTCTGATGAGTCGTTAATCAGAGAAAGATCTTAGTTTATCAGCACACTTAATACCCATCATGGCTGGAAAGATACAAGAATTCCAGAGTATAAGATACATATATAAAACACTGATTAGAGAATATTTCTTTTTTTTTTCAGCATGCTGTTCTAGCAATCAAACTATTAAATTTCTGCAGAGTAGTAAATGGCTTTGCATATTTCTGTTGTATTAATTCTCAGAAGATTCACTGTTGACTTCAGAGGACTATATAAGAAAATACAAAATGAAGTTAAAGTTTTCAATATTAAGCAGTATAAAACAAAGGGAAAGGCAAGCTTAACTTATGCTTTTACTGTTACTATTTGAGTTCTGTGATATTTTTCTTAACATAAAAACACTCAACAAACTATTATGCTTATTTTTCTTTTGCAAATAATTGAGCAAGCACTGGCGCATTATACACATTATGATAATGACAACTATCAATACTCCCAACATCAACCAAAAAGGCAACTGAATGGACTTCTTCCACCAATGAAATGGATTTTTTGTATTCAAATTTTGGGATATCTCATCCAAAATTCAGCACCTGGTGTTTCCTGCAATTCATTTTGAGACATACTCAATGCCTTATTTGTAATAAAAGAATATTTAAAGAAATATTATGTTTCCTATTAGATGATTTTTCACCTCTTCCCAATCAGGCTCACTATTATTATATGTCAAGGGAGTAATGCAATAGGTGCTTTCATTCCAATCACATTTAAGACTTCTTAACAGGTTTAAATTATATATTTGATTTCCTAAATGTACTATTGCAGTTTCTAAATTATTTATTCTATTATTTAACTCTAGATCTATATGTGATTGCCTATGTCACATCTCACTTGCGTTTTTATGTCATTCTTTCACATATTGTTTTGTTTGTACTCCTTGATGTAAGGCAGTACCAGCAACTGCTGCATCAGTAATAATTCCAATTAAACCTAATATTCCCATGATAATGATACCTATCACTCTCTTTGTTCTTTTTAGATAAGGATCAAGAAAATGCCATAAAATTTGGAATTCTGCGGATTGTTGCCAATATCTTGACATTTGAACTGGTAGCCATAATCCTCTTCGTCTATGAGCTAAAAAGGGGTCAGATTTTCTTTTATGTAGGAGTTTTTTATACAAGTATATAGGGAAAATTTGAAACAACTAATATTGTTATGTGTTGTTGTGACCACTCCTATAATAAACACTACTGGGTCTCTTACACAAATGGTCAAAAACTGAGTTGACTTTTTTACCAATATGTTGGATTTGGTTTTATTACCTTGCCGCTCAAAAGTAGGTCTGATATCTAAAATGACCTCCATAAAAAAGTTTGAGTTTTATTAATTGCTTCATTCCAAGGTTGTGGGATAAATCTTCCCTGATGAGTACAATTTAGTGATGTACTTGTACTTATGACATCCCCAAAATTCCAAAAATAAGGATAGCTTTCATTAGTTGTTTTTGTTGAATATTCATTGTCCAATTTATGGTTTTGTTTACATTAGGTTTTGGTATCCCTATAAGGGCCCAATCCTTTACAATTCCATAGGAATCATTAAAGAGCACAACCTCATATGAGCCATGGTATGTATGCCATTTATCACTTTGTAATCTATTTGATACTGGACATGTATGATTTATCATTTCTTTTGGTTAATAGGGTAGAGAAGGGAATATAAGAATATAAATTTCAGTTTGATTTCTTTCAGTTATAAGCATATTGCGATTTCGGGGCTGTATACATGGATCAATGGGTCCTATGCAGATGGGTCATTTAAGAAAAGGAATTCCCTTCCTCATCATGTTTTAGAGGAAGCTGAGAATTAACAGGTCCAGGAAAATGAAAAGACAGATTCATATAAACAGGGTAGGATTCGTCACCCCAAGTCAACAATTCCAAAAGGGGTGGATTAGTAATATAAGCCCAATATGTATAATTATGTGAAGGTGCACTATTTACTGCTGTGGTAGTCAAGGTAAGCATAGCAAGGAATAACTGTGTTAGAGTGACATTTTGCCTTTTAAAAGTTACCATCTTTTCTGCTTCATGTGTGAGCTTCTTCAGCTGACCCCAGGTGGGAGTAGAAGACTGCTGGGGTAACTCGGCCAAATGCTGCTCCTTATCATTTTGACTTCTCTTGCTATTCATGTCTTGGTTTCAGATGTATAGACGGTACCCAAATTTGGTCTCCTTTATCTGTAATGATAAGAGCAAAACCTCAACCCCATATCCTAACTTCTGCCTTTTCCCATTGATTATTTTCTTCATTCTTCCAATAAACTGGTTGTCTAATATTTGTTTCTGTATTTTTCCTGATTTTTGCCAGAAACATTCTGCTGCTGATGTATCTGATTCTGACCTTCAGTTAGTAAAATTTATCATAAATAATGCTTTATATAATTGTTCTCACATCTCACCACTTCCCCCTTTTTGTTTTTGTAACATTAATTTCAGGATGTGATTACTTTTTTCAACAATAGCTTGACCCTTGGGGTTATTTACTTGGGTAATAGAATTTTGGAGATGTTTACAGAGTTGTGTTAAAAGTGTTTTTGAGGGGACTGCAATGAGGATAAATACATGCTTGTGGGAAGGCAGAACGAGTAGGGTGTAAAGCCTTAAAGACATAATATTGACACATGGTGGGTGTATGGAACATTATTTGTGGCAGGACCTTTTATTGATATTTAGTGAGTGTATTTTTGTTAATAATTGAAAGAATATAATATAAGTGAAGGATTGTTTATAAACAGGGGTTTAACTGTTATATTCCAATCCTTCATAATATGTATACATGCATTCACATGCTTACCAAACCAGGGGACACACTGATATACTTGGGTAATTGCTGGCTAGAGTCCTGGAGAGATATAAGATAAATGATAATATATATATTTAGTTTAATAAGCTTATACTGACAATTAGAGTGAGAAACATAAATAACATAATCAATTAAAAGATTAAGTCAATATTGAACAAAGTTACAGAATGACAGATAAATAGAGCAGTTTTATATATATACTTACAAATATTTAGCTTTTTGCTGGGAAGTGTTGAATTAGCAACTGATACTAGAGTTTTGGTTGACTGTGTTCAGATTAATGAATATGATACTATAGATGCCAACTTGTGAGTATTTTTGTAATTTCCGAGGAAGGGGCAAGCTTCCTCAGGAAGGAACACAACACTCCTTGGGCAGTACATGTTAAGGTTTATGCATCAATCCCTAGGAAAGTGGCCAGCTCCCCCAGAGAGGAATACAACACCCTTTGAAATGCACTTTATCTTTTTTAATTTGTTACTAAATATCCTTGATGTGCTTACTATTTTAATTTTCAATATTTTCCTGAAATATGAAAAATGTTAACTAGTAAGGCATTGGTTTATTGATTAACAAAGTTTTCTGCATGATGTTTTACTTTTAGGTTTGAACAATACTCACCAAACTTTTTACTAAAGTTTTGATTAGCATTTAAGTATGTTATACATAATTCATAACTACAGTAGATCATGTAACAACAAACAATAAGAGTTTTAAGTAGCATACATCCAATAAATAAACTTTTATTTCTTATGCATTTAAGATTCTTAGTAGCATGAATAGAATTACCTTAATTTCTTTATTTTGTATAGATTGAGTCATAGGTAAAAACAAATTTTGAATATAAACTTGATTTATTGTTGACTATTTTACTGGAAGGGGAATGTAGACTGGTTTGACTTGTTTAAGATACTAAAGAAAGCCTTAGCAAGTTTTTTTATATATATACAAAGTGATAGTGACATAACTGGATATTAATTTTTTGCAACAAACTAGCAATACTTGGGACTGCTGCATACTGCAGTGGTGTTATTTTACTTTACTATAATTTACTGTTATGCATTACCCCTGGCGGCCCCTAATGACTGCTTTATTTTTGTAGCTATAGATTTGTGTTTTTTTAGAAGAGGTGGGGTAAATCAGATAAACTTAAGTTAAAGCTTTTGTGTTTTGATTTTTAGGTAGAGAAGTAGTTTCTGTGACACATATTATTATTTTATTTCAAAATAAATTATGATCAATAACATTATACTTTTATTTAATATTATACTGAAACATTACTAAATTTTCAGGAATTTTATATACTTTTTAAGTAGTCATATGAACTTTTTATTCATACAACTTTAATTGTCATAAGGTTAGAAAATTTCTTTTAATTGTGCAACAGTTTCAAATACTTCATTCAACTTATAATATATCAAATGAACTTAACTATTTGTAGTATTTTACCTTTTTCTAGGAAAAAGACCAAATCATTTGTAAAAGTTTGAAATAAAAAGCTACTTTTCAGGATTTGAATTTGAGAAAGTAGGTTTGAACACTATGATTTTTAAAAGTGACAAAACTTGTTTCTCCAAGGAAATAAGATTAAAGCACAAAAAGCTACTTTGATAAAACAGACTTTCTTTTTTGCATACTGATTATTTATAAGCACAACTTTTTGTAAACATTTACTAAAATAGATTAATGATTTAAGAAATTTTGAGAAAGAATGAAACTTTAACTTTGTATTATTATACTGTTTTACATTAAAGCTTTTAAATTTTTATAGATAGACCCATTAAATCTTACTTAATATTGACCACAAAAATTCCTTTTCCACAAGCTTTCTGCACTTTTTGTATTCATTCAGGTTTTGTCCCACATTTTACTTTGTTTTAATAACTAGGGATATTATCTTAGGACAAAATTACTTTCCTTTTCTTTAATAATAAAAGCACATTCTATATACCTTCCATACTTAAGTTACCAAAATGATTTTGGAAACTGTTTCCAAGCAAACATCTGACAACATACAATTACTATCAACATTAAACAAACTTGTTAGAATAATGATTTAATTTGATTATAACTATTTTTATTATTTTAAATTAATACCCATATTTAGTTATTAATATAAGCACTTATTTAATTTTGGCCATTTGAATAGAACGCTTATAATAATATTAATTTATCAATTTAATAGTACCTTCTGGAGGTATCAAAATATACACTGACACTGAATAGACAAACACAAAACAAGTTACAACACATCAATAAAAACAGACATCTTTGATTTTATTGCTTTTTGAAAAATTTTCTGGAAAGTTATTTTCACTTTTCTAGTGGTTTAATTTTATTAGCTTCTCTCATCCCACAGTCTTATCATTATGTAGGCAGTAGGAGGTTTACAAAGTTGCTGCTGGAATGTTTTCCCTATTTCAATTAACTCTTTGGTAGAATAGTGATGTCCCTGCAACTAATGCTAGATCTTCCCAATATTAATCTTACTAAATGTTTTCGAATAGTCCCTTTTACTCCTGAATTGGCTAGACAGACTTCATTTTGTTTCTCAAGTATTAATTTTTCAGTAGTAGCAAAGTCTGGGCTGGCACATCTCTAGGTGACAACTTATAAGTTTGCCAAGAATTTGGGGGGTGAAATTAACATTAAGCCATTGTGAATTTCAAACAGTTGGTGCTGTTGGAGAGGGCTGCTGTTTACAATCTTTTTGATAATATCAGCTGTAGGCTGGGATAAGTTTCAAGTCTCTTCTGGGGCTCATCTTTCTCTGAGCTCAGTTGCTCTGGTCTCCCCACAAAGTCAGCTGTAGACTATCAGGCTCTCTCTCTTCCCAGGTCCTCTGCCATGTCTATGGAGCCATCTCTATTCCTCTGTGTTCTTCTCCTGTGTGTTTACTTCCCAGGGCTCTAGCATCCAAAAATTCCAACTAACTCTTCTGCCCTGTCATTATTCTCTCCCACTATAGGTTTTATGGGGGAATTAAAGCAGTAGAATTAGTATGTAGAGATGCTAAATAATATGTTTCCCTTTTTCTACAATTACCTAGGTCATATTTAATCTAGGGCAAATTTAATATATTTTTTAATTTGTTAGGCATTTTATTTTAAAAGGCTAAAATAAGGATGGCATATGCATTTTTATTAATCCACAGTCATTATCTCAGAATGTGAAAGAGTTAGATGTCAGTGATATTGAGTGTGGTCCAGTAAACCAGGCTTCAGTATTACATGGGTATATAAGTAGTGATAGGCAGAGAAATGCCTTCCAAAGATGTCCATATTCTACATTCTGGGACCTGTGAATGTATTGCCTTACATGGCAAAAGAGACTTTGCAGAAGTGATTAAGAATCTTGGGCTGGTGAGATTCTCACAGATTAATTCTGTGGGCCCAGTGTAATTTCATGAGTCCTTAAGGTACATAATTGTTCTTACTTTAGAACTGTAGTCAGTGACACATGTTTAACAAAACATGGCCAGAAAAATGCATCATTCCAGGTTTTGGAGATGAATGCAGAGATTTATGAGTCAAAGAATCTGTGTGCTTTAGAGGATGGAAAAAGCATAGAAATGGATTTTCTCTAGAGACTACAGACAGAGATGGAGCCCTGCTGATACCTTGAATTTAACCAAATGTAACTTGTGTTAGATTTCTAATTTACAGAACTTTAAAATAGTAAATTTTGTTATATTAAGCCACAAAATTTCTGGTAATTTGTTAAAGCAGCAAGAAGAACTAACATAAGCACAAAACCTTTTTGTTAATATTTCCCTTGAATCAGAATTTCTGGTATTACCAGGTACTCAGACTATGAATCTAAAGTCTTAGTAAAATGTAAAGAATATCAAAAAGAAAAAACATACATTAATACTCTGAAGATTTTTATAATAAGTACACAACATGAAAAATATGCCTTTCTAAAATCTTTAAAAATTTAGCAAATTTGTTAATTACAATATTAAAATTTTATTCCATAACTCGGTATTTGGATGCATCTATTAAAGTTCATATTTTTCTCTTTTATATTATAGAATTTAATATATCACTTAAATTAACAGGAAATAAACTTCTACTATTATATGACCTACTGAATGTAAACCCTTCCTGTAACTGGATAAAATACTGCATACTTGATTAAATGTTACACTTACCTGCCCTCACTCTCTCCCACTCTTAGCAGGTCAGGGTTACATGGTGGCGACTGCGGCAAAGCAAGAGCCTCAGAGAGCTTCGGAGACACCACTTAGGCCACCACAGCCAAAAACATAAAACGACTCTGGGGCCTGTCTGCAGGCCCCGCAAACTCTCAATGAGTCGTAGAAATCTCATTGTATCAGAGTAAGATACACAGTAGCTTTGATTGTGTATGTGGTGAGCTGGAGCCACCTGATTACTAACAAAAGACATCTTCTCTTAATCTACAATTACCAGAGCTTCCTTTTGAAATACATAGCAACAAAGGAAGAAAAGAAGCAAAACGGAAGTAGTGCTTACCAGCACCTTAGAAGGATGCTGCTCAGGACAAGTCTAACACTGTCTACACTGTGAGGAGAATGTTCATAGAAACCTATTGTGTGCATATTTATCACATTTTTGTTAAATGTTAAGCAGCTTAGCACAAGTACATCTGAGTGCATAGTGTGTCAATTAATTCTATTTGAGTATCTGGAGTGTTTTCCTTTAATTTTTTTTCTTTCTTTCTTTATTTATTTTTTATTGTGGGTAAAAATCAAAATTTTTGCAATACATACCAATATTTGTAAAATGATATATAAATATATATGCATATATGTGCATTTGCTTACAAAAATGTTATTTATATATATATAAATATATTTTAAGAGGTGCTTAGATTACCCAAAATATTACATGGAACCCACTGGGATTCCCATGTTGCCCACCTCCCACACCTCCCACCACATCCCACACAAACATCTCCCACAAGTGTGGCCCACCACCTTCAATGGACTTACATATCCTGGGGTCTTGCCACCAACCATAGACCACAGTTCACATTGTAGACCACACTCTCTCCCACGCAGTTCTGAGTGGTGTGTGCTGATTTAAAATGGCCTACATCCATTGCCACAATGGTACTCAGGACAACCTCCAAATCCCAAAGAAGCCCCTGTATTTCAACTGCTCATCCCCTCCCTGCCCCAAAAGTGTCAAGTGGCCACTGGCTCCACCTCACTGTTATAATTTCTTACATTGCTAGATTCGCCATATGTGTACAACAGAATACCATCAAGTCCACTCTAGTCAATAATTCTTCCCCCAATCCTGAGGGGACTGGGATGGTGATGTCCACTCCACCTCCAAGTGAG
>JAKSZT010054267.1:100020-147091 GCA_026826555.1 Tolypeutes matacus | reverse complement strand
ATATATTTTAAGAGGTGCTTAGATTTTTGCCCATTCTTTTTAATGTCCCTATCCGCTAATTATATTTTGTTTTTTGTTTTTTGGTTTTTGGTTTTTTTTTTTCCCTGAGTTTCCTTATGTTTGTCTCTTTCATGTAAGCTTATCATAGTTGTTTCTTTTCCTAGTAAGTGTATTTGATTATTTTATGGACTACATGTTCATGGAGGATTTGGATCACAGAAGGGTTACAATGGGTACTGCTGTGGATTATTGGAGTGTTTTCTTTAAAGGTCTGCAGAGTTGCTGCCCCTTTCTGGAACTATGAGTACTGCAATCTTTTTAATTCTCATATGAGTAGAGCATTTTGAGCTTTAAATCTAAGGAGAACTCAACGGCCTGGCTGGTATATGCAATGAATATCAAGAAGCCATCTTGTTGTGGAAGCAGAATTATTTTTCTTCTCACTGTTTGAAAGATCTTTCCTTTTGATGCCAGTGTTCTTCCTTGTTTACACAAGTTCAACAATTTGAGCAGTAGAGGCAAGAGTAAGGGTTTCCAATTGGCAGAGAAATTTGAAAGTATCATGAATAGTCACGGTTTTGATCTTGGCTCTAGGAATATAAACTTAAAATCATTGGTTTGTGGAGGCAATGGCTTGGTTTTTTCTACTTTAGACAATGACTGTGACAAAAGAGCAGCCATCAAGAAAATTATCCTTACTGATCCCCAGAGTGTTAAACATGCTCTACAAGAAATAAAAATTACTAGAAGACTTGACCATGATAACTTTGTGAAAATGTTTGAAACTCTTGGTCCCCGTGGATGCCAGTTAATAGATGATGTGGGCTCTCTTACTGAACTGAACAGTGTTTTCATCATTCAGAAGTACATGGAGACAGAGTTGGTTAATGTGCTGGAGCATGGACCTTTACTGGAATAACATGCCAGATTTTTCATATATCAGCTGCTACGTGGACTCAAGTATATTCACTCTGCAACTGTATTGCACAGTGATCTCAAACCAACTAATCTTTTCATTAATACTGAAGATTTCATGCTGAAGATAGGTGACTTTGGTCTTGCATGCATCATGGATCCCTATTATTCCCATAAGGTTCATCTTTCTGAAGGTTTGGTTACTAAATGGTACAGATCTCCACATCTTTTACTTTCTCCTAACAATTATACTAAAGGCATTTACATGTGGGCTGCAGGCTACATCTTTGCTGAAATACTTACCTGTAAAAACCTTCTTTGCAGCACAAATGAACTTAGAATGATGCAGCTGATTTTAGAGTCTATTCCCAAGGTACATGAAGGAGATCATCAGGAACTTCTCAGTGTAATTCCAATTTACATTAGAAATGACATGACTGAGCCACACAAAACTTTAACACAGTTGCTTCCAGGAATTAGTAGAGAGGCACTGGATTTCCTGGAACAGATTTTTACATTTAGCCCTGTGGATCAGTTGACAGCAGAAAAAGCACTCTCCCATCCTTACATAAGCATATATTCTTTTCCAATATATGACCCAAGTTTAAGTCATCCTTTTCATATTGAAGGTGAAGTTGATGATATTTTGCTTATGGATGAAACTCACAGTCACATTTATAACTGGGAAAGGTACCAGGGTTGTAAATTTTCAAAGCATGATTGGCCTATGCATAACAACTTTGATATTGAGGAAGTTAACCTTGACCCAAGAGCTCTGTGTGATGTCACTGATGAAGAAGAACTACTAGTTGATCCTAGAAAATATTTCAATTGAGATTGTGAAAAGTATCTGGAGGATCCTGCTTTTGAGCCTTGTTGGCAGTACCAAGACCATCATGAAAACAAATGTTGTGATCTAGAGTGTAGCCATACTTGTAACTACAAAATGAGGTCATCATCATATTTAGATAACTTAGTTTGGAGAGAGTGAAGTTAACCATTATTATGAACCCAAGCTTTTTATAAATCTTTCCAATTGGAAAGAACAGAAAAGCAAGTCAAAATGTGCAAGAAATGGATTGTTTAAAACCAGATCGCTCTAGAGGAAGCATCACAGCAACTGGTTGAAGAAGAAAGGGAAAAGAATCAGGGATTTGACTTTGATTCCTTTATTGCAGTAACTATTCAACTTAGTTCACAACATAAGCCTACTGATGTTGTTTATGAATTAAATGACTTGAGTATCTAGTGTCCCAACTATAATTAAAAGACTTGATATCAAAGTCAGTAACCCAAGAAAAATTTGAGAAAGGAATGGCAAATTTGGCTCAATTAGAAGCCTTATACCAGTATTCTTGGGATAGTCAGTTTCTGAATGGTGAGAAGGACTGTTTTCTCATGTCAGTTTTGTTCTGAGGTAAGGAAGAATGAACAAAATGAGAAGGAAAACACACCAGTTACTTAGACAGGTTCTTTAGCAGGAAAGAAAATACTGAAATGCTAGAAACTGAACCAGTAGAGGATGTAGAAAGAGGAAATGAGGAAGGATTTCTGAACAACAATGGGGAGTTCCTATTTAAAAAGCAGCTTGAATCCAAAGGCATCCCACTCTTTCACAGTCCCATTGGGTCACCACTTAAGTCAATATAGGCCACATTAACACCTTCTGCTATGAAATCTTCCCCTTAAATTCCTCATGAAACATACAGCAGACTTCTGAAACATCTGAACTAAAACACTCAGCAGACATTTCTTTTTGTATTCTTCATGAAATGTGTTTTGTCTTTTTTTTTTTACTAGTGTTTAAGTCATTTTTACTTGAATCAGATGGTGTCATTTTAGTAAAGATTTCATTAGTTCTTGTTTTTTAAAATATAGAGTCATTAATTACAAGTGAAAGTTTTCATTTTAACTGGCATGTCATTTGCATGCAAAAAAAACATTTTAAAAAGTGGAAATAATGCAATGCAGCAGGAGACAAAAGAAATGCACTAAGATAAATAAAAACATTCTCAAAGAATAATAATCTGTTTTACAGGCAACAAATCTTGCTTGAAATTTACACAGTCAGACTGTACATAATTGCATGAAAATATCTTATTTTTTCCTAAAATATTTTCATTCATGAATATTTTCAGGTTTTTCATACTGTACACTTTTCTTAAAATATGGGATACCAGCAGCAACTGAAAATGGATGCCCAAACCGGTACACATGTGTTATCTATCACAAGATAACAAAAGTATGTGGCAAAACATATACCACCCATAGTCCTTCACAATATGCACTTCTATTTAGCCAGTTTATTATAATAAACTATTCTTAAGTTTCTTTCACTATTTGTACATGTTCTGATATGCATTCTTTATAGTGAAGTGTTAATACATCACTTCTTATTTAATTTAGCAAAACAGTATATTTTCTGTATTTAATTATAGAAAGATAACTTAGTTTTTGAACTTTATTTGCAAACATGATTTTTCCATTTGGCATTGTGGTTTTTTGCTTATCTAGTTGAATATATAATGTCAGCTTATTCTAAGGATATTCATGTACTTAATTTACTTGTGTTCATTTTAAGTAAATCACTCACTGTGTATATGAATTTGTATTTTGGAGGTGCTTGATCCATCTACAAAGAAAAATTAGGAATTACTTTATTATAAAATGCTCCTAGAAGTCTTAGTTGTGTTTATTTTTTTTTAATCTGTAATATTAGACTTGTATGCATGAAAGTAATCAAGGAACATCATTATTGTAGTTTAAAAGTTGTACATGATGAAACATTTTGTTTTTACTTTGTTTTGACTGAATGAGCTATTCCTGTTCCAAGGCAAGCATGAACAAAATTAGGTTAAATGTAGCATGTGACATCACAGTCTCTTAGAAATTTGTTTCACCTATTTTATTTTACTGAATACTATCTGTATCTTTGGTTATCCTGTTTAAAGAAAAAGGACAAATAAAGCATAGTCAGCAAAAAAAAATTATACTTAGCTAAAATATACTGACCAAAGAAACTGCTATGGATTGAATCATGTACCCCACAAAAACATGTTCAAGTCACAAGCTTTGTTTCTGTAGATGTATCTCATTTATAAATAAGATCTTCAAAGATCTTAGTATGATAAGGCCAAATGAAATCAAGGTGGTTTTTAATCCAATATGACTGCAGTCCTTCTAAGCAAAGGAAATTTCAACTCAATAGGAGACAATTAGTGAAAGAGACAGCTAATGACAGGGTCAGAGATTGCATTATGTATGGATTGCCAGCAAGCTACCACCAGAATGCTACATATGTCAGAGAAACCATGATCTCACTGACACCTTGATTTTAGACTTCTAGTCTCCAAAACTCTGAGACAGTAAATTCCAGTTGTTTAAGCCAACCAGTCTGTGGTACATTGTTACAACAGACCTGGCAAACTATGATAGTGACCCATTCACCAAATGTTCTGAACTGATGTGATCTGAATTATATCAGTTAGTAAATTGCCTTCCCCTGGTCTCCCAAGGCCTCCTTTCTGAAGTTTAGGCAAGTTATCATTGTTAAAGCTACCATAATTAACTAGGTGGAGTCAAATAGAATGCAATACCTATATGGTTTATCTTTTATATCTATGAATGGGAGAAAGGAGATCAATCTGGCAATTGCAAAAGACTGCAGGAGGCAGAACAACACATAAACAGCTATTTTCATCAAAGGCCAAAATATGTCAGAAGGAACTAGTCCTTGTGAGTGTGACTGCTGGGTTCTGTTATTTATAGTCTCAGCTTCCAGCTTAGCAGTTTGTGAAAAATCCACCAATCAAGTGCCAGAATGGAGAAAAATATCAGTGTTGTCTTTAATGTGAATATGTCTTAGTTTGCCAGTGGTGCTATAGCAAAAACTACAAAGCTGGATGATTGAACAACAGAATTTACTGACTCATGGTTTTGGAGGTGAAGGCCAGCATCAAGGTATTGGCAAGGCTTTCTTTTCCCACAGTTTGTAACATTCCAGCAATCATCTATCATATAGCAAAGTCCCACTCCTTGTGTCTTTTCCAATTCCCTGTGACATCTGGCTTCACCTGGCTTCTCCTAGCTTCCCCTGGCTTGTACTGACTGAATGCCTATAAGGATTCTAGTCATATGGATTAAGACCCACTCTGATGCAATTTGGTTTCATTGAAAATAAGATATTCAAAGATCTTATTCAGAAATGAGTTTAAAGCTTAGCTAATATCATCAAATATCCTATTTATAAATGGGTTCACATCAACAGGATGCAGCTTAGGATTTGAAAAATTCTTTTCTAGGGTATATGATTCAATCCCCAGTGGTAAGTTTCCACCAATTCTGTTTGTGTGTGTGTGTGTGTGTATGTGCATACCCTTTTGAAATTGCTATTTCTTCTTTTTGATAGAATATTTTATCATTATATAATTTCCCTGTGTCTAATTTTCTTTGCCCTAAAGTCTAGTTACAAAACATTAATATAATTGATACTATATAATATGGCTTAAGTATGGTAATTTAATTTTCATTTTCTGATTGTTCTCTCAATTTTTCTCTATCTTTTCTTTTTCCTATCTTTTTGTGGCATTCTTGGACTAATTTTAGAATTCCATTTTTATTTTTTATAGTGCTTTTTTTTTTACTTTATTTTGTAAATTTAATAATTGAAAATATAAACAATTAAAAACTAAAAAAAGTAAGCACAGATGAATAAATATAGACATTTCTCAATTAAATGTAATGGATACATATAAATTGAGTATCTCTTTGAATAGATTTTTGGGGGTTTTCTAGATATTATATTTCATATACAAAATTTTTCAGTCATTATGTGTCACTGTTTTACTACTTTTTGTGAAATGTAGAAAACTTACCTCCAATCATATCTCTTTACCTACCCCATCTATATCATAATTATCTTAAATTTTCCTCTACATACATAAATAACTACATAAAAGACCATTGTAACTTTTGCTTCCACCATGTAAACATATTTTGGAAATCTGAAGAAAGTTATTTTTCTTACCATATATTACCTCTTTCTGTTTTATCTTTCCTTCCTGATTTTCCAAGTTTCTCTTCATTTTACATTCCCATTCTTGTTAAAGAAATTCCTTTAGCCTATATTTTACAATAGGTCTGTTGGTGACAAATTCTATTATCTTTCATCTGAAAAAGTCTTCAAGTCCCTTTAATTTCAGAATGATACTTTCACTGAATATAGGAATATGGTCTGACAGGTCTATCGTTTCTTTGTTTGAAAAATATTGTGATAACACATTCTCATTTCCATGTTTTTTGTGGTCTTATTCAGTTATATTCCTATAACATGTATGCTGTTTTTATCTGGAGGTTTTCAAGATTTTTGTCTTTATCTTTTCTATTCTGATGTTTGTAACACCAAATGTATGTTTTGCCATGGATTTATTTGGGATTGTCCTGTTTGTAGTTTGCTAAGGTTCTTAAATCTGTTTTCTGTTTTGTTTTCCAACTTGGCTTCTGTTGACACCTGTAAAGGAGTTAAGACATATTAATACTGCTGGGCAAGGTGGTTCAAGTTCATCACTAGGCCTTCAATAACACCCCAGATGGGAGGAGGAATGACACATCTTTCCTGCTCCCCATGTGGCTTCCAATGACATCTGTGAGTGTGACCTTGTCACTGCTGACTTGGCAATCAAACTCTTGACTCTCCACTAGGCTTCTTCATACACTGCCTCACAGGGAAGGGAGAAGGATGTCCAGGTTTCTCATCTGGTCCCCATGGACACTGCGGGGAAGGAACTCATAATTGCCTAACAGAGATGCAAATCTTGCTTTGCAATGTGGCATTCTCTGACACCATCTCAGTAAAGAGTTTGGGGTAACTTGTTATAGCATGTCATGGGTGGAAATCTAAGCCCTTCTCTTGTATTTTGCTGCTCAGGGTGGCTGTGTACCAGCATTTTTTTATCCTATGGCATTTAAATGGAGGATAGCATTTATTGTGTAAAAGTGTTCAGACTTCTTGTCTGACCATTTCCTTATTTTTTTTACTTCAGAGGGCAATCTTCTGTTTGAAGCTTATTTTATCTACACTTATTGGCATTTCCAGCTTACATAAGGCATAAAGAAAACCCAAGGAATTCCTTATCATATTTTATCTTAGGTTCCAAAGTCCTAGCCAATCTGCCACCTTCTCCCCACCTGTCAATGCCTTCATTTCTAAATTTATATATAATGTCTATATTTTTTTTTTTTAGATTTACTTCACTGGAGGAATAACCACCCTACTGGAAGCAAAAGTCAGTTTCTAACACTCTTATGTGATCCTTGTGAGATTTTCTACACATCACTAATTTCGTTACTACAGGACTCATTCCATTATCACAAACAACATCATTACAATAGACATTTTGTTCAAACAAAAGAGGCGACATTATTTCCTGCCAAGCTATGCAGCAATGAAATATATCAGTAGAAGACCAAGAGTTCTTATTCTGTCTCTAGGATCAACTTCATGGTAAGTTAAATACTCATTGAGATATAACATCAACACCTAAGTCCTTTACTTGGCTCAATATCTTTCCTGCGCAATTACTTGTTTTACTTTCAAAATAACTTCAAATTTATAGAAATGGGTCAAGTTTCATGTAAAAGACATTTTTCTGAACCAATTGAAAGTAATTTTCATATTTGATCTTTCAAGACTGAAATAATTTAGTGTGTAATGCCAGAAAGAGGAAGTTCTTCGAAATAAAAATAAACAGCACCACATAAAAAATCAGGAAATCAGTATTGATATTTTATTATTATGTAATCCAAATATCTCAGTCATGTTTATCTAAGTCTTTCAATATTGTCCTTTAGAGATAATGGAAACAATTCAGGACCATTATTGAAAATATTTGCTATGATTGCTTTAATATCATTCTTCAATGGAATGATTCCACATGCTGTCCTTGACTTTTATGACTTGGATACTCCTTCAACTACTTTTTAAATACAAAAGAAGATGTGCAAAAGTGAAGAAGTTATTCAATATGGTTATCAGCACTTTCCATGTTTACACCAAAAAAAAATCAACATGTCTAAGAAATTAAGAAACATGAACCACCATGATGAAATTCTTCTTCATTAGATGTCTTGATGACTGTTTACTGCAAAAATTATTCACTGCACTAATTTAATATAGAGTTCCAATTAATAAGCTTTTATTGTCTGTTTTTACATCAGTCTATTTATTGTGCTACCAATAACTATCCATATATTGTTATTGTTCTAGTGTGCTTTTACATGTTAATATGTACTACATTTTTTGTAATATTAAATTATATTAAAACACCACAAAAGAGTTCAGACAGTCTACAACACGTGAGGGAATAGGCCCCACCAGGCTGCCCTCACTTCAGACATCATCTGCATGTTCAGGATTCCCCAAGGCCACACTCAAAAAGATCTTGTGACTACAAATTTTGGGGTACCTATGACCACAATTAAATTCAATAATCCACTAGAACAACTCTCAGAACTCAAGGAAGTACTATACTTAAAATTATAGAATTAGTATACCTAAAGGATACAAATGCATAGACAGGAGTATTGGAGGCATCCAAATACAAAGATTTCAGTTGTTCTCTCCCCATGGATTCATGGATGGGTTTACCTCCTCCAAAAAAGGATAAGAGAGTACACACTGAGTATTACCAGTCAGTGTAGCTCACCCAAGTTTTTGGTGTCCAGACTTTTTAATGTTGCTTGATCAGATACTGCTCACATGACTGACCTTTAGTCTCTATCCTCTTCTAGAGTTTGGAAGGTTGGAAATGTTATGGTTGTCCCAAAACCTCTTTCATAATTCATACTGTTAGCCTGTCTAGTGGTTAAAGACTCCAGGCAAAGATATTCTTATCAAACAGGACATTACCAAGGCCTAGAGATTAACTTTCCAGTAAATAAGGGCAAAGATCAAATCTCATTTTAGGCAATGATAAATCTTTTATACAAAATTTATTATACAAAAAGTATAATGATTAAAAGATAAGGGTTAAAATATGTATCTATTATTTGAAAAAAATATTTTCTATTTTTCCCTGAGGCTCAAAATTAGTTTTGAATAAACAGCTAAAATAGGTAGATGATGCTTGAGAAGATGCTCTTTATTTTCTCCAGAAGACTTGAACAAAATCTAAAGCATGTTGTAGGAGATTTGATTGCTTTGTAAATAAAGAATGATTATAAGTAATTCAAATAAAAATATATGGTTTTTTAATGTAAAAACAAGCACTGGACTTGAACACCTGATTCATAATGTAGGAAACACTAATGGTCAAAAAAAGTTATGAAAACATACACTCAAGAATTCCTCTGACGTTGATGAGGTAAGATGGTGTTGGTTTAGGAGGGCACTCAATGACTAGTTCTCTGAGGATGGCCAATTGTGGACCGGGTCCTGCCTGGGGGTCTGTGCTGTGGGTGCATGAAGTGAGAATTTGGGACATCTAGTTGCAGGAAGATCGTCGGCGTGGAGTGATCGGTAGAGATTTGTGAGCTTTAAGCATACCTGTGGTGGTTAACAGAGATGGCTGAGCCTCACTCACAGGGGAAAAGGCTGGTTTGTGCCATGAATCCTGCACCCAAGACTCCTGCCCCTGGTGTGAGGGAGCATTCTCCAAGAGAGGGAGGGTTCTAACAGAAGGTGGAGAGGGGTTTAACTTCTGTGGATTTGGCTGCCTGGAACCCCCAGAGCTTTAGGTAGCAGATAAGCCAACTTGAAACAGTGCCAGGCTGAGGGGTGAGGCGAATCTGCTGCAGAAACCTGATTTACCCAGCAGCCCACTGACACTGAGGCTTGGCTCCAGAGGGGGCGGGTCAGCCAATTTTATCACTCTGCACTGACAAGCATCAGAGTTTCAGCTTCCCTGGAGAGGCCAAGAAGTAGGAAGTGCTTGATTAGTTTCCATGAGCCTAGTTAGGGGCCCCTTGTTTCAGGCGTGGTCTAGAGAGGTCTTCTTTTGGGTCCCTTATGTTGCCAAAAAAAAAAAAAAGATGCATTAAAAAAAAGAATTCTTCTTTTTAATTTAGTTTAATACCTAAAATCTGCCTCAAAACCTGCAGATAGAACCCTGCAGGGAAATTGATTGATAAACACAAGCAGCCTGAGAGGATCGACAAGGACCCTAGAAGAAACACTTACTCCTTTGCTTTGTTTGACTGTTGCTTGTGTGGTTGTTTGGTTTTTCTCTGTTTATTTGTTGTCTCTTGCTTTTATTTCCTCTTTCCTATCCCCTTTTTTCACCTTCATTTTATTTTTAATTAGGTGCTCCTACCTAGCCTCTTCTTTGCTGTGTTTCTACTTCAGTCATTTCCCATTCTCTATCTATATTGATTTTGGTATCTAAAGCTATCTCTTATCCGTCCTTCATGTTTCTGCTTTCTGGTTTCTGTTGTGGTTCTTAGACACCACGTTATTTCATTAGCCCACAACTTAAGGGTGTCAATTTCTATTCTAACTATTTTTGTTTATTCTCTTTTTTTATTAATGTTAATGTTTTCCTTTTAGCCCTTTCTTTACTCTTTCTCTCCCTCCTCATCATTCTAGCCTTCTAAATCATTATAAATATATTCCTCTATTTTGTTTCCCAATCCACTGTAAGTACTCTACTTTTTTTTCCCTATTACTCTACACTGCCTACATGAGTTAAATATTCACTTCACTAAGTCTTATTTGGCCCCTCTTCTAACTTTTATCAATATTACTATTATCCTTCTTTCTTTCTCACATCTTTCGATTCGTCTGGCACTAATCTTTTGCTTTCAAAGTAACCCAGAAGGAAGCAAGGAAATAAAATAATAAGAAGAAGAAGTGTCAAAGAGAAAACTTAACACACACACAGAACCACCAGCTAAATAAAACTCTAGAGCAGAGAGAGAAGCTAACCAACTGTATAAACCCCTCAAGATAAAATGATGATTAGAGGGCAGCAAAAAATTACAAACCACACTGAGAAACCGGTAGACATGGACCAGTCCAATGAACAAACTAAAAACCAGGAAGAGATGCAGAAAATTGAACAATGAATGAAATCTTTCCAAACAAATATCATGAACCAACTTAATGAATTGAAGAAAGAGATTAAGGATATAAAGAAGACACTGGTAGAACATACTGAAGAAATTGTAAATATACGCGAAAAGATAATGGATTTGAGGGTGATCAATGGCACAACCAAGAAATCAAAAGATGCTAGATTCACATAACAGCAGATTTGAACGTGCAGAAGAAAGAATTAGTGATGTGGAAGACAACACATATGAAATCAAACAGACAGTAGAACAGATAGGCAAAAAAAAATAGAAAAAAATCCAGCACAGACTCAGGGATTTAACACAAAACACAAAAACATATGCATTATGGGCATCCCAGAAGAAGAAAAGAAGGGAAAGGGAACAGAAGGAGTGTTGAAGGTAATAATGGCTGAAAATATCCCAACCCTATTGAGAGAGATGGATGTGCAGATCCAGGAAGCAAAGTGCACCCCAAAAAGTATAAATACCAACAGGCCAACTCCAAGACATATACTTGTCAAAATGTCCAATGCTCCAGACAAAGAGAAAATACTCAAGGCAGCAAGAGAAAAGAGAACCATTACATACAAGGGAAGCACAATAAGATTAAGTGCTGGTTTCTCATCTGAAATCATGGAGGCAAGAAGACAGTGGTATGACATAATCAAAGTACTGAAAGAAAAAAATTTCGAGCCACAAAATCTCTATCTAGCAAAACTGGCATTCAAAATGATGGAGAGTTCAAAATATTCACAGATAAACAGAAATTAAGACAGTATGTCAATAAGAAACTGGCATTTCAACAAATACTAAAGGAAGTTCTACAAGTTAAAAGGAAAAATCAAGGGAGAGAGATTTGAAGGAGAGTTTAAAAACAACTAAAAAGACAAAAACAAAAATAACACAACATATGACATACATTAACCCAAAGAAAATATGGCTGAAGTAAGAAATTCATTGCTAGTAATAACACTGAATGTTAATGGATTAAATTCACCACTCAAGAGACACAGATTGGCAGAATGGGTAAGGAAATATGATCCATCTATATGGTATCTACAAGATACCCACCTTTGACCCAGGGATTCAAGGAGGCTGAAAATTAATGGCTGGAAAACACTTTTATGAGCTAACAATAGCCAAAAAAGTGCAGGAATAACTATTCTAATATCAGGCAAAATAGACTTTAAATGCAAAACTTTTGTAAGAGACAAAGATGGGAACTATATATTAGTTAAAGGGGTAATCTCTCAAGAAGAGAGAACAATCATAAATATTTACACCCCTAATCAGGGTGCCTCAAAATACATGAGGCAAACTCTGGAAAAACTAAATGGAGAAATAAATACCTCTACAATTATAGTGGGGGACTTTAATGCACCATTATCATCATTAGACAGAACAGCTAGACAGAGAATCAATAAAGAAATAAAAGCTCACAATATATTAGAGAACCTGGACTTAATAGACATATACAGAACAGTACAACCAAATACAGCAGGATTTACATTCTTCTCAAGTGCACATGGATCATACTCCAAGATAGACCACATGCTAGCCACAGAACAACTCTCAGTGAATTCAGAAACATTGAGATTATGCAAAATAATTTCACTGATCACAATGGAATGAAATTGGAAATAACTAAGGGCCAGAGAAACAGGTTAGGCACAAGGAAATGGAAGTTAAACAACATACTCTTAGACAAACTGTGGGTTAAGGAGGAAATCTCAAAAGAAATCTATAACTACCTTGAAAGTAATGAAAATGACAACACAACATATCAAAACCTATGGGATGCAGTGAAAGCAGTCCGGAGAGGGAAGTTCATAGCCATAAAGACATATATTAAAAAAGATAAAAGAGCTAAAATTGAAGACCTAATGGCACACTTGGAGGAATTGGAAAAACAAAAACAAACTAAATCTAAAGGAAGTAGAAAGAAGGAAATGACAAAGATTAGAGCAGAACTAAATGAAATAGAGAATAAGAAAACACTAGAGAAAATAAACAAAACCAAAAGCTGGTTCTTTGTAAATATCAATAAAATGGACAAACCCTTAGCCAGACTAACAAAGAAAAAGAGAGAACAGATGCAAATACACAAAATAAGGAATGAGCAAGGGATATCACTACTGACCACACAGAAACAGAGTATCATAAGAGGATACTTTGAAAAATTATATGCCTACAAGAATGATAATTTAGAGGAAATGGGCAAGTTTCTAGAAACTCACAAGCAGCCTACATTGATGAAAGAAGAAATTGATGGACTCAACAGTCCAAATAAAAGTAAAGAGATAGACTCAGTCATCAAAACCTCCCAAATAAGAAGGGCCCATGACCAGATGGCTTTATAGCTGAATTCTACCAAACATTCTAGAAAGAGCTAACACAAATTCTGCTTATGCTCCTCCTAAAAATAGAAGTAGAAGGAATGTTTCCTAACTAATTCTATGATGCCAACATTATCCTAATACCAAAACCAAACAAAGATACCACTAGAGGGGAAAATTAAAGACCAATTTCACTAATGAACTTAGATGCTAAAATCCTCAAAAAAATACTTGTTAATCGCATTCAACAACACTTCAAAAGGATTATACACCATGACCAATCAGGTTTCAACCCGGCTATGCAAGGATGGTTCAATATAAGAAAATCAATCAGTGTAATACACCACATAAACAAAATGAAAGAAAAAAATCACACGATCATCTCTATAGATGCAGAAAAATCATTCAACAAAATACTGCACACTTTCCTGATAAAAACACTGCAAAAGATAGGAATAGAACAAAACTTTCTGAACATGATAAAGGGTATATATGAAAAACCCAAACCTAACATCATCTTCAATGGTGAAATCATAAAGCCTTCCCTCTAAGATCAGGAACAAGACAAGCATGCCCACTATCACTACTCTGAATTAACATTGTCTTAGAAGTATTTACTCGAGCATTGATGTAAGAAAAGGATATAAAATTCATCCAGACTGGAAAAGAAGAATTAAAAATTTCATTATTTGCAGAAGACATGATCCTATACATAGAAAGCCCAGAGAAATCTACAACAAACTTTCTAGAACTTATACAGGAGTTCAGTAATGTTGCAGGCTATAAGATCAACGCTCAAAAATCAGTACCATTTCTGTACATCAATAATGAACAATCTGGGGAGGAAATTTTTTAAAAATACCATTTAAAATAGTAAAAAATAGAATTTAATACATAGGAATAAATTTAACTAAAGATGTAACGGACTTATAAACAGAAATCTACACAACACTGTTAAAGGAAATCAAAGAAGACTTAAATAAATGGAAAAATATTCCCTGTTCATGGATAGGAAGACTAAACATCATCAAGATGTCTATCCTACCCAAACTAATCTACAGATTTAATGCAATCCCAATAAAATATCAACACTATATATTTTAAGGAACTGGAAAAACTAACCACAAAATATATTTGGAAAGGTAAGAGGCCCCAAATTACCAAAGATATATTAAAAAAGAGAAATGAAGTTGGAGGTATCCCATTACCTGACTTCAAAACATACTACAAAGCTACAATGATCAAAATTGCATGATATGGGCACAAGGATAGAACTACTGAACAATGGAACTGAATTGAGAGTTCAAATATAGATCCTCGCATATACAGTCTTCTAATATTCAACAAGGCCACCAAGCCCACTCAGTTGGGAGAGAATGGCCTCTTTAACAAGTGGTGCTTAGAGAACTGGATATACATATCCAAAAGAATGAGAGAAGAATAACATTTCACACCTTATACAAAAGTCAACTCAAGATGGATCAAATATCTAGATATAAGAGCCAAAACCATAAAGACCTTGGAAGATAATGTAGGGAAGCAACTACGGGATCTTGTAATAGGAAATGGTTTCATGAATTCACAACCAAAGCATGAGCAGCAGAGAAAAAATAGATAAATGGGATCTCCTCAAAATTAAAAACTTCTGCCCCTCAAAGGACATCTTCAAAAAAAAAAAAAAAAAAAAGGCAGCCTACCCAATGGGAGAAAATATTTGGCAACCATATAGCTGATAAGAGCTTAATATCATGCATATATAAAGAAATCCTGCACCTTGAAAATAAAAAGACAAACAACCCATTTAAAAAATGGGCAAGTGACCTGAAAATACACTTCTCCAAGGAAGAAATACAAATGGATAAAAAGCTCATGAAAAAAATGCTCGACATGGCTAGCTATTAGGGACATGTAAATCAAAACTACAATGAGATACCATCTTACACCCATCAGATTGGCAGCTATTAAAAAAAATCAGCAGACTCTAAGTATTGGAGAGAATGTGGAGGAATAGGAAACCTCATCCACTGCTGGTGGGATTGTTGAATGGTCCAGCCACTGTGAAGGACACTTTGGCAGTTCCTCTGAAAACTAATAGATATTCTGTATGATGCAGTGATTCCACTGCTGGAAGAATTGAAAGCAAAGGCATGAACAGATATATGCACATGAATGTTCATAGCGGCATTGTTCAAAATTGCCAAAAGTTGGAATCAGCCCCAGTGCCCATCAATAGATGAATGGATAAGCAAAATGTGGTACATACATACAATGGAATATTACTTAGCTGTAAGAAGGAACAAAGTGCTAACACATGGAATAACATGGATGAATCTTGAAGACCTTATGTTGAGTGAAGCAAGGCAGACATTGAAGGATGAACAGTATATGACCTCACTGATTTGAATTTAGGAAAGTGAACAGTCTCTGAGAAACACTGTCTGAAAAATAGGTTAACAAGGAAGAGAAAGAGAATAGTAGGTTGTGAGCCATCATCCATATGGACATAATCTATGGTAAAATGGTAGAGTATAGTTGCATATTGAAGGATAGGGCAGGTGGGTATTGTTATTCCTGGGTATGGTGGTGCAGGTTGACAGGTGGGTAGATTAGGAAGGGTAGATTAGAATACCGAGGGCATGTAACTATGAATCTTGTCATTCCATGAGTCAAGACAGGGGAGTGTCATATGCCCCAGGGGGATGGGGAGGAAGGAACAGAAAAGATAAAATGGGGTATTTAGTGGTCATGGGAAATGTTTTTCATTACCTTATAGTAATGGACACAGGACACGGTAAATATTATCAAAAATCATTAAACTGTACCATCTAAATTGTAAACTATACCCTAAACCATTGACAATGTTTAGTTGCTATATTTCACTATCTGTATAACAGTTATAACCATGCTAACATCCATTTAAAAAAAAGGCTTTAATATGTGTTGGGGAAGAGGGAGGGAGGTTGGGTATGTAGGAGTCCCTAGTATTTTTTGTGTGACTTTTCTGTGACTTAAAACTTCTTTGAAAATTAAATTAAAAATTGGGAGACACTGGGGAATGAGAGGAGGAAGGTGTCATGGTACACTGGACATCCAACAATGCAGTGATAAAGGGAAAAAGAATAATTTTTTTTATTGTGGGTAAAAATAAAAATTTTCTCAATACATACCAACTTTTGCAAAATGATATATAAATATATATGCATATATGTGCATTTGCTTACAAAAATGGTATTAATGTATATATATAAATATATTTTAAGAGGTGCTTAGATACCCAAAATATTACACGGAACCCACTGGGGACAATGATGCCTTATCAGTGGGCTCTATTTTGGAATCTGTGCTCCTGAGAGGGACGAATAATTTTTAAAAAGGAATTTTTGCCATTTTTTTAATGTCTCAATCTGCTAATTATATTTTATTTTTAGTGTTTTTTTTTTCTGAGATTCCTTCTATTTTATCTCTTGCATGTAAGCTTATCATTATTATTTCATTTTCCTATTAATTGTATTTGGTTATTATATGGGCTTCATCTTCAAGGGAGGTTTAGATCACAGAAGGGTTACAATGGGGGCTGCAGAGGATCATTTGTGGGGGGTGTCTGGGATGGGGGATTCATGGGAGTAACTTCATCTGAATATACATGAAGGATACATAAAAATTGTTCAAATGATCAAGGGATGGGGTATGGTCAGGGTGGGTAGACAATCAATAAATAAATGAGGGAATCTGAATTCCCGGCCTGGAGAGCTCTGCCACATTCTCCAAGGGAGCAGCAACAGTCCTCTAAGTAAAGGGACAGTGTCTGACAAAAGATGATGGCCCACTGATGGGTTCTTGTTATTGATGACTAGCCTTATGAGTCTTTACTCTTGTAATTGAAATATAGCCTATTTTTACGGGGTGCCTAAGTGTTGCCACCCAAGAGCCTCCTTGTTACTCCAATGTGGCCAAACTTGGCATATGAACGCATTACCTTCCCCCCAACATGGGACATGAATTTCAGGGATGAGCCTCCCTGGAAATGAGGGATTAATACCAAGTGCCAACTGGCAACACGATTGAAAAAAAGACCTTGAATAAAAGGGGGAATAGGTAAAGACAAATGAGTTCATGTGGCTAAGAGACTTCAAAGAGAGTCGGGAGGTCATCCCAGAGGTAATGTTTACGCATACCTCAGTAGGATTTCATAGAACACCAAAGTGGATATCACCCCACACAGAGGCATTCCTGAGGGCCCTGGAGACATCCAGGCTCTATATAAGGGGGGATAGCCCCAAAGATTGACACCTTATCAGTGGGCTCTACTTTGGAATCTGTGCTCCTGAGAGTGACAGAGTTGGACTCAAATAAGTTCTCCTTGCACATGGTCCTTTAGTCCCTTCTATTCAAACCTATATGTGATGCTAGAGTTTGTAGTAGTTCCAGACACTTGAGTCTCTGGCCTACCTATGTGCCAGCTGTGCCTGGAATCTCAGTGGTGGTGCCACTCCTACTTTACAGTTCAATGGACTCACCCAAGTCACCTGGTGAGGAGACGATGATGGACAATGGCCATCGCAGGGAATGGAGAGAGCCTGCAGCTGCAGGCAGGATAATCCCATCCACCGTATCCATGGGATATAAGCCCACCCTCTCTTGTACATGGAGTGGACATCACCATATCAGACTCCTCAGGATTGAGGGAAGAGCTATGGACTAGAGTGGATTTAATGGTATTCTGTTATAGACATATTATGATTCAAACAATGGAAGAAAATATAACAATGAGGTGGAGCCAGTGGCTACTAGATGCTTTCCGGGCAGGGAGGAGAAGGGCAGTTTTAATACAGGGGCTTTTTCAGGACTTGGGAGTTGTCCTGAGTGATGTTGTGGTGATAGATATAGTCCATTTTACATCAGCATATACCAGGCAGAAACGTGTGGGAGAGTGTGTTCTACGATGTGAACTGTGGTCTATGCTTAGTGGCAAATCCCAGGATGTGTATATCCATTGCAGGTGATGTGCCACACTAATGAAAGATGTTTATGTGGGATGTTATGGGAGGTGTGGGAGGTGGGAACATGGGAATCCCTGTAATTTGTGTGTAACATTTAGGCAATCTAAGCAACTTATATATATAAAATATCATTTATGTAAGCAAATGCACATATATGCATATATATTTATATATCATTTTACAAATATTGTTTTTATTGTGATAAATTTGATTTTTACCCACAATAAAAAAATTAAAAATTAAAAAAATAAATAAATAAATGTCATAAAAAAAAAGAATTCCTATGAGAATATAGGCAGTGCCTAATAAATGAAAACAGACCAATATGTCAAGCTCTTATATTATTGCAAGTAACTATGAATCTATTCTTCAAAAATTGTAGCTGGTGGTTACCATATTTTCTGAGGGTTGAGGGATGGAAAAATAGAATACTTGGAACATAAGAAATTTCAGGGCATTAGAATTGTTCTGCATGATCTTGCAATAATGGGTTCAGACTATTTTAAATTTTTTCAAAACCTATAAAATTGTATAGTCCAAAATGTAAACCATAATGTAAATAAACCATTGACCATGGTTAGTAGCAATGCTTCAATATTTATAGGAGAAGATTTGATTCAATTTTAACAAACGTACCATCCACATGTGCAATGTTATAAATAAGGGAAAGTGGAAAAGGGGAAGGGCATTTTGTATATGGGAATCCTCTATGTGAATATTCTGTAAGTTAAAGTTTCTTTAGAGATAAAATGAAAAAAAGAAGACACTGGAGGAATATATGGAAGAAAATGTCATTGTACATATGAGACAACAGATCTTACAGTTATGAAAGATATAATGTCTAAAATTTTTTATTACTTCAATTAAAATTTTTTTGTATTTTGTTATTTTTAAAATTATTATTATTACTTCATTTAGTTATTAAATTTACTTGGCTGTTTTGTTGGCTTCATTTTTGGAGAGAGATTTTGGATCACAGAAGGGTCACAACTGTGGCAGGGGAGGAACACTGCTGTGTAGTGTTGGTGATGGGGAAGCATGGGGAGGGTTTCACCTGGAGCATGCATCTAAGGTATATGAATATGTTCAGGTTTTCATGGAGCATTGTTTCCATGGGTGGAGATGCACACAATAAATGAAGAAATACTGAATTCCCAACCTGGGGAGTTCTGCTACATTCTCTAGGACAGCAAGAATCCCCTGAGTAAAAGGGCAGTGCTTAGTGAAGGAGGATTGATCATTACGTTAGGCCCTTGTGCTTATGAGCCTTTTCTTCTGAAAACGAATTGTAGCCTAGTATTATGTACTGACTAAGAGTTACCTCCTGAAAACCTCCTTGTTGCATAAATGTAGCCTCTCTCTAAGCCAAACTCAGCATATAAATACACTACTTTTCCCCTGGCATGGGATATGTCTTCCAGGGATGAGCATCCCTGGCACTGAGGGGTTGTTACTAAGCACCAACTAACAATGCATCTGGAAAAAGACCTTGACCTAAAGGGGGAAATGATAAATACAAATGAGTTTTTATGGCTAAGATGTTTCAAAGTGAATCAGGAGGTCATTCCAGGATCTCATTGAGTGCAACAGTAAACAGTGCCTCAAAGAGCAGATATCCTGAGGGCTATAGAGGCATCCAGACACTATAAGAAAGGTAGACAGCTCAGGAATTTGGCACACCATCAGTGGGCCTTACCTGGGAATTTATGCTTCCCAGTGTAACAGAGTTAGAGTCATTTATAATTTCCTGACACAAGGCTCTTCTGCCCCTTTCATTTGAACAAATAATTAACACTATACTTGACAAACATATGTTGTAGAAACATAAATATTTGATCTGTCCATACACCAGTTGAGCCCTGAATGTCAAGAATTGCAACACCTATACACTAGTTTATTGACTCTCCCAGGAAAACCATCAAGGAGATGATGATAGACAATGTCCATTCCAAGGAGAAAAAGTCTTTGTAACCACAAGCAAGATAGCTACATCCATCTGCCCCATGGAACCTAAGCTCCCTCTCCATCAGAAATGTGCATAACTATCCCAAAATCCTTAAGATTGGGGAATGAACAAAGGACTAATATAGATTTATTTTTATTCTATTATAGACTTATTATTCTTCTAGGAATGTAAGAACTTTTACATTTATATAAAAGCAATGGCTACCAGAGGCTCTAAGGGGAGGTAAATGGAAGAATAGGTGTAATATGGGGCCTTTGGGGGACATTGAAATTGTCCTGCAAGACATTGTAATGACAGATACAGGCCATTATATATTTTGTCATAATCTACAAAATTGTGTGGGACCGGGTGTAAACTATCATATAAACTATAGTCCAGAGTTAATAGCAATGCTTTAGTATGTGTCATCAATTGTAATAAATGTACCACACTAATGAAGGATGTTTTTAATGGGGGACATTTTGGAATGTGGAGGGAGTGGGACATATGGGAATACCCTATATTTTTTATGTAACATTTAATTAATCTAAAGCTTCTTTAAAAACATAAAAAATAATTTTAAAACATTGTGAAAAATTCAAGATAAATATTAAAATACATAAAGTCTAGTATTTTTACTCATTAAACATAGTTCAATTCTTACAAATCTTTTGAAAATGCAATTCATATATACTGCAACTTCAGAATAAACTCTAATATTTTAATAAAGTTTTTCTTCTTTCTTTAATTAGAAAGGGAGAGAGAGAAGGGAGACACCACAATGGGCTTTGCCACGTGAAAAGCTAAGGACAAAGGACCATCAGCAGCCAGCCCTAGAATACCACACTCTTAGGGAAGAAAGCATCACCTACATGACACTTGATGTAGTCTTTTTTTCCAGCCTCAATCCATGAGTGAATAAATTCCCATTATTTAATCTGACCCTTTTGATGGTATTTCCCTGAGAAGACCAGGAAATTTTGGTACCAGGAAAGTGTGGTGATGCTATAGCAAATACAAATAATGTGGAAACAACATTAGAATTGGGTAATGGGTAAAAGTTGAAAGAATTGTGAGTTGATTGATAGAAGAAATAAACCTACATTATTTTTTAGAGACTGTTGGTAAAATTATGGATGCTAAAGCTTCCTTTAATGAAGGCTTAGATGGAAATTATGTATGTGTTTTTGGAAACTGGAGGAAAGGTAATCATTTTAATTGGCAAAAAATTGGCAACATTAAGTTCTGATGTCAGATAGAAGGCAGAACTTGAAAGCAAAGAACTTACATTTTAACTGAGGAGATTTCCAAAGTAAATGTATAATGTTCACCCTTGTTTCTTCTTTCAGCTTATAGTGAAATGAGATTTAAAAGAATAAGCTGAGGACTGAACTCCTGGGCACAAAGAAAACAGAAATTCATGGTTTGGAGAATTCTCAGCCTATCTAGAAATGGGCTCAAAGTGAGGATTTAAATGAACATGAAACCAGTCAACAATTTCTGTGGAAGCCAGGATTTGGAATATAATTATACAAGAAAGAGCGATAGAAATTCCTTCTGTCTGATGGATATATCTCTCATGAACTACATGCAAAGCCAACAAAACTTTTATGTAATTTGTATAAAGAAAACCAATACTAGCCTGGATTAAAATGGATAGAAAACTAACAATTTGAAGGAAGAATGACTTCTAGGAGAGAACAATGGAAGGTGTGATCTAGACTGAAGGTATCTCTTTGGGCAAACATAACAAGCTCACCCATGTGTGTAGAAAGGGCAAGTCTGCTTCCACCCTTCAAGAAGAGTGTTGCAGCCCATGTGGTCAAAGATAATTGGACCTGTTCCCTGGGGCTAGGTAGAGAGTCTGGCTGCCCAGTGCTGTGAGAAAACATATCCTGCACCTCAATATTTGAAGAGAGCATGACTGCTGCACAAACACTTGGAAAGTGTGGGGTTGCTGCTTCATTGGGCCCAGAAAACAAAACATTGTTCCATAAATGACTCTCAGATCTTGAAATCTAGTGGAGTGTGTCCTGCTGGGTTTTGAAATTGTTTGGAACTCAAGAATCCTGATTTTCTACCAATTTCTCACTATTGGAATGGAAATGCTTATCCTATGCCTGTCTCTCCATTTTTATATTGGAATCAGATAACTTTTTCTCTAAGTTTCCCTGGTCCACAGTCAGAGGGGAATTGTGTTCCAGGAAAGAAAATATGCATAACATATTATAATGAGACTTTATACTTAGCAATGTTATAGAAATGGAAAAAGGCTTTTGGGACATTATTATGTAATGCATGTATTTTTGTATGTAGAAAGAACATGTCTTTTCAGGGAACAGAGGGTGGAAATTGATGGTTTGAAGCTAAACATACCACAGAAAATTATGTTCTTAAAGTTAGTCCATTCATATGGACGTGAACCCATTGTCAGTAGGACTTATTGATGAGTTTACTTCAGTTAAGGTGTGGCCCAGTCCAATCAGTATTTATCTTAATCCTATTGCTGGAATCTTTTACAAGCAGAGTGAAATTGAGAAACAGAAAGAGAAAGCAACAGGAAGCAAAAGCTGAACATCTTTGGATCCCAGAAAAAAAGTGATATACAGGGAAACACCACCATGTGCCCTTCCATATGACAAGCTAAGAAGCAAGGATGACTAGCTGCTAGCCCCAGAATGCCACAGGCTTCAGGAAAAATGCATTGCTTTGATGATGTCATGAATTGGACTTTTCCCAGTCTCAAATTTTGAATGTATAAATTTCCATTGTTTAGCCTGACGTATTTCTTTTTTTTTTTTTTTAACAATTTATTGAAGTATATCATTCATACATAAACATGCATAAACTATAAGTGTTCAGTAAACATTGTGAACTTACAAAACAAACATGCATAACATCATACAGGGCTCCCACACATCATCCCTCCCAAACACCCATGGATTTTTGTGAAACATTTGTTAACAAATTATGAAAGAGCATTGTTAAAGTATTAATACTAATTGTTGTCCGTATCTATATATATATTTTAAGTTTTTTTTATTTATTTGCTTCTATCCATTTTAACACACACACACACACACACACACATTTTTGCTGTTTCTGTGTCCATTCACTAGGAAACTCTCTGTGTCCATTTCCTGCTCTTTTTTCCTTCTCCTGTCTTCACAGGGATTTGATCCTCAGAATCTCTGATGTGGGAGAGAGGTGTCTTACCACCTGTGCCACCTTAGTTCCTGGTTTTTCAGTGCATCTTGTCTTGGCTCTCCTTTCTGTCACTCTCCTGTTACATCATCATCTTGCTGCATGGCTTTTTGGGCCTGGAGGCACACCCATGCACTGGGTCTGGTGGCCCATGCACCTTCTATATTTTTCTTCTTTTTTATTATAATTGGTAGCTCTCAGGGATTGAACCCAGGCTCCTCCATATGGGAGATGGATACCCACCCACCTGAGCCATATCTCTCCCCCTGCTATATCTCTTAAGTTTGACCAAAGATACTGAAAATTAGTCTTTTGCCATATAAGATGGTCATATAATAAATCAGGCTTAGTTTATCACCAGAATTCTAAAAACAAGATCTAGGAAGAAAAACTATGTCTGGGGACACATGCATGGTATCTAATATAGCAAATGTTTGGCTTACCCTGATTATCACAAAATCAGGTCAGTGAGACTATTCGCATTGACTTATTTCAATGTATTTGCTTGAGCAGCCCAGGAAACTAAAAAGAGTAGCTTGATATAAAAGACAAAATCTTATAAGAAAACATAGCTGGCATCTCCATTCCATATTTTTAATCAAGATCCATTGTTCAATGAACTGGAGAGTAGATGTTGCAACTCCTAGGGAAATAACTTGATTTATCTTTTTTTTTGTACTATAACCTGCTACTTAAAACCTATGTTCTTATCAGAGCAGAGTCCTAAACTGTGTTCTGAGGCTGTGAGTCTCAATGACCTGGCTATGTTCACACAGTCACAAAGAGAAATCTTCTGGAATCTCTTAAGATGTCAGAAATTGCACTTATTTTTTTCAAAAAAGAATTATTTGCCAAATAGGAAAATATGATATATCCTATAATGAGAATGAATAATGATTAAAGTGATGTCCTTGGGTAGCAAAAGGGAAGTGATGTAGTACAATAAAGAAATATTTGATCTCAAAAGAGAGGTGGCAGTCCTAAGAAAAGAAGGCAAATTATGGGCACAGACACACATAGGAGATAACAGGAATCCTGAGAACATGAGGAACTTATCTTCTGGTTGTATTTCCTTAGAGAAAGAGTGAGCTAGGTACTCATATTAGAGTGAAGATAAGCATGGAAGTGTTTGAAGTTTCAGCAGAGAGGAGAAGATGATCTAGTCATTTAGGAGAGTCATGGGCTTGAGACAGTTTGATATCATTTATGAATTCCAAAAAGGAGATACTGATTATGTTTGTTAACTGGTCCGTTCTTGTGGACATGATACTATATATATATATAATTTTTTAAGATACTTAAATTACATAAAATGCTACATAAAAAACATAAGGGATTCCCATTTGTCCCACTCCCCACATCTCACACTTTCCCCCACTTTAACAACTTCTTTCATTAAGTGTGGTACATTCTTTGCAATTGGTGAATACATTTTGGAACATTGCCACCAAACATGGATTATAGTTTACACTGTAGTTTACATTCTCTTCCACACAATTCTGTAGGTTTTGTCAGGATATATAATTACCTGTATCTGTCATTGCAATGTCATTCAGGACAATTCCAAGTCCTGAAAATGCCCCCATATTATGCCTCTTTTTTTCTCTCCTTGACTTTAGCACCTTCAGTGGCCACTCTCTTCACATCCATGATATAATTTCTTCCATTGCTAAAATCACAAGTCTATAGTGCAATACAAGTAAGTCCACTTTAGTCCATATTATATTCCCCAATCCTGAGGATTCTGGAATGGTGCTACCCACTCCACCTCTAACTGAGAGGGGGTTTCAATCCCATATGGCTGATGAATGGGACTCTCTTGCTTGCAGTTTTAAACTCTCTTGGTTCCTTGGTGTGGTGGTTTCTCTATCCTTACCACCTTGTTAGTTGTCCCAGGTGAGTCCAATGAACTGGAGAGTAGGCTTTGCAACTCCGCTGAGACTCAGGGCTGAGCTAGCATTTGAACAGCCCAGAGGTTCCATTCTCTTGGATGTACACCTACCAATTCCAGCACCAACTGTAGGTTCAAATAAAAGAGATAGAAGAAACAAGTTCAGAGAAATCACATTTGAGTCCAATTCTGTCACACTTGGGAGCCCAAACTCCAAAGTAAGGCCCACTGGCCAGGCACCAATCTCCAGAGCTATCTGCCATGACCAATGGATCTGGGTGTCTCTAAGGCCCTTAGGAACCCTACTATTTTGGGTAGTATCTACTTTCACAATCTATGATATGCGTCTGAGAAGTGCATATACATTACCTCCCTGATGACCTCCTGACTCACTTTGAAGTCTCTTAGCCATATAAACTCATTTGTCTTTACCTTTACCCCCATTTATTCAGGTATTTTTCCAGTTGCATCACCAGCTGGTGCTTGCTAGTAATCCCTCGGTGCCAGGGGGTCTCATTCCTAGGTCATGTACCATGCTCGGGGGTAGGTAATGCATTTATATGCTGAGACTGGCTTAGAGAGAAGCCACATTTGAGCAACAAGGAGGCACCCGAAAATCTTAAAATCTTAGGCACCTGAAAACACTAGGCTAAGTTGCAATTTCAAGAGCAACAGCTCATAAGGATAGTCATCAAAATCAAGGGCCAATGAATGAACCATCCTTCATCACTAGTCATTTCACCTGTACTTTTTGGATTGTTGCTGTTTCATTGGAGAATGCGGCAGAGCTCCCCAGGATGGAAATTCAATATTCTTTTGCTTGTTGTGTGAAATTCTGCTGTGTCAATGCCCCATGAATATTTGAACACATTTATATACCTTAGATGTTTGCAAAGGTGAACTTCCTTCCATGTATTCTCCATCTCTGACACCCCATACCAATGATCCTCCTCTGCCAAAGTTGTAACCCTTCTGTGATCCAAAAACTCTTCAAAAATGAAGCCAAGAATATTGCTAAATACAATTAATAGGAAAATGAAATAATAATGCTATGTTTAAACATATGAAATAAAATACATAATAATTTAGAAAAACTAAATATAAAATAAAGTAAAAAAAGGAATTGGGATATTAAAAATAATGAAAAATATTAAAAAAAATAAAAAATTAAAAAATGACATTTTGCCTTTCATCACTATAATATCTGTTGTCCTTTATGTACAGCAGCATGTTCTTCTAATTCTTCCCCAGTGTCTTACTTTTTTCATTTCGTCTTCAAAGAAGTTTTAGGTCACAGTAAAGTCACATACAGTATATAGGGGACTCACATTACCCAACATCCTCCCCCATTTCCCCTTCTCATATTAATAACATTTTTACATGTGGATGGTACATTTGTTACAACTGATGTAAAAATATTGAAACATAGCTATCAACCATGTTAAATGGTTTACATTATGGTTTACATTTTTGACCTTACACATTTAAAATTTATGATAAAATTTAAAATGGCCTGTATCCATCATTGCAAGAACATGCACACCACTTCCATTGCCCCCTAAATACCTCTTCTACTGCTTTTATATCCCTCCCTCCCCCACCCCTCATGGCCCACAGTGACCGCCATGCTTCACTCCTTTAAGGACATGTTTCATAGATACTTGCAACAATGCTGAGGGCTTGACACATTAGTCTGTACTCCCCTATTAGGAATTGCTGAATTTCTCAAGAGACACCCTTCCCTCTGTTTGAGAACATATCGGTCCTCCACAGGATGGGAGTCCAAATCCTTCCCACTCATTATGTGAGTATTCACCCACTGCTACAACACACTATGACAAAATGATCACTCGCACATTCTCTAGAAGTCTTCCCCAGATGTGCCCTTTCCCAAATGCCTCCCCATTAAACACCCTAAACCAGTAACTCTTCCTTGTCATATTGTCAAAAGAGCTATGTAAACATTGTAGTTTCACGCACATTCCTGCCAATCACCAGTGTTCACCTGTTCCATCCCCCAATCCTACTCCAGTTCCATGGAATGTCCAACATATCCTCCCCACCCTATCCCTCTGTCAAGCATGCAGCACTCAACCCAATACTATCACTACACTCCTGTCATGACCCTTTCTTGCACAACTACTCACTTCCACCTTGTCATGGATTTTGCCCATATGGGCATTGGCTCACAACCTTCTTTTCCCTTTCTATTTCCTATAAACCTATCTTCCAGACTCTAGCTCTCGAAGTCTGCTCAATTTGCTTAATTAATATCAAAGAAGTCATGTAGTGGCCATAAGGTCCTCAAGATTCATCCATGTAATCCCATGTGTTAGTAATGTATTCCTTCTTACAACCAAGTAATATTTGTTTTATTTATATACCACATTTTGCTTATCCACTCATCTGTTGATAGGCATTTGGGTTGATTCCAACTTTGGCTATAGTGAATAATGCTGCTATGAACATTGGTGTGCATATATCTGTTCATGTCCTTGCTTTCAATTCTTCCGTGTATATACCAAGGAGTGGAATTGCTGGATCATATGGCAGTTCTACAGTTAGTTTATTGAGGAACTGCCAAATTGTCCTCCACAATGACTGGACAATTCTACATTCCCACCAGCAGTGGATGAGGGTTCCTGTTCCTCCACATCCTCTCCAACACTTGTTGTTGTTGTTGTTGTTTTTAAAGGCTGCCAGTCTAATGGGTGTAAGATGGTATCTCTTTGTAGTTTTGATTTTCATTTCCCTAATAGCTAGTGATTTTGAGCATCTTTTCATGTATTTTTTAGACCTTTGTATTTCTTCTTTGGAGAAGTGTCTGTTCAAATCACTTGCCCATTTTTTTAAAATGGGTTGTTTTTATTTTTGAGATACAGAATGTTTTTATATATGCTAGATATTAGGCTCCTATCAAATTTATGTTTACCAAATATTTTCTCTCATTGGGTAGACTGCCTTTTCACTTTCTTGACAAACTCCTTTTAGGTGAAAAGTTTTTAATTTTGAGGAGATCCCACTTATCTATTTTTTCTTCTGCTATGCTTGCTTTGGTGTGAAGGTCATGAAGCCATTTCCTATTACAAGGTCCTGAAGATGCTTCCCTACATTTTCTTCCAAGCTCCTTATGTTCTTGGCTCTTATATTTATATCTTTGATTCATGTTGCTTTGATTTTTGTATAAGATATGAGATGGTGTCCCTCTCTCATTCTTTTAGATGTGGATGTCCAGTTCTCCAAGCATCATTTGTTGAAGAGGCTATTCTCTCCCAGTAGAGTGGGCTTGGTGGCCTTGTTGAATATCAGATGACTGTGTACGTGAGGATCTATATCAGAACTCTCAGTTTGGTTCCATTTGTCAGTAATTCTATCCTTGTGCAAATACCATGCTATTTTGGCCACTGTAGCTTTATAGTTTGTTTTAAAGTCATCTAGTGTGATTCCTCTGATTTCATTTTTTCTTTTTCAATATGTCTTTGACTATTTGGGGCCTCTTGCCCTTCCAATTAAATTTCATAATTAGTTGTTCCCATTCAGTCAAAAGTGCTGTGTTGATGTTTATTGGGATTGCATTAAATCTATACATTGGTTTGGATAGGATAGACATTTTAATGATGTTTAGTCTTCCTATCCTTGAATAGAGAATATTCTTCCTTTTAATTAAGACTTTTTAAATTTTCTATTAACCATATTTTTTAGTATTCTATGTACAAGTCACTTACATTCTTAGTTAAATTTATTCCTAGGCATTTGATTCTTTTAGTTACTAATATAAGTATAAGTGGTATTTTTTCTTGATTTTCTCCTCAGCTTGCTCATTATGTATGTACAAAAATGCTACTGATTTTTGCACATTGATCCTATAACCTGCAAATTTACTGAACTCATTTATAAGTTCTATAATCTTTGTTGCAGATTTCTCCAGGCTTTCTATGTATAGGATCAAGTTGTCCACAAATAGTGAAAATTTTACTTCTTCCTTTCCAGATTAGTTGCCTTCATTCTTTCTCTTGCCTCAGTGCTTGATCAAGCACTTCTAACACAATGTTAAATAGGAGAATTGGCAGTGGACATCCTTGTCTTTTTCCCTGATCTTAGAGAGAAGAGATCTAGGATTTCACCATTATATATTATGTTAGCTGTGGATTTTTCATATATACCCTTTATCATGTTTAGGATGTTTCCTTCTATTCTTATCTTTTGCTGTGTTTTCTATCAGGAAAGGGTGCTGCATTTTTGTTTAATGCTTTTCTCCTTGTATAAAAGTGATCATGTGATTTTTTCTTTCAGTCCTTTTGTGTGGTGTATTACATTGATTGATTTTCTTATGTTGAACCATATATAGATGATCACATGATTTATTTCTTTCAATTTGTTCATGTGGTGTATTGCATTGATTGAGTTTCTCATGTTGAACCATCCCTGCTTACCAAGGATGAAACCAACTCGGTCATGTTGAATAATTCATTAGATGTGTTGTTGAATACAATCAGCAATTATTTTGTTGAGCATTTTAGCATTTAGGTTCATTAGAGAGATTGGTCCATAATTTTCCTTTCCTCTGTCATCTTTAGATTTAGCATTAGGGTAATTTTGGCATCATAGTATGAGTTAGGCAATGTTCCTTTTACATCAATTTTTTGGAAGATCTTAAGCAGGATTGGTGTTAATTCTTTATGGAATGTTTTGTATAATTCACTGGTGAAGCCATCTGTTCCTGGGCTTTAGTTTGGAGATTTTAAATGACTGATTGTTTTTACTTGTGATGGGTCTGTTGAGTTCATCAATTTCTTCTTTTGTCAATGTAGGCTCCTTGTGCGTTTCTAGGAATTTGTCCATTTCATCTAAATTATCCATCTTGTTGGCATATAATTTTTTGAAGTATCCTCTTATACATTTTATTTCTGTGGGTCAGTGGTGATATCTCCATTTCTTATTTTATGTACTTGAATCTTCTCTCTTTTTTTCCTTAGTCTAGCTAAGTGTTTGTCAAGTTTATTGGTCTTCTTAAAGAACCAGATTTTGGTTTTGTTTATTTTCTAGTGCTTTCTTAGGTTCTATTTCTTTTAGTTCTGCTCTAATCTTTGTTATTTCCTTCTTTCTACTTCCTTTGTGGTCAGTTTGTTGTTTTTCTAATTCCTTCAGGTGTGCAGTTAGGTCTCCAAATTTAGCTCTTTCTTCTTTTTTGATATATATACTTATGCTTATGAATTTCTTTCTCAGTTCGGATTTTGCTGCATCCCATAGGCTTTGATATGTTGTGTTGCCATTTCACTTATTTCAAGGTAGTTACTGATTTATTTTGAAATTTCCTCCATGACTTACTGTTTGTTTAAGAGTGTGTTGTTTAACTTCCGTACATTTGTGCCTTTTCTAGTTCTCCTGTCCTTACTGATTTCCAGCTGCATTCTATTGTAGTCAGAGAAATTTCTTTGTATAATTTCAATATTTTTTAGTTCATTGAGAATTTTTCTGTGGCTTAGCATGTGATCTATCTTGGAGAATGAGCCATGTGCACTCAAGAACAATGTGTATCACACTGTGTTTGGTTGTAATGTTCTCTATATGTCTATTTGGTCCTGATCCTCTAATATATTATTCAAAGTCTTTGTTTCTTTATTGATTCTCTGTATAGATGCTCTGTCTAATGGTGATAATGCTGATATTAAATGGTGATATTAAAGTCTTCCACTATAATTGTAGAGTCATCTCTTTCTCCATTTAGATTTTCCATTGTTTGCCTCATGTATTTGGAGGCACACTGTTTAGGTTTGAATTCAGATGCACTCTCTTCCACATTGTTAATTCTGTCCTCTGCCTGTTCAAATCTTCTGCTGTGTGCTTCCAGCATATTTTTGATTTCTTGGATTGTTCCATTCTTCACTATCATATGCATTATCTCTTTATTTTTGTTTACAATTTCTTAAGTATGTTCTCCCAGTTTCTTCTTAATATCCTTAATGTCTTCCTTCACATCATTAAGTTGGTCCATTATATATTTTTGGACACCTTTGATTAGTTGTTCAATGTTTTGTATCTCTTCCTGGTTTTAGTTTGTTCATTGGACTGGGCCATGTCTTCCTTTTTCTTGATATGGTTTGTAATTTTTTGTTGTTGTCTGGTCATCTTTTTATCTTGATGGTTTTATTCAGTTGATTATTGTCTCTCTGTGCTCTAGGGTTTTATCTAGTTGCTCTTTTGGGGTGTGTAAAGTTTCTCTTTGAGATTTTGTCCCTCTTATTCTATTTCCTTGCTGTTGTCTATGTTCCTAGAAGGAAAAATATTAGGGCTGAAGAAAGCAAAGGAAGCAAGAAAAGAAAAAGTATAATAGTAATAATAATAGTAAAAGTTAAAAGAAGAACCATATAGGCCTAGAAAAATAAATATTTATCTCATGTAAGCAGTGTAGAGTAATAGGAATAAAAAGATGGAGTATGAAATGGGAACCTGAATTTTAAAAAATTGAAAAATTAAAAGTATAGAATGCTGAGGAGAGAGGGAAGGAAAAAAGAAAAGACAAAGAGGAAAAAAGTTGGTAAAAGAAAGAAAATTGAGTAGATAGGATAGAAATAAAAACCAGAAAAACTGAGGACTAAACCAAGAAAAGTGGAATGTAAGAACAACAACAGAAAGCAGAAGATTGAAAGATGAAGAAAGGAAAAGAGATAGTATTGGTAGACAAATTGGTATAAACAGAAAAGGGGAAATCAAGGAAGAGGAAACACAGCAAACAAGAAACAAGCCAGCAGCACATAATTTTTAAAATAAAAGGGGTTGAGGAAGAAAGAAGAAAGAAAAACATGGAAATAAATAAACAAACAAACACACAAACAAGCAAACAAAACTAAGGAAAAAATTGCTTTCCCTTTTAGGCCCCTGAGGAGCTTCTCAGGCTACCAGTGTTCATTAATCAATTACCCTGCAGCCTGAACTATGTACTTTTTGAAGTGAATTTTAGCAAGTAAAGTAAGTTAAATTTTTAAAAAACAGTAACCTTTCTCAGAAATAATAAGACACCAAAGAGAAGCTGATGCAAAAATAACATCTATGTTTTCCCTGTCCTAATGTATCAGCTGGATGTTTGATATCCTGTTGGATCAGTACTCTAAGAGGAGCAGGAAATCAAACTAAGGACCTCGAATATTCAATGCTGAAGCTCCTCAACTGAGCTAAACATTCATGTTGGATCAGTTACCTCTTCAGAAAGCTATCCAGTCACTTTCCTTCAGGCAGGTTTGACTCTTTGCAGTTGAGTAGATTTCTGATGCTTAGGAGTCTGTCCCTGCCCACTTTCTATTCTTATTGCTTTCTCTCTCAAAGCATCAGGAAAAATAGTCTGTGTGAACAGATCTTCCCTCACTTCTCCTGGTCAGGTTGAGTTCCCTATTCTGTTGTAGACAATATGTGATTCAAGCAATGGAAGAAATTACAACAGTGAGGTGGAGCCAGTTACCCCTGGATGCTTTGGGAGCAGGGAAAGGAAAAGCAGTTGTAACACAGGTACTTTTTCAGGACTTGGGAATTATCCTGAGTGACATTACAATGACAGATATAGGTCATTTTACATAAGTATATAACATGCATAACTGTGTGGGAGAGAGTGTGGTCTACAATGTGAACTATGATCCATGCTTAGTGGCAAAACCCTAGTTGTATATCCATTTGCAGGTGATATGCCACACTAATGAAAGATGTTTATGTGGGATGTTATGGGAGGTGTGGGAGGTGGGGAACATGGAAATCCCTGTAATTTTTGTGTAACAGTTATGTAATCTAAGCATATTTAAAAATATATTTTTTAAAAAAGAAAAGAAATTCAAATGTAACTTGGTGAGTGAAGTCACCACAGAGAAATGACTCTCAACCCTCTTCCAGACCACCCACTCTTACCAAGGGACTCTAAATAGGCTATTGGTAGCTTATTAAGTGCTTCTTCTACCCTCCTCCCTTAGGGGAGTTGAAATTTTGATAGTTTTCTCACAGGACTAATCAATTGCCTGATCTACCCTCTCCTAGGCCAAATTACTCTCTCTCCGCATCATTAGGTAAATCAGGCTGCCTAAGCAGATTTGCCTTTCTACTCTTCCTGGTGCCATCTTGAGCTGGTTGGTATGCTCCTCCAAGTTCAAAAGGCATCCAGGCAACCAAACCCACAGAAAAGGAACTGCTCTCCACCCTTCACCAGAACCCTCCCACTCTCAGAGAATGCTCGCTCCCACTGGGTGGCCAGAGTCTGGGCTCACAGTGGCTTTTTGCCTTGAGGGTGGGACATAGTTCTCTGCAATCTTCAGCCACAGGGACCAGAAACTCACAGTTTTACCTTGAGCAATTTATATCTTCATCCAGCTCCCTCCAGATCAATGCCCCCAACCCCCCTCCACTGTGGGTTTCCAAAAGAGCTGACATGGGTAGGATCTAATCCCCCACTCTGTCACATTTTTGTGAGAGAGATGGTGAGTGCCTAGTTAAACTGAAACAATCTGCTGCTTCTGCCCCATGATATCCTTTTGATTTTATCAAATTCAGAGATTTCAGTTTTATTTTATTAAATCCAAGTTAAGGCTTTGAATTCACCCTGTTATTAGGGAATGCAGGGTTGAGTCCTCACCCCTTGGTGGAGGTAAAACAGACTCATACAGAGAACTAGACCCACAGAGAAGCAGATATGTGAGGAAAGACAGAAGGCTTCATTAAACATGATCCTGGGAAGAGAGATGAGCCTGGTAGTCTACAGCTGACCTTGTGAAGAGAAAAGAGCAGCTCAGCTTGAAAAGAAATAAGCCCTGGGAAGAAAGATGAGCCTTATGCCACACTATAGCTGAGATTAGAAGAATCTGGGACCATGAAGCTGTAAGAGGGAGGAGGAATACTGAACCCTCACAGACACTGCCTGTTATCTTGCGTCAACATGTGGAAACAGACTTTGTGATAGAAAGTAACTCTTATGGTACCTTGAGATGGACTCTTTAGGGCCTGGTAACTGTAAGGTTTTATACCAAATAAATACCATTTATTTATAATGATATTTATAAATACCCTTTATTTATAAGCCAACAGATTTCTGGTAATTTGCATGAGCATCACATTGGCCTATAAATAAAGGGCTGAATAAACTAGAGATATTAAATAGATTTGCATGGTATTATGAAGAAACAATCATGATTTTAGATGAAGCTGGTCAACTTGGTTTTATTATTCCTTCCAGACACATTCAGTTAAGTTGGTGCAAAAGTAAAGCAGCTGGTATTTTGATTTTGCCAGAGTTGGGAGTTGACCAGGAAAATGATAAATGTGAAATGGAACAAGTGAGTGTATGGTTTATGCAAGGGATTGAATATAATGATTGATCAAGGAATCAGAGCTGGATCAGTAGGTGATTGATGACTTGGCAGGGTAGATGAGAGTGAACAGAGGGTGTGGTTAATGGAGTACAAATCCAACTGAATGGAAGAATCATTAATATCAGAAGAACTAGATAGAATTAGACGAAAAATTATGGACTGATAATGAAAACTTACTTGAAATTGAGACCACCAGAAGAAATGAATCTTTTAATCAGGTTTAGTGGATGATTTAATTTCATCTCCTAAGTGACCTGAGTTATGGAGGAATAAAATAAAATTGCATTCATGGAAGACAATAAACTGAGAAGCCAGGGTCCTGGAGGTATTACCTAGGAGGCAGAAAAATCAATCAAACTCATATAAGCAGCTGTGTTAGAGTGACAGTGAGCAAGGAGTTCAACACTTAAAAGAATGAGAGAGAGTGACCTTGAGTATGTTCAGTAAAGAGAGTTAATATGTGATTTGAGACAAGGTGTGGTCTCCTGGTGCTGGAAAGCTGACATTTCCTTATATTCCCCTGAAAACCTGGTACTTACATTTAGACTGCTTGGTGTCCTAATACAACTCCCCAAAATTTCCCAGCTTTTCACAAAGAATAAGGAGAGCTTGAAGCAATGCATTATATATTGAGAGATTTGCTGAGGAAATGTGGATCACAGAACCCTTTTGCCTATTATTTCTAGCTACATGATGTTATTGATGTCCATTGAGCTGAAACATTCAACTTGGCAAAATATTAATGGAAATGTGGAAAATTAAGTGATATTTTAATTACATGAAATGAAAACAGTGGAAGTACTACTAAAATGATACCAAAGTCAAAATCCTAAATAGTAGTTGATAATCTTAGGAGCATTTGCATTTTTAACAGATGCACACCCAAAAATTTTTAAAAACCACAATCTTTTTTTAAATTATTATTTTGGAATAATTTTTAATTCACAAGAGTTTGCAAAGACAGTATACTGTGATGTCCCATATACCCTTTACCTTGTTTCCACTAATAGTAGCTTCAGATATGACTATAGTCAAATATCAAAGCAAGGAAATTGAAATTGGAACAGTATGCACACAGTTATTTTTGCTTTTCCATTTTTTCCACAGGTGTCAGTTTGTTTGACCACTTTGACATCAAGGTACAGAATTATTCAGTCTTTGCCTCATACCACTTTGCTTAGATCCCCACCCTAATTTTCATCATTCCTAACCCTGGAAAACACTAATTTGTTTTCCGTCTCTATAATTTTGTCATCTAGAGAATGTTATATAAATAGAATCTTCCAAAATGTGAATTTATTTTATTTTTTAAATTATTTTTTAAAAGATACTTAGACTACATAAATGTTATACAAAAAATATAGGGATTCCCATATGCCCCACCTCCCACACTTACCATAAACTCCCACATAAACACCAGTCATTAGTGTGGCACATTCATTGCAACTGAAAAACACATCCTGGGGCTTTGCCATAAGCATGGACCATAGTTCACATTGTACACCACACTCTCTCTCACACAGTTCTGCATGTTATATGATGATATGAAATGTCCTATATCTGTCATTGCAATGTCACTCAGGACAATTCCCAAGACCCAAAAATGCCCTTGCATTACAATTGCTTTTCCCTCTCCCGGCCCCCAGAGCCTCCAGTGACCACTAGCTCAACATCAATGTTGTAATCTCTTCCATTGCTTGGATCACAGTATGTCTATAGTAGATTACCAGTAGGTCCATTCTAGCCCAAATCACTTCCCCCCATCCTGAGGAATCTGGGATGGTGATGTCCACTCCACCTCCAATTGAGAGTGGGCTTATAACCCATGGGGAAGATAGATGGGATTATCCTGCCTGCAGCTGCAGACTCTCTCCATTCCCTGGGATGGCTGTTGTCTATCATCATCTTCCCGCCTGTTTTCCTGCGTGAGACCAATGAGCTGCCCAGCTGGCATATGGACACCCCAAAGACTCAAGACTCTGTACATACACCTACAAAGTCCAGCACCAAGAATAGGTTTGAAGAGAAGGGACAGATGAGCCATTTGCAGCAAAGATGTAGTTGAGTCCAGCACTGTCACTCATAGAAGCACAAATTCCAAATTAGAACCTAATGGCAAGGCACCAAACTCTGGAGCTACCTGCCCTGACATAGTATCTGGGTGTCTCCAGAGTCCTCAGAAGCCCCACTATTTGAGGTGAAATCCACTTCAGAATTCTATGAGACCCTACTGAGATGTGCCTAAGCATTACCTCTGGGATGACCTCCATACTCATTTTGAAGTCTCTTAGCCATTTAAACTCATATGTTTTTACATTTCCCCCCTTTTATTCAAGGTCTTTTTCTAGTTGCATTTTCAGTTGGCAATTGGGAGCAATCACTAAGTGCCAGGGAGGCTCATCCCCAGGAGTCATGTCCCACACTGGGAGGAAGGTAATGTATTCATATACTGAGTTTGGCTTAGAGAGAGGCCACATTTGAGCAAAAAGGAGGCCCTCAGGAGGCAATCCCTAGGCACCCCATAACAATAGGCTAAGTTTCAAAAATTCAAGAGCAAAGGCTCATAAGGCTAATCATCAATATCAAGGGCCTATCTTCTTTCACGTGCCACTGCCCCTGCACTTGGAAGACTGTTGCTGCCCCCTTAGAGAATGTGGAAGAGCTCTTCAGGATGTGAATTCAGTATTCTCTCAGTGATTGAGTGATTCTCCACTCACTGTGGCATGTGAACATTTGAATATTTTTATATACCTTATATTTATGCTCAGGTGAACTTCCTCTCATGCATCCTCCATCCCTGAACCCCACATCAAAGATCCTTCCCCACCATAGTTGTAACTCTTCTGTGATCCAAAGCTTCTTCAAAAATGAAGCCATTACAATAGCTGAATACAATTAATGAAAAATGAAATAATATTGATAAGTTTAAATGTCAGAGATAAAATACAGAAAAATTTAAAAATCTAAAATTAAAATAAAATTAAAAGATTGGGATATTGAAAAAAAAGAAAAATAGAAAAAAAAAGAAAAATAGAAAAAAAAATTTTTGACCTTTTGCCTTCCATCACCACAATATCTGGTGCCAGTCTGGACCATGGCACCTTTCCCCTCTCATTCCCCGGTGTCTCACTGTTGTTCATTTTGTTTTCAAAGAAGTTTTACATCACAGCAAAGTCACACACAGAATACCAGAGACTCTCATATACCCAACATCTGCCCTCTTTCCTCCCCTCATATTAATACATTTTTATATGTGGATGGTAGCATTGTTATAACTGATATACAAATAATGAAACATACCTACTAAACATTGTCAATGGTTTACACTATAGTTTACATTTTAGACTTACACTTTTATAAATTTTGATGATATTACCATGTCCTGTGTCCATCACTGTATGGTAATAAAGAACATTTCCACTGACCACTAAATACTCCATTTGATCTATTTTATTCCTCCCACCCCATCCTCCCCAGACCCATGTTGACTCGTTGGATGAGAAGTTTCCCAGTTACTTGCAACAAGAAGTCTTGACATACTGGTTTGTCCTCCCCTATTAGAAACCGCCATTGTTCTTGAGAGGCTCCCACCTATTTCTGAACAAATCAGTCCTCCCCAAAATGGGAGACCATCCCCTTCCCATTCATTATATTGGTCTCCACCAACTGATGCAAAATTTTATGACAGAATGAACACACACACTCCCTAGAAGCCTGCTCCAGGCATGCCCTGTCCTGAATGCCCCCCCAAACCAACAACCTAAACCAGTGACTCTTCCTTGTCATATTGCCATAAGAGCATTCCCATCTCTCTACTTTCAACCTCATACCCACAAACCCAAGTGTTCACTTGGACCCTACCCCAACCCTCACCCGACTTCCTGGACCTTCTAAACTACCCTTCCCAATCAGCCCAACTATTAACCCCACACCATCCAACCCAATAATATCACTACCATCCTGTCCTATCTCTTCAATAAACAATTACACTCTAACACTTTACCATAGATTACATCCATATGGGTGATGGATCACAACCTTCTCATCTATATTTCTTGTAAACCTATCTTACAGAGAGCAGCTCTCTGAGACTGCCCATTTCTTTAATCCATATCAGTGAGGTCATGTACTATTCATCCTTCAATGCCTGGCTTGCTTCACTGAACATAAGGTTTTTGAGATTCATCCATGTTATCCCATGTGTTAGCATTTTGTTCCTTCTTACAGCCGAGTAATATTCCATTGTATGTATATACTACATTTAGTTTATCCATTCATCTGTTGATGGGCACATCCCAAATTTTGGCAAGAGTGAACAATGATGCTATGAATATTGTTGTGCTTATATCTGTTCATGTCTTTGCTTTCAATTCTTCTGGATATATACCCAGCAGTGGAATAGCTGGATCATATGAAAGTTCTATAGTTAGTTTTTAAGGATCTCCAAAATGTCCTCCATAATGGCTGGACCATTATACAATACCACCAGCAGTGGATGAGTATTCCCATTCCTCCACATCCTCTCCAACAATTATATTCTTCTGTTTTTTTAATAGCTGCCATTCTAATGGGTCTAAGATTGTATCTCATTGTAGTTTTGATTTGCATTTCCCTAATAGATAGCACTGTCGAGCATCTTTTCATGTGCTTTTTAGCCATTTGTATTTCTTCCTTGGTGAAGTGTCATTTTAGGTTACTTGCCCATTTTTTAAATGGGTTGTTTGTCTTTTTATTTTTGAGGTGTAGGATTTCTTTATATATGCAGGGTATTAGGCTCCTATCAGATAAATGGTTACCAAATATTTTCTAACATTGGGCAGGCTGCCTTTTTACTTTCTTGATGACATCCTTTGAGATGCAGATGTTTTTAATTTTGAGTAGATCCCATTTATTTATTTTTTCTTTTGCTGCTTGAGCTTGGAGTGTGAAGTTCATGAAACCATTTCTTTTTACCATGTACTGCACATGCTTCCCTACATTATCTTCCAAGGTCTTTATGGTCTTGGCTCTTATATTTAGATCTTTGATCCACCTTGGGTTGATTTTTGTATAAGGTGTGAGATGGTGTTCCTCTCTCATTAATTTGGATATGGATATCCAGTTCTCCAAGCACCATTTGTTGAATAGGCCATTCTCTCCCAACTGGGATGGCTTGATGGCCTTGTCAAACATCAGATGACTGTATATGTGAGGATTTGTATCAGAAATCTTAATTTGGATCCATTGGTCTATCCTTGTGCCAATACCATGCATTTTTGACCACTGTAGCTTTGTAGTATGATTTAACGTCAGGTAGTGTGATATCTCCAATTCCAATTTTCTTTTTCAATACTGCTTTGGCAATTTGGGGTTAGTTACCCTTCCAAATAAAATTTGTTGTTAGTTTTTACAATTCATTAAAAAATACAGTGTTGATTTTTCTTTGGATTGCATTAAATCTGGAGATTAGTTTGGATAGGATAGACATCTTGATGATGTTTAGTCTTTCTATCCATGAACAGGGAATATTCTTCCATTTATTAAGGTCTTCTTTTTCTCCCCTTTAACATTGTTCTGTAGTTTTCTGTATATAAGTCCTTTATATCTTTAGTTAAATTTATTCCTAAGTATTTTATACTTTAAGATACTATTTCAAATGGTATTTTTTCTTGATTTCCTCCTCAGATTGCTTGTTATTGGTGTACAAAATTGCTGGTGATTCTAGGGCATTGATATTTTATCCTGTGACTTTACTGAACTCCTTTATAAGTTCTAGAAACTTTGTTGTAGATTTCTCAGAGCTTTCTACATATAGGATCATGTCATCTGCAAATAGTGAGATTTTTATTTCTTTGTTTCCAATTTGGATTGCTTTTATATCTTTTTCTTGCCTCAGTGCTTAAGCAAGTAATTCTGAGACAATGTTAAATAGGAGTGATGATAGTTGGCATCATTGTCTTGTTCCCGATCTTAGAGGGGAGGCTTTTAAGATTTCTCCATTGAAGATGATGTTACCTATGTGTTTTTCATATATGCCCTTTATCCTGTTCAGAAAGTTTCCTTCTTTTCCTATCTTTTGCAGTGTTTTTATCAGGAAATGGTGCTGTATTGTATCAAATGCTTCTTCTGCATCTATAGAGATGATCATGTGATTTTTTTCTTTCAGTCTGTTTATGTGGTGTATTATATTGTTTGATTTTCTTATGTTGAACCATCCTTGCATACCTGGGATGAAAACCATTTGGTCATGGTATATAATTCATTTGATATATTGTTGAATACGATTAGCAAGTGTTTTGCTGAGGATTTTAGCATCTAGATTCTTTAGAGAGATTGGTTTGTAATTTTCTTTTTTTGTGGCATCTTTAATTGGCTTTTGTATTAGGGTAATTTGACATGATAGGATGTCTTTGGCCATGTTCTTTCTACTTATATTTTTTGGAAAAGCTAAAGAAGGATTGCTGTTAGGTCTTGCCTGAAAGTTTGGTAGAATTCACCTGTGAAGCTGTCTAGTACTGGGCTCTTCTTATTTGCGAGGTTTTTGATGACTGAGTCTATCTCTTTACTGGTAATTGGACTGTTGAGTTCATCAATTTCTTCTTTCATCAATGTAGTCTCCTTGTGAGTTTCTAGGAATTTGACCATTTCCTCTAAATTATCATTCATGTTGGTATATAATTTTTCAAAGTATCCTTTTATGATACTCTATTTCTATTGGGTCAGTGGTGATATCAACTTCCTCATTTCTTTGTGTATTTTCATCTGCTCTCTCTTTTTCTTTGTTAGTTTTGCTAAGGTTTGTCAATTTTATCGATCTTCTAGAAGAAACAGCTTTTGGTTTTGTTTATTTTTTTCTAGTGCTTTCTTATTCTCTATTTCATTTAGTTCTGCTCTAATCTTTGTTATTTCCTTCTTTTTACTTTCCTTGGGGTTGATTTGTTGTTTATTTTCTAATTCCTTGAGGTGTGTATTTAGGCTTTCAATTTTAGTTCTTTCTTCTTTTTAGATATATCCACTTGGCTATGTATTTCCATCTCAGTACAGCTTTGGCTGCATCCCATAGGTTTTGATAGCTGTGTTTTCATGTCCATTTGTTTCAAGGTAGGTACTGATTTCTTTTGAGATTTCCTCCTTGACCCACCATTTGTCTCAGAGTGTGTTGTGTAACTTCCATATCTTTGTGACTAATCTGGTTCTCTGGCACTTAGTGATTTACAATCTCTTTCTATTGTGGTCAGAGAAATTACTTTGTATAATCTCAGTCTTTTTTAATTCATTGAGAATTGTTCTGTGGCCCAGCATGTGTTCTATACTGGAGTATGAATCGTGTGCACTCAAGAAGAATGTATATTCCATTGGATCTGGGTGTAGCATTCTGTATATATCTATTAGGTCCAGATCTTCTAATATTTTGTCCAGAGTCTTTGTTTCTTTATTGATTCTCTGTTGAGATATTCTGTCTAATGGTGATAATGGTGCATTAAATTCCCCCACTATAATTTTAGAGGCATTTATGTCTTCACTTAATCTTTCCAGTGTTCCCCTCATGTATTTTGAAGTATGCTGATTAGATGCATAATTGTTTATCATTGTTATTTCTTCTTGAAATATTATCTCTTTTACTGATATATAGTGTCCAACTTTGTCTCATACAATAGTTTTGCATTTAAAGTCTCTTTTGCCTGATATTACTGTAGCTACTCCCACCCATTTTTGTTTGTTGTTTGCTTGTAAAATTGATTTCCAGTCATTCACTTTCAACCTCTTTGAATACCTTTTTTTGATTGTTGTTTGCTTGTAAAATTGATTTCCAGCCATTCAGTTTCAGCCTCTTTGAATCCCTGATTCTAAGGTGATTTTCTTGTAGACAATACACAGATGGGTCATATTTCCTTATCCATTCTACCAATCTGTGTCTCTTGACTGGTGAGTTTAATCCATTAACATTCAGTGTTATTACTTTCAAAGAATTTCTTACAGCAGCCATATTTTATTTGGGTTTCTGTACGTCATATGTTGTTTTTATTTCTCTTTTTGTCTTTTTAGTTGTTCTTACACTCTCCTTCAACTCTCTTTCTCTCTCTTGTATTTTCCTTTCAACCTGTAGAACTTCCTTAAGTATTTCTTGAAGGGCAGGCTTTTTATTGGCATACTCTCATAATTTCTGTTTATCTATGAATATTTTGAGCTCTCTATCATTTTTGAATGCCAGCTTTGCTATACAGAGAATTTGTGGCTGAAAGATTTTTTCTTTGAGTACCTTGACTATGTCACACCACTGTCTTCGAGCCTCCATGGTTTCAGATGAGAAATCAGCCCTTAATCTTATTGAGCTTCTCTTGTATGTGATGGTTCTCTTTTTTCTTGCTGCCTTGAATATTTTTTCTTTGTCTTGAGCATTGGTCATTTTGACAAGTAAATGTCTTGGAGTAAGCATGTTATGATTTATACTGTTTGGGGTTCTCTGTGCTCCATCCCCCTCAATAGGGTTGGGTGATTTTCAGCCATTACTTCCTTCAACACTCCTTCTGTTCCCTTTCCCTTCTCTTCTCCCTCTGGGATGCTTATAATGCATATGTTTGTGCTTTTTGTGTTTTTGTCTCTCTCTGCTCTAAGTTTTGCTTAGCTATTTTTTTTGTGTGTGTGTTAAATTTTTTCTTTGACACTTTCTTCTTCTTTTTCAATTTCCTTGCTGTTTTCTATGTTCCCTTGAAGGAAAAAGATTAGGGCCAAAGAAATTGAAAGAGGTAAGAAAAGAGAAAGGATATAGTATAATAATTAAAGTTAGAAGAGGGCCATATAAGACTTATTAAAATGAGTATTTAACTCATTTAAGCAGTATAGAGTAATAGGAATAGAAAAGTGGAGTACCTACAATGAAATGGGAAACTGAATAATGAAAAATATATAGAATGATTTAAGAGGCCAGGACGATGAGGAGAGAAAGAGAAAAGAAACGACAGAAAGAAAAATTTTTTAACAAAAAAATATATAAGAAAATGGAATAGACAAGATAGAAATCAAAACCAGTAAAGGTGACGACTAATTTTAAAAAGTGGAATGTAAGAACCACAACAGAAAGCAGAAGATAGAACAATGAAGGAACGAAAAGAGATAGCAATGGCAGAAAAAATCAGTATTCACAGAAAATGGGAAATCAAGGAAGAAGAGCACAGCAAAGAAGAAACAAGATAGCAGTGCCTAATTAAAAAAAAAAGAGGTGGGGTGGAGGAAAGAGAAAGAAAAACAAAAAACAGAACTACAACAACAACAAAAAATCCCAAGCAAACGCACAAGCAAGCACTGAAACAAAGCTAAGGAAGAACAGCTTTCCTTCTTGGGCCCTTGTGGAGCCTCTCAGGCTGCCTATGTTCATCAATCAATTACCCTGTAGGCTCTTCTTTGCAGGTTTTGAGGCAGGTTTTAACAAGTAAACTAAGTTATTTTTTTAAGTAACCTTTTTTTTTTTTTTGAAAAAGAAGCTAGTACAAAAATAATGTCTATGTTTTCCCTGTCTTATGGTGTCAGCTGGATGTTAGATATCCTAGTGAATCACTACCCTTAGAGGAGCCGGGATTTGAACTAAGGACCTCATGTATTCAAGGCAGAACTTCCTCCACTGAACTATCTTTCTAATTGAGAAAGCTATTCAGACACTTTCTCCTGGGCAGGTTTACTCTCCTAGGGCAGCAGGATTCAGCAGGCTGTATGAGCAGATCCCCCATCCCCTCTCCTGGTCAGGTTGAGTTTCCTTTTGAAATTCAAATGGCACCCTGATGACATAGTACACCACACCTAAATGATTTCAAGCCTCTTCTAGAACACTCCCTCCTCCCAGGGGACCCTAAATAGGTTCTTGAAAGCTTATTAAGTGCTTCCCACTGCCTGACTCCCTTAAGGGAGTTGAAATTCTGAAACTTCTCAGTGTAGAACTATTAAATTGGCTGACTCCACCCTCTCTCAAGCCAAGCCTCTGTATGCCAGGGCAGTTAGGTAAATCAGGCTTCCTCAGCAGATTCACCTCTCCCCTCAGCCTGGTGCCACTTGAAGCCAGCTGATGTGCTCCCCAAAGCTCCAAGGCAGTCCAGGCACCCAAACCCACAAAAAGGAAACCCCTCTCCACCCTTTGACAGATCCCTATCACTCTTGGACAATGCTCCCTCAAGATGGGTGGCCAGGAGGAGTCATGTCTCAACCAGGCTCCCTGCTCTGAGGGTGGGACTTAGCCATCCGTGTTTTCAAGGAGCACTGCTAAAAACTCATGGTTTTATCTTGAGCACTATATCTCCCTGTCCAGCTCCATCCACATTGATGCCCTAAAAGCTCCCGCTCAGTGGGCTCCCAGAAGATCACACTTGGGCAGGATCCTGTCTTTTGTGAGAGACTTGGTGAGCGTCCACTTAAACTGACACCATCTTTCCTCCCCACCCCCCACATTCTTTAGAAAGAAGCTGCAACTAAATCTTGGGGAAAAATGTACCTTATGAGAAAGAAATATTTCATGTTTTTATATCCTATATAAAAATCCCCTAAAAATGAATAAATATTCTTGACAATCAAAATAAAATTTGAAAGCATAATACTAGATATTAATATTAATAAATGTCTAAGGAAAGATATATTCGCATTCTATAGATAGGTATGAAGAAGGGAACAAAATATCTGGAAACCAATTTGAAAAAAACATGTAAAACCTTTAAAAATTGCAATTCCTTGGATTTCCCTCAGTTTTAGTTTCCTAGACTGCTTAACAAATACGATGAAATGCTTAAGCATAAACGTTGGGAATTATTCACTTGTTGTTTTGAAGCCTAGAAAATGTCAAAATCAAGGTGATGCTTTCTTTCCAAAGACAGGCTGCTTAATATCCTTGACTCCTATGTCACATGGAAAAGCACATGGCAACATCTCCTGATCTATCCCTTCTTTTCTGTGTTTCATTGATTTCAGCTTCTTGCTTCCTGTGGCTTTCTCTCTCTCTCTCTCTCTGCCTGAGATTCATTCTCTTGTAAAGGACTGCCCTAATAGATTAATTCCCATTTTGAGCGAAACATTAACTGAAGTAACCTCATTAAAAGTACTACTTAGAATGGGATCATAACCACAAAGATGGATTATATTTAAGAACATGTTTTTTGAGGGTAAAGAGAAATTCAAATCACCAAAAACTTTACCCTGTTATGGCTAATTTCAAACAAAATAAAATTTTATTAGAAGTGTAAAAATTATAAGAGAAATATATTCACAGTCATGAACTATATAATGTTATTTCTACACGAAGTAATTCTATATTCACCAATATAATTAAAAAATGGGGGATGATGATGGCATTAGTGTAGGAGGGTGCACACTGCAAGCTCCCAGAGCAAGGTGGATTGTGGACGGGGTCCTGACCGGGGGTCTGTGTTGTGCACGCGTGGAGTGAGAAGCTTGGGACATCTATCTGCGCGGATCGGCGGTGTGGACCGAACGGTGGAGATTCGTGAGTTTTGAGGCTGCCGGTGGAGGTTGGCAAAGGCGGCTGAGCCCCGCGGTTAGGGAAAATAAAATAAAATTAAATAAAACGGCCATTTGGAGCCGCGGGTGGGGCGAAAAAGTTTTATTTTCTGGGGATCTGGGTGTCTGGCGCCCCTTGGATCTTGTGTGAAAAGAGCAAACGAGCTAATCAGCACCTGGTGAACCGGAGTCGGGATTTTGGTCGGGAAACGCAGCTGATTGCCCTAGCCACCCAGGGATAAGACCTGGGCCGCTGCGGACCCAGGAGGAAGGGACACTTCCCAAAAAAGGGAGGGTTTGGTTGGAAGACACGGAAGGGTATTTTATATTTTTAGACATTGATCTGGCTGCCTGCACCGCCCCATAGCTTTGGGGAGCAGATAAGCCGAACTGAAGCAGCATCAGACTGAGAGCAGAAGCGAACCTGCACTCAAACTGATTTACTGAGCAACCCAGTGACACTCAAACTGATTTACTTAGCAACCCGGTGACGCTCGACCTCGGCTCCAGAAGGGGCGGAATCCGACATCTTTAGCACTCCTCACTGACTAACATCAGAGCTTCAGCTAACCTGGGGAGTCCAGAAAGTGGGACGTGCTTGATTAATTTCCACAGGCCCAGCTAGGGTCCCTTCTGTAAGGGGGTTGGTCTAGAGGAGGAATTATTTTGGGTCCTGCATTTCGCTAAAAAAAAAAAAGTGAGGTCACCTCAACAAATGAAAAATAAATTCTTTTTAATTTAGTTTAATAGCTAAAAGCTGCTTCAGGACCTGCATATAGAACCCTGTGGGGAAATTCATTGATAAACACAAGTAGGCAGGAAGGATCCACGTGAACCCTAGGGGAATCATTGACCCCCCTTAGCTCAGTTTGACTGCTTGCCTGTGTGGATCTTTGGTTTCTCTCTGTTACTTT